>JAJGRW010001158.1:142569-195475 GCA_025461045.1 Carex parvula | reverse complement strand
AAAAGTATCTTCTTATTAGATTATATATATATATATATATATATATATTCTATGTTCTATTTTCAGAATAAAAAAAGGTTTAATATTCAATTGTGCCACAAAAAATTTTATGCATTGGACAGAAGCGGTGAGACATTTTCAGAGGCGGAGCCAAACTTTCGAACTATGGGGGTCAAATGAAAAAATTTCTACAGAGAATAATGAGAGTCAATTTGACAATATCAAGTCATTTTACTCATAATTATATAAAAAATCATACGTAAATATAAGAAAAAAAAAAATAGAGGTCACTTGACCCTATTCTCTCTTCTTCCCTCTGCCACTGGACATTTTGACACTACTCTTGTATATAGGCCTATTTGTGTCCATCAATATTTAGTAGAGATGAATTCGGATCCGAATTAATTGTGACTGTCGTTAGAAAAAAAAAAAAGAAAAGATTATGACTTATTTGACTTATAAGTGATAAGAATTATCTTACAATTGAAATTTGAAGGTATTTCTTTGTCAATAAAAGAATTGTTGGTCTCTAAAGGCACTAGAGGGGATGACTATGGCTTTTTAAAATTTTAAACTAAAGTAAATTAATATTCACCACTTATGATTTTAACTAACATGTGCGTGAATTATTCTTGGCGAAACAAGAATAAATTTAAATTATGCAAGTGTGTGTAAAGTAAATAGAAGAGTTAAGAGACACTTGACACGAGAGTTGTTTATGGAATTCGGCACTAACGCCTACGTCTCCGAGGCTCTGCGACCTTCGAGATGACGCGCCTTTCTTTACCCAACGAGAAAGGAATATAAGTTGGAACTGGTGAGCCCTTACAAACTCCGGAAAATCACACGCCGAGCACGGAATTGGCTCACAAGCACTAAAGACTCAAATGCAAAAAGCGAGCACACAAAGGCTCTAATACAAGAAGCGAGCACACAAAAGCTCTATGGTTTGAACAAACAAGAGATCTAACACAAATCCCTCTAATTATTACACGAGATTGAGTGTAGTGGAGTAAGCTTGAGATTGTTGAATGAATATTGAAGTTTGATGCACAAACAACAATGAGAAATTCTAGACCTGAAAAGAATACGAAATATTGTAATTGGAGGCGGCTAGATCAATACACCAAATCTAGATTTTGCTTGTATTTATAGAGAGAAAAACAAAATAAGGTAACTGACATCAACCGTTGCAACGGAAGATTAAGCGTTGCAACGGTTAACTCCAATTAACGGGTTTGGCTGCGTTGGAAAACCCTAACACTTATAAGCGTTACAACGGTTGCTACAACGGAACTCTCTACAAGTTTTGGGGTCCGAAATTGATTTATTCCGTTGCAATGGTTATTTGAGCGTTGCAATGAATTAAATCAATTTTACTATGAATTTCGGCCTATTATTCCGTTGTAACGGTTCATTAACTGTTGTAACGGTTTGTGCAAATTATCTCAATCTCAAGCTTACTTTACCAATTTTACAGATTTCTAATCAATCCTAATCTTGAGTTGATGTTTCGTAGTCCAATACTTGATTCTTCATTACTCATTCTTAATAAGTATAGCAATTGATAATTCATCATTAATATATGTAGCAATTTACATTTATCATGAACCAGCATATTATCTCAAGACAAGAAACTGTAAAATTCAACAAATATATGTTTTGCAAATCTATTTAAACAGACAAGTAGATTATTGCACAATCCAATAAGAAGTTTGAACTTTCAATGAAACACATAGTGCTTTGTAGGTTGGTAATTTGAACTTTCAATGAATTATCGTTGGCCAAGTCGTTTGAAAATTTCAATGAAGTGTCTTGGTCAATAAATATTGTTCAAGTTTTCCATTGACCGACTTAATTTCCGTCCATGATCATTTCCCCTCGTTGAAAGGTAGGTCCTTTTCGTGCATTAGTTATTTTCTCAAAAGCAAATTTGTTAGTTTGCGGGACAGGCACCATAGTATATATAATTATGATTTTTCTGGCAGTTTGTGAAACTAATATTCAATTTGACTCATGTATTGATCCAATTTTGACTGCATGATACATGAATAATTAATGTGTTTTAGATAAATATCTCACCAAGATGAGTGCCCCTCTATGTAATGATTCGCAAAATAAACGAGATAACAGAAAGGTTAAAACTAGAAAAGATTTTAACTAGGTGTTTTTAAGTTCACCAAGTAATTTAATGAGCATAATTAATTTTAAAATTTAACGGATTGACTTCAAACGACGAATTTAAACTGTTGAAATCAATCTACTTTATGAGTGATACATTTATTGCAAAATTAATAAATTAGTTTACCTGCAAAATTTATAAAAATTATAATTAATTAATTATTAATTCAAGTGGTTAAAAAATGATGAAAAACTAATATATTATAAATTAATTTATAAACCTTCTTTTGTTTTGACAATTTGACTTTACTAAATTAAATCGAAATTTTATAAATTTTTCATGTAAACACATCACTCCTAAATTATATCGGTTTCAACGGTTTGAATTTTTCTTTTAAAGACAATACAATAGAATTTGGTGAGCTACCTAATGAATTGAGTTCAAACTATGAGTCTAAACCGTTAAAACTGATCTACATTATGAGTGACTAGTATCGTGCCCGTGCGTTGCAACAGGGCTATATCATAAGAGAACAAAAAAATCTCATACAAATAACATATTTTGATAAAAAAAATTAGACTAAATGACAAATAACATTTCTGAAATTACAATATATTATATGACATCTACACATAAATAACATTCCTTAAATGAATAATAACATATTAAATGACATATATTTATTTTTATCTTTTTGACATTTTTCATAAACAAAATCTAAAAAAAAAGACATATTAAATGACAAATAATATTTCTTAAATGATATAAAAAACAGAAAGAAATGAATACATGATCAATAAATTATCAATCAAATTCAAAAATTCCTTAAATGATATTTAAAAAATAGAAAGAAATTATGATCAATCAGAAATATAATATAATTTGCACATAGAGAGTACGTGTCACGAGCGCGTGTCTAAATAAACTTAGAGTTCTACACGTACAAAAACATAAAAATGATGCATAGAATATGAATATTTGATCAGAGGGTTGATAATCAATTCAAAATTTCATCTTTTAATCGAAGCTGTTAGCGAATCAGGACATCTACGTGCTTAATATAAGAATGGAGATGTGCTTATTACTTACATACAAAATTAAAAAAAAAATTAATTAGTATATTATTAAGTCAAGTTGTCAAAAAATAATGAAAATAAATGTATTAAAATTAATTATATATCTTTATATTTTTTATCATTTGACTTTATACTAAATTAATTCGAAATTTAATAAAATTTTGTATACAAACGCATCACTCGTAAACTATATCGGTTTCAACGATTTGGATTGTTGTTTGAAGTTAATCAAATGAATTTTGGGGTTAGGCTCACCAAAAAAAACTTGATAAACTTAAGCACACCGTAGTTCTACTCTCACAATAAGAATAGAACTATATTTTTCTTAAGTTCACCAAGTACTTTGATCTTAACTTCAAAACAACAACAAATCTAAACCATAACCGTTGAAATGACTTCAAACGACGTACCTACGCGAAGAATAAATTTATTTGGACCGTAACGGTAGGTAAAAACTGTGTTCGAATTAGTAGACAAAAGCCCAAACATAGCTAATCTCAGCTTTCGCTTCAAGTAAGTTTAATAAAAATATACTGGTGAAATCAACAAGTGCCGGTTTGCCACTGCAACTTATCTCTATAAAATGAAAAGTGGTCTCCAGTGTAAGTGCATCCGAGCACAAGTACTTGACAAAATACCTCAAAAAATATAATTAATTATGTTTCCTTTGTTTTCTGTGCTTGTTTCCCTTTTCATAATTTCGTTATCACAATCTGACTCCAATCTAATTTCTGTTGCTGCTGCCTCAGAGCAACAAACTCTATTGAACATCAAATCCAAGCTCTCTGATCCCCTCTCAGCCTTAGCTTCATGGAGAAACGATTCCATCAACTTTTGCAAATGGCGTGGGGTCACTTGCGACGACAGCAATCCACCCCATGTTACTGCACTAGACCTCATGGGGTTGGGACTTGCCGGTTCCTTATCCCCCGACATAGCTCATCTCACATTAATTGAGAAAATCAACTTACAAAACAATAGCCTGTGCGCTGAAATGCCGGTGCAGCTTGGCCGTAGCAATGGCCTAAAGCACCTAGATCTCTCTTATAACCAATTCTACGGATTAGTCCCAAACTCTTTTTACAACATTTCTTCCCTAACTTACTTGAATTTGTATTACAATAATCTGACTGGAGCTCTTCCACCAAACCTAGGGCAAAGATTTTCCCAACTTCAGATACTAGACCTAGGTTTTAATTATTTTGAAGGAGATCTGAGCAACCTAATAACTTCATTAGCAAACTGCAGTGCCTTACATACAATTGATTTTTCTGCCAATTACCTGTCAGGCAGTTTGCCAAATACAATAGGGAACCTTTCAGCCAAGCTTCAGAAGCTAGTATTAGGGTATAATAATATATCAGGGTCGATCCCTCGCGAGATCGGGAATCTCGTGAACCTCACTGAATTAGACTTGAGTGGAAATTACTTTGAAGGTATTCTCCCCTCAACCATTGGTTCTCTGTCAAACTTAGGAAGGATGCAGATTTCTTACAATAATATACTGTCAGGACCCATCCCTGATTCCATAGGCAACCTTACCAAATTATACTCTCTCACCTTGATGGAAAATCAACTGAATGGCACCATCCCAGCAAGTTTGGGAAACTGCGCCAGATTGCAGTTTCTCAAAATCTGTTCCAATCGGATTGAAGGAGCCATGCCGAGTGAACTATTTAGGTTAACTAGTATGGTAATACTTGACGCATCGCGCAACCAACTAGTAGGGTCCATACCTGATGTATCTAGCATGAGTTCCCTTAATTATCTGTCCCTTATAGGGAACAACTTGACAGGTAAAATTCCTGATTCCTTGGGTTTTTGTCCATCCTTGGAGCAGCTCTTTCTGGGAGGCAACTTATTCCAAGGGAGTATCCCTGAATCCTTCGGAAACATGAAAGGGATAACATCCCTTGATCTCTCTCATAACAACATCTCAGGGAGAATTCCTGAGTTCTTCGGATCCCTTCGGATTCTGCAGTATCTGAACCTGTCTTTCAACAATTTAGTTGGGGAAGTACCAACAGGTGGTATATTTAGCAATGCCTCTGCTGTATCCCTCCTCGGTAATCAAGGATTGTGTAGCGGTGATTCAGAATTCCTTCTGCCATCATGCGCTTTTCAAGTAACCAACAATTTGGTACCCAAAGCATCGAAAAAATCATCTAAAATGGTGGTGATCATCAGTGTCATCGTCACAATTGCTGTTCTCATATGTTTCTGCCTTATTGTCTGCATTCTGTATCAACTGAGAAGGAATAAGAGGATCACCAAGTCACCTACACCCGCTCCATTCAGGGATGATAAGTACAAGAAGGTAGCATATTCTGATATTGTAAAAGCAACAGATGGGTTCTCCTCGAATAATTTGGTTGGTTCAGGGAGCTTTGGTTCTGTTTACAAGGGAATGAGATAACCAAGCAGTAGCTATCAAGGTTTTTGACCTTGAGCAGCATGGAGCTCTGAGGAGCTTCAATTCTGAATGCGAATCTTTGAGAAACATCAGGCACAAAAATCTAGTCGGTGTCATCACTTTGTGCTCCTCGCTAGATTTTAAAGGGAATGAATTTAAATCTCTAGTTTTCAAATACATCCCGAATGGCAGCCTTGATGAGTGGATACACCCGAACTTCTCGGGAAAGAAGCTGAGTTTTTCTGATGGAATAAATATAGCTGTGGATGTTGCTTCTGGTCTGAGTTATTTGCATCATCACTGTGTAACTCCAATGGTCCATTGTGATATAAAGCCAGCTAACATACTTATCGAAACAGACATGACCGCACTTGTCGGTGATTTTGGTCTCGCAAGGTTCTTGGCTGCTTCTCACTCCACCTCTGCGGAGGTGTCCACAACCTTGGTTGGTCTGAAAGGAACTATTGGCTATATACCACCAGGTAAATTAAGGAACTTCAAGTATCACAACTTCTCAAATTGCAACAATTTTCACACTTCTCATATAATTTTTGTTATGTAATATTTGTTGTATTTGCAATATTTACTGCAGAGTACGCATTGGGCAGCACCATCTCCACACAGGGTGATGTATATAGCTTTGGAATTGTTCTGCTGGAGATGTTGACCGGAAAGAGGCCAACGGATGCAATGTTCAAAGATGGTTCTAACATTCATGCATATGTTTCCAGTGCATTTCCAGAAAAAATCATTGAGATCTTGGATCCTAGCATGTTTGGAGAGATGAACATGGACATGGAGAAGTGCATAATTCAGCTCGTTCATGTCGGCCTTGCCTGTTCTAAGGAAGCACCGAAAGATCGGATGAGAATGGAAGATGTGGCAGCTGAACTTTCAAAGATTAAACAAATTTACCTAGGAAGCATATAATTAGTTAGTTAGTTAGTAAACTAGTAAATAAGTTTGTGAGCTTAGTGCCACTAATATGTTTAAGAAATAGCTTTCCTTGTTGCTGTAAAGGCTTCCTTCTAATAGTTAACAGCAACCATAATAATAACAAAGTTATATTACGAAATTAGACGCCTTGAACAATAACTTGAATGGCAATTGCTTTTGCAATATCAGCATATGCTACCTTTTTTTTTACTCACCTATATTTACTCATGTTTCATCTTTTGTTGAGATTTATAGTTTTTATATACATTTTGATTAACAGTATAATGATAATTAGTGATTAATTTCGTTCGTTAATATATAAATTTAAAACTAATAACTTGACCCGTAGCTGCAAATTTATCAGTCTACCAGAAAAGAATTTAAGTTAATAATTAAACACACTCTTTTGCGGTTGTACATGTAGGTCCAGAACACACCCACCATTATTAGGTCGTATTTGTTGTTAGGCCTGGAGAATTATAACTTTGGGCTTCATGAAAACATAAAATTGTTCAACATTATTAAAAAAGAAAAATGTGTTTAATTGACGGGCCCTAGTATGATACCCGAATTAAAATTTAAGAGCAACGCAAGTTTTAAACATCGAAAGAAAATATCATGCACAATATTTCTTTTTAATCATCTACTTTGGTGAAAATCAATTAATTTGGGCCCAAGGAGGCCTATTCGCAGCTCATCAATTGTTAATTGGATTTTGAATTTACTTGAAATGTTCCTTTACTATGGGTAGATTGAGCTTAGACATCTTATTGCTCAAGAAAATCCGGGTAATCAAGTCTTTGAGCTGATAACCCTTAAGCGTACTTTACTACAGCAAGTTCAAATGGCTTCTCCCATGGACACCTCAACTTTTAGTAACTGCGACCCCTGATGCTAGCAAAGGAGATTTTATACTAAATAAAAGAATGTTAGGGTACTTCTTCCTCCAAGTCCAAGAGAGCTTAATTAACCTTCAATATCTAGCACCATGATTATAATCAAAGGCGGTTCTATGCATATGCTTAGGGGTGGCTAGCTACCTATAAATTTTTTAAATTTTGCAGCTTTTTCCTTTATATTTTATAATTCTATAAGCACTTGTATTTTTCCTTACCATAATCATCATCGTCATTATGTGTCATCACTAGCCAAGTCACGTCCTTTGTTCGCTGCAAATTAAGTCATGGACAATATATAATTCAACTTATTTGCGTCGAAACATGTCCGTTGAAACCGAATAAAAATAAAATCTATATTAACATGTATACTCGTATTCTTAGTTTTATTTTATAATAGCATTTTATAATAATCGTAATTCATACATGTCTCTTATTATATATATATAGAGAGAGAGGGGTTGGCTAATATCAAAACGTTTGTTTCGGAGCCGTGGTGCAACTAATTGGTTTTTCAATTTTCAAAGTCCAAACGGTCGATCCAAACGTTAGATGTGATCTCTATATTAAAATGTGCTTGGAGACCAAATTTTACATTTTTTTGAATTTTTTTACTATTTATTAAGTCAGTTTTAAAATCGCTGATTTTAATAAACAGTGAAAAATTTCTGGATCATTGAAAACAGTGATTTTAAAACTGACTTAATAAATAGTAAAAAAATTCAAAAAAATGTAAAATTTGGTCTCCAATCACATTTTAATATAGATTGAATATTGAGCGATTTGGATCGACTGTTTAAACTTTGAAAATATAAAAACTGAAGCGTTTGTTCCACGGCCTAGGAACAAACGTTTTGATATTAGCCAACCTCTATATATATATATAGAGCTGGGCTGTTGTGAGTTGTGAATTAAGAGGTCATTTTTACTTCACGCTCATATTTTCATTTTGAAAATCTAAACAATCGATCCGAACCGCTCAACATGATCTCCATATTGAAATGTGCTTGGAGACCAAATTTTACATTTTTTGGAATTTTTTTACTATTTATTAAGCCACTTTGAAAATCGCTGATTCGGTGGTCCAGAAATTTTTACTGTTTTTTACTGTTCACAGTGGATCAGCGATTTTCAAAGTGGCTTAATAAATAGTACAAAAATTTCAAAAAATGTAAAATTTAGTCTCCAAGCACATTTCAATATAGAGAACATGTTGAGCTGTTCGGATCGGTTGTTTGAATTTTCAAAATAAAAATATGACGTGAAGTAAAACGTTATTTTACTTCACAACTCACAATAGTCTATCTAGATATATATATGTGGGAAGTGTCTACGGTGCTATGCATTCTTCACAACTCACAATAGTCTATCTAGATATATATATATGTGGGAAGTGTCTACGGTGCTATGCATAGCATAGAGGCCTCCGTGCTATGGCTCAATTTTTGAGTTTTCAAAATCCTAACGGTCGATCCAAACCGTTCAACATGATCTCCATATGAATATGTACTTGCAAACCAAATTTTACATTTTTTAGAATTTTTTTACTATTTATTAAGCCACTTTGAAAATTACTGATCCAATGGTCCAGAAGATTTTACTGTTGTGTACAAATTACTGTTTTTTCAAAGTGGCTTAATAAATAGTAAAAAAATTCTAAAAAATGTAAAATTTGATTTGCAAGTACATATTCATATGGAGATCATGTTGAACGGTTCGGATCGACCGTTAGAATTTTGAAAATTCAAAAATTGAGCCGTAGCACGGAGGCCCTCTATGCTATGCGTAGCATATTAGCTAGATTCTATATATGTGTTTATATGTTTTTCATCACGATTGATGGAACATTTAATGAAAATAAAAGTAGGTTGAAACTTTCAATGCCGTGTCATTGGGTGTTTGCTCTCACCTCCACCTCCAATTACTGCTCAAGTCTTCCATTGACCGACTAAATTGCTATCATGTCTACTCGTTGAAGTCTTGAATAGTAGGCCGAAGGTCCTTTTCGTAAATTAATTACTTTCGGAAATTTGATCAATTTTGACTTTGACGAGACCACAGTAATTTGGATTGCACCTTTTTTTAGTGAAAAAAGAAAACGGGGGTGGATTCATCCACAGTCATAAATAAAGCGATTAAGTAGAAAGCACTGTATCAACACTTATATGTATGATCCCAAAAAACAAAAACAAAAAAACACTCTATGTGCAGATGATTGTCCGTCTACGTACAGATTCACAAAATAAACAATAACAAAAAGTATGTAAATAACTGGTACTACAATTCTACAAAGATCTGATATTCACAACTCGAAATAGTTTACTGTCATCCACACTCATCATAATTTCTGCAACTAGGAATTCACGAATCTCCCTTTAGCTAATTGAAAATTATCAGCAAATCAGAGTCTAGGTGCTAAATTCTAAGTCAATATATAATTGCCAGTTTGCCACCGTAATTTATTCTTTATTATATATTGACATGTGTTTATAAGCATGGTCTCCACTCCAGTGTCAGTACATCCTCATCAGAAACACTTCAGAAAAGACCTCACAAGATAATTGATGATGGGTCGCTTGTTTTCTATACTCGTTAACATCTTCATAATTTCTGCTAGTACTGCTGCTGCCTCAGAGCATCAAACTCTATTGAACATCAAATCCAAGTTCTCTGATCCCCACCCAGCCTTAGCTTCATGGAGAAATGACTCCCTCGAGTTTTGCCAATGGCGCGGGGTCACTTGCGACGACAACAATCCACCCCATGTTACTGCACTAAACCTCGTGTCATTGGGACTCACCGGTTCCTTATCCCCGGACATAGCTCATCTCACATTCATTGAAAAAATCAACCTACAAAACAATTTCCTGCGCGGGGAAATACCGGGGAAGCTTGGCCTCATCAACAGCCTAAGGTACCTAGACCTCTCTTATAACCGATTCTACGGATTAGTCCCGAACTCTCTTTACAACATTTCTTCCCTAACTTACTTGAGTTTGTATAACAATAATCTGATTGGAGCTCTTCCATCAAACCTGGGGCAAAGACTTGCCCAACTTGAGATACTAGAGCTAGGTTATAATGATTTTCAAGGAGATCTGAGCAACCTAATAACTTCATTAACAAATTGCAGTGCCTTAAAAACAATTAATTTTTATGATAATGACCTGTCAGGCAGTTTGCCAAATACAGTAGGGAACCTCTCAACCAAGCTTGAGAAGCTAGTGATAGGGTATAATAGAATATCTGGCTCGATCCCTCGAGAGATCGGGAATCTCGTGAACCTCATTGACTTAAACTTGAATCAAAATGACCTTGAAGGTGTTCTCCCCTCAACCATTGGTTCTCTGTCAAATTTAGGAAGGATGCATATTTCTGACAATAGACTGTCAGGGCCCATCCCTGATTCCATAGGGAACCTTACCGAATTATACTTTCTCAACTTGACGAACAATGAACTTAACGGCACCATCCCAGCAAGTTTGGGAAACTGCAACAGATTGGAGATTCTTGTAATCGGGTCCAATCAGCTTGAGGGGGCCATGCCGAGAGAACTATTCGGGTTAACTAGTCAGATGATAAATTTTGACGCATCGAACAACCAGCTAGTGGGGTCCATACCTGATGTTTCTAGTATGAGTTCCCTTAATTATCTGTCCCTTGCAGAGAACAAGTTGACAGGTACAATTCCTGATTCGTTAGGTTTTTGTATGTCATTGGAGTTTCTTTTTTTGGATGATAACTTCATCCAAGGGAGTATCCCTGAAATCTTCAAAAACATGAAAGCATTAACTTATCTTGGTCTCTCTCATAACAACCTCTCTGGGAGAATTCCTGAGTTCTTTCAATTTAGCTCTCTGAGGTATCTGAACCTGGCTTTCAACAATTTTGATGGGAAAGTACCAACAGGTGGCATTTTTGAAAATGCCTCTACAGTATCCCTCCATGGTAATCAAGGATTGTGTGGCGGTGATTCAGAACTCCATCTGCCATCATGCGCTTTTCAAGTAACCAACAATTTGGTACCCAAGGCATCGAAAAAATCATCTAAAATGGTGGTGATCATCAGTGTCATCATCACAATTGCTGTTCTCATATGTTTCTGCCTTGTTGTCATCATTCTATACCAACTGAGAAGGAATAAGAGGATCACCAATTTGCATACACCCGCTCCATCCAGGAATGACAATTACAAGAAGATATCATATTCTGATATTGCAAAAGCAACTGCTGGTTTCTCCTCGGAAAATTTGGTCGGTTCAGGGAGTTTTGGTTATGTTTACAAGGGAATGCTAGATAACCAAGCAGTAGCTGTCAAGGTTTTCAACCTTGAGCATCATGGAGCTCTGAGGAGCTTCAATTCTGAATGCAAATCTTTGAGAAACATCAGGCACAAAAATCTAGTCAGTGTCTTCACTTCGTGTTCCTCGCTAGACTTGAAAGGGAATGAATTTAAATCTCTACTTTTCGAATACATCCCAAACGGCAGCCTTGAGGAGTGGATACACCCGAAATCCCCAGGAAAGAAGCTTAGTTGGGCTGATGGAATATATATTGCTATGGATGTTGCTTCTGCTCTGAGTTATTTGCATCATCACTGTGCAACTCCAATGATCCATTGTGACATAAAGCCAAGCAACATACTTATTGACACCGACATGACAGCACTTGTCAGTGATTTTGGTCTCGCAAAGTTCTTGGTTGCTTCACAATCCACCTCTGCCGAGATGTCAACAACCTTGCATGGACTGAAAGGAACTATTGGCTATATAGCTCCAGGTAAATTAAGAAACTTCAAGTATCAGAACTTCTCAAATTTCCACATTTGTTTTCTTTTTATGTAATGTTCGCTGTATTTTCAATATTTACTGTAGAGTATGCATCGGGTAGCACCATCTCCGCCCAGGGTGATACATATAGCTATGGAATTGTTCTGTTGGAGATGTTGACCGGAAAGAGGCCGACAGATGCGATGTTCAAAGATGGGTTCAACATTCATGTGTATGTTTCGGATGCATTCCCTGAAAAGATTATTGAGATCTTGGATCCTAGCATGTTTGAAGAGTTGAAGTGCCTTGAAAGCAACCTAGGAAATGGCAATAACCTTCTGAACATGGTAATGGAGAAGTGCATAATTCCGCTCGTTCGTGTTGGCCTCGCCTGTTCCAAGGAAGCGCCAAAAGATCGGATGAGAATGGAAGATGTCACAGTCGAACTTTCAAAGATTAAACAAAACCCATACCTCGGAACCATATCATTAGTTTTTTAGTTAGCAGTGTTAAAGGAGTTGGTAAACTAGTAAATTATGTGAACAATGTGCCACTTAAACGGTTAATAAGTTATTTTTGTAGAATTTTGCAGTTTATGTGAGATTTCCTTGTTGCTGTAAAGGCTTCCTCCTAATAATATATAGAGAAATTTAGATATATGCCCATCATAACTCCTTAAATTAGATATTTCCCCATCAAAACTTTAAAATTAGTTATTTCCCCATCTAAATATAACTATATTAAAAATATACCCATTACTCAATTAAATCAATTAAAAACAAAAATTAATAGTAATTAAAAGAACCAAAGGACACTTATGCCCATGCATAAGGACACACCACCTTCTCGCACAGTAAACATAGCATCTCCAAGAATTGTTGCTGTGAAACGACTGGAGTTGTCCGCATCAAATTTCAAAAAATGTGTGTTTTGCCATTGATGTTTCATCTTAAAAACAGAAGTGAAATTCACCTAAAAACGTTCTTTTAGGCTCAGACGATACCCAATTAATACATATCAGGTTACCTACCTATACTTCGTGGGGGGTTGAATACAACTACTGGATGGTACGGTACTGAGATTAGAGGCTTTCTGTAGTGCATGAAACAGGTGACTGTAGAAGGATTAGAGCAGGGTTATTGCATCATCCCTAGCAGCAAGAGGCTTACTGCAGAATGCCAGAATGGTTGTTCCTGCTAATTTCATTATATTGGCATCTTCAAGAGCAATAGAAACGGTACAGGTACAATATATAATCAAACCAACAACAAACTCACCCAAAACCATAACACTCGGAGAAAATCAGAAATGTGCAAGGAAGAAAGGGGGAGGTGAAATTGGCATCAAAATCTAATTCACTGTTGCGGGGGAGTAAGAGGAGAAGACCATGGGGATCTCAATTGATTTGAACAGAGGACTCAATTTTGCTCAATTGAACAAGAACCACCATACGCTTGAAAGAGGAGTGCTCGGCAATTGAGCCAATGCATGCCTGAAACCCCAAATTGATGATTTTACAAGTTAGGCGATGCTCCCAATTACATGAAGACTATCAATTTCAATAAAAGAATGCTAATTGACTCGGGTCAGTGAAAAGTGCGGTACCTGGTAGTAGTGGTTTGAAAACGGTCCGGGGCGGGTCGGTCCGGTCCAAACCCTCCCGGTCCCCGGGTTGACTCGGGCACGGGTTAGCCCGGGTCAACAGGTTGAGTCGGGTAGGGGGGGTCGGGTTGGGGTTTGAGTCGGCCGACCCTTACCCGGCCTAAACCTGGCGGGTTAGGTCGGGGCGGATTGGGTCGGGTCTGGACGTCGGTCCGGTCCGGGTCGGTTCGTTTTTTTTTTTTTCTATTTTGTTTGGGGGTTTTTGGCTGTGTTTTTTTCATTTTTTTTCCTTTTTTTTTATTTGAACTCAATATATTTTTGTTTAAAATCAAATTATGTTAAACCGAATTTTGTTAAAACCGAAATACCGAATTAGTTTAAAACCGAATTATTTAAAACAATAGATTTAAAAACAAAAGTTACCCTTCCTATTGACATTTAAATCTAAGTTAAATCTAAATTAATTCCCTATTGTTATAATTTAAATCTAAATCTAAATTAAAGTGAATATAAATTAAATATAAATCTAAATTAACTCTAAATTAAATTAATTTATTTAGCGTTAATTAAATTGAAATTATCTAAATTCTAAGTTTCTAACCTATTGGCTATTTGCCAAATGCCAATTGCCATTTGCCAACAGAGACAAACCAGTGAAAATTTGCAAACCAAGGAGAAAAAAAATGTGGCAAACCAACAGAGGCAACACAGGCCAATCTAAATTCCTAACCATAATTTCAAAAGAAATAATATTTTGACCTTTATTTTTTTTATAATTGTTGTGACGAGAGAAGAATATTAATAGATTGAAAGAGAAACTACAGATAAAATAAAATAAAAATGTATAGCGTCATGAAAAAAATATTCTATGATATGTTCTTTTTTTTTTATCTTATGTAACATATCATTTTTTTGATAGCATGCATCATGCAGTATTTGGATATTTATAAGAAAATATGACTGAAAAAATTCAAAAATAAGAGAGAAAGAGACCATGATGTAGGTTGAGATTCCTTTGTTCAAAATAGTCCAATATTTTTATAAATAAGAAAATAAAAAAATTGTTCCATGAAAATTTGGAATCTAAGAAGAACGTAATGGTTTATAACGTTCATAAACCATAACGTCCCGTCAAATTAGAATTCTAAAAGAAAAACCTTTAATACATTGTATAAATATGCTATTTGTTGGGTGTAATCAAATAAAATGTAGAATCTCCAATTTTACCAAAATAAAAAAAATATAAAATGATCTAATAGATTGAGTTTTAGTAAGAACTTAGTTCTTTTTAAACATTAATTTACTAAGATAATAGAGAAACTCAACACCATTTTATAATATAGCTTATAAAATTTAATATGTTTTTATCACATGCATATAATATTCTCATAATTATATTAATTTTTAAATTAATTACTTATCATTACATCTGTCCATTTAGCCACTAACCTCTTTTATATCTTTTGATTGGTTTTACTTAAATTCTCCTATTTTCTATTTTTGAATAGAAAAAGAAGAAAAAATAAGTAAGAATTCTTAACTTGTTATTACATTTCTAAATATTTTTTTGAAATGAAATTATGTAGTTAATTTAATATGTATTATTTTAATTAATAAAAAATAGAATAAAAGTAATAGACATTCTTTCTAACTATCTAAGTATGATTGGAAATCTTTATAACTTACTTATTTCATTTTTTTTCAATTATTATTTCATCTAGCTTACGCTAAATTAATGAATCACATTTTTTCCAAAATTCGATTTTGTAATTTTTAAATTTGTTTTATATTCAGTTAACACTAAAGCAACACTAGAGCAGTTAAAAATCCCGTTAAGAAAACAATAACATAACATATTGTAATCGTATGTAAATCTAAATTAAATATAATCTAAATTAAATGTAAATATAATTTAAATGTAAATCTAAATTAAATATAATCTAAATTAAATATAATCTACATTAAATCTAAATTTAAATATAATATAAATTAAATTATCTAACTATTTGTACCTTGACTTAAATTAAAGGCAACACAAGACACAAGTACACAACTACACAAGCCATGAAGGCAACACAGAGGCTAGCCAAGCCAAAGGCAGCGCAAGTCACAGGCAACAGACGCAACACAAGCCAGAGGCAAGTAGGCAGCGCAAGCCAGAGGCAAAAATTTGAAATTTGAAAAACAATTGTACCGTTTTTTTCAAAAAAAATTTCAAATTCGAACGGGTTGGGGCGGGTTGGCTCGGGTCCCGGCGGGTTCGAGTCGGGTTTGGGGGGGTTAGGTCGGGTTAGGGTCGGGTTTTGGGGGGGTTAGGTCAGGTTCACCCGGGTTAGACCGGTTTGGGGTCGGGTTTAGGGTCGGGTTCGGGCGGTAGGCGGGTCGGGTTCGGGTAGGCGGGTTGAAACGGTGGAGGTATGGTCGGATTTCGCCCAGAAAACCGCATCCGACCCGTTTCAAACCCGACCCAACCCTTTAGGACGGTTTGGGTCGGGTTCCGGGTCGACCCGGTCGGGTAAAATCAATACACTACCTGGTACAAGAGGTATGGAGGAAGGGGTTGCCGTGGAATTGGAGATGCTTCTAACTTACAGTACGCAAATGTGGTGGGAGGGCATAACTGTCCTTTTATTATTATTATTAATCAGTATTTTCAATTGATTTAATTGAGTAATGGGTATATTTATAATATAGTTATATTTAGTTGGGGAAATAAATTAATTTTAAAGTTTTAATGGGGAAATAATCTAATTTAAGAAATGTTTATGATACTTCATCGGTTATCTTTGATCGAAATTATTGACCTGTAGGACCATGATTATAAATTTATAATTGATAACAACAATAATAATAACATATATATCACGAAATTAGACTCCTTGAACAAGAACTTGAATAATAATTGCAATTAGCTGTGCAAATGGTAATTAGATACGCCGAAATTTTTATTAATAGAAAATAAAATAAAAAAATATCGACATTGAAGAGGAGTTTTGTGGAAATTCGAGATATAGAAAAAACTTCATAGTCCATAACGTCCAGGGGACGTTATGGACCATCACAACCAGATTAGCGAGCACGGCTTGCCATCAAGGAACGTAATTAAACAGGACGTTGTGGACTATTGCGGCCTGGGACAGCGGAAAAAAAATATAAAAACTCTGGCTGTTTTGATCTATCACGGCCTGGGAAAGCGGAAAAAAAAATTCTGGCCGTTTGCAACTGTCACGGCCTGGGACAGCGAAAAAAAAAATCTTGACCGTTGTGATCTATCACGGTCAGGTCCCATTACTCAAGCGAAGCCCGTCCCTTTCTTTCCTCTTCTGTCTCAAACCGTACCACACACGCCCCTTTCTTTCCTCTTCTCTGGACCACGCAAGTCACCGACAGGAAAAAAACACGAGATCCGCTCCGTCTATTTAGCACGCGCTCGGGACGTTCTTCTTCACGACATCCAGCTCCGCCATTTTCGCCTGGCCCCCCGACAGTGACTGTTTAGAAGGTTTTTTTTTTTTTAATTATGTAGAACTTTGTAAATTGCCAATAATTTAAAGTTGGATTTGTTGTCAAGGTTATTGTTAGGTTTAATTAAGTGAAATTGCACTAAAAATTAGATTAATTTTGTAAATTAGCATCCGATTAGGTTCAATTTTGTTAATTAGCATCCGATTAGGTTTAATTTTATGAGTTAGGTATAATTTTGTGCAATTGCACCCGATTAGTTTTAATTTTGTGAAATCAAATTTAGTGTATTTTAATTTTACTTATTTGTTGTATAATTTTGTTGGACTTGCTCAAAATAAATGTGTAATTCATGTGTGTTTACAACTCCTTGTAGTACATTTAAATTGTGTATGAATTAAATTAGTATCACATTGAAAACATTTAAATTTATGTTGCAAGAAACAAAAATTAAATTTTAATTTAAGTGGGTTCTAATGTTTGAGCTAAGTGATAAAAGGAAAAAAATAATTTTATAGTACCACCGTACTAGATGAGGACCTTTGGTAAAAAAACAAACACCGTACTAGATGAGCACATATACAAAGATTGGTAAATGTAAATGTTTGCAAATTTATATTGTTTTAATTTTGAGGTTAAAATGTTATGCATGTAGAATGTCAAGCAGTTGTGGTCCGCATAATCGGCATCATCCTCACATGAGTCAGTGTCATCTTCGTCATCACTTTGCGGCACGTCGTCAACATCATTATAAGGATCACCTGCCCTCGGGGGATCAACCCATGGACTGTCCTGATTATTGTACTCTATCAAACCCATATCTGCCTGAACAGGCGATGACAGCTCGTTTACATCGGGATAAGGACTCAGATAAATGTCTCGCCTCGGTGTTTGTTGTGTCTGATAGGGTTGGAAGAGACTGGGACCCGCTTGTGAAATACTGTATTGGATATGTCCAGGTTCTGGTTGTGTCTCTGGTACCACACTATCAATGAATAATTATGATTGCATTGAACCGACAATTGGAACCAACTCAATGTATAAATTGACATAACAATACTGGATTTTGGCAAGCATACTTTGGTCATAAATGCCTCTCCAAGTCTGATCGCACACGATTTCTATTATCTCATAATAACGTCGAGTTGTTGTACCAACATTAACCCGTGCAAGTGTTTTTAGGTTGTACTCACTATCAAAATATCCAAGATGGCGATTAATACTACACGGTAGGTTCTAAATACGTGATATGTCGTGACGTGACTAGTTACGTCATGATTTATACGTGTTGTGTCGTGACCAAATTTGGAATGATGGTCATGCCGTGACCACACGTGACGTGTCCAAACGTAATTGGTCACGTTTAACTATTTTTTTCATAATTTAAGTTAGTTATTTCAGATTCACCATTCAATCAAGATCTAAGAGCATATACATCCCTGAAACTAGTAGAGTTTATAATCTGACGTGGCAGTTGCTAAATCAGTTTCAGGGATGTAGATGGATTTTTTATTTAGCAACTTTGCTCAATAATTTCTTATTAAGAAATCATTTATAAACTCTGACGTGGCAAAACGATTGCCCTGTATTCGCTAAAATTAGTTTAATTTACTGTTGATATGGCTTATCAATTTTAATTTACTGATGATGTGGCTTATTAGAAACTCTAAAATTAGTTTCAGGGATGTGAACATTTAGAAACTCCATATTCTATAATTTCTTAAAAGCAGTTAACAGTTATTTAGAAACTCTAAGAGTTTCAAAAATATAGATGCTCTAATAATCTTTATTTAGATTAATTATTTAAGATTCACCACACGTGCGTGCATCTCTCAGACGCATCTCGTAAGCAAACTGTCCATCTAACTCACATAATATTTTTCATACCCAAATTCCAGTAATGCATCTCTTATTATTCTTTTTTATGTTCCATCGTGATCGAACATATAATGAAAAATAAAAATAGGTTGAATCATTCAACGCCGTGCCGTTGGGTATTAACTTCCGAAGTATACTGTTCAAGTCTTCCGTTGATTGACTGAATTAATTTTCCGAAAAACACATTTGTCAATTTGCAGCACAGTTCTTATCATATGATGTAAATTAGAGTTGATACTTCGAAGCCAATAAATCGGAACAAATTGACTTACTCTGGTCAGTCAAGTCAGTAAGTGCTTGTTTACCACTGTACGTAATTTACACTTCTATATATTGACTTGTGTTTATCTCTATAAAATGAAAACTGGTTTCCAGTGTCAGTGCATCCACAGAAACACTTCACAGAAGACCTCACAATATAACTAATGATGCGTCTCATGAATCCTCTCGTTTCCAATCGAGGCTTGTATGGCGGTGATCCAGAGTACTCTAGCTGTCTGCCATCATGCACTTTTTGAGTAACCGACAACTTGGTACCAGAAGCATCGACACAATCCTCTGAAATGGTGGTGATCCTCAGCGTCCTCATCACATTTGATGTTTTCATCTGTTTGTGTTTTCTTGTCATCATTCTATACCAAATGAGAAGGACAAAGAGGATCGCCAATTTGCATACACCCGCTTCATTCAGGGATGGCAAGTACAAGAAGGTATCATATGCTGATATTGCAAAAGCAACTGCTGGTTTCTCCTCGGAAAATTTGGTCGGTTCGGGGAGTTTTGGTTCTGTTTACAAGGGAATGCTAGATAACCAAGCAGTAGCTGTCAAGGTTTTCAACCTTGAGCATCATGGAGCCCTGAGGAGCTTCAATTCTGAATGCAAATCTTTGAGAAACATCAGGCACAAAAATCTAGTCAGTGTCTTCACTTCGTGTTCCTCGCTAGACTTGAAAGGGAATGAATTTAAATCTCTACTTTTCGAATACATCCCAAACGGCAGCCTTGAGGAGTGGATACACCCGAAATCCCCAGGAAAGAAGCTTAGTTGGGCTGATGGAATATATATTGCTATGGATGTTGCTTCTGCTCTGAGTTATTTGCATCATCACTGTGCAACTCCAATGATCCATTGTGACATAAAGCCAAGCAACATACTTATTGACACCGACATGACAGCACTTGTCAGTGATTTTGGTCTCGCAAAGTTCTTGGTTGCTTCGCACTCCACCTCTGTCGAGATGTCAACAACCTTGCATGGACTGAAAGGAACTATTGGCTATATAGCTCCAGGTAAATTAAGAAACTTCAAGTATCAGAACTTCTCAAATTTCCACAATTGTTTTCTTTTTATGTAATGTTCGCTGTATTTTCAATATTTACTGTAGAGTATGCGTCGGGTAGCACCATCTCCGCGCAGGGTGATACATATAGCTATGGAATTGTTCTGTTGGAGATGTTGACCGGAAAGAGGCCGACAGATGCGATGTTCAAAGATGGGTTCAACATTCATGTGTATGTTTCCGATGCATTCCCTGAAAAGATTATTGAGATCTTGGATCCTAGCATGTTTGAAGAGTTGAAATGCCTTGAAAGCAACCTAGGAAATGGCAATGACCTTCTGAACATGGTAATGGAGAAGTGCATAATTCCGCTCGTTCGTGTCGGCCTCGCCTGTTCCAAGGAAGCGCGAAAAGATCGGATGAGAATGGAAGATGTCGTAGTCGAACTTTCAAAGATTAAACAAAACCCATACCTAGGAAGCATATCACTAGTTTTTTAGTTAGCAGTGTTAAGGGAGTTGGTAAACTAGTAAATTATGTGAACAATGTGCCACTTAAACGTTTAATAAGTTATTTTTGTAGAACTTTGCAGTTTATGTGAGATTTCCTTGTTGCTGTAAAGGCTTTCTTAATAATATATGTTTATGATACTTCAACGGTTTATCTGTTTAGGGCATAATTGTTAACAACAACAACAACAATAATTACAATAATAATAATAATAATAATAACAGAATTATTTCACAAAATTAGACTCCTTGAACTACGTACCTATAGGCTAGAGTTTGCAGATTCAAACCCAATTAAAATCTAGCCCACTTATAGCAAACTTGGATATATTTTCTAATAGGCCGAGAAAAATGTCAGTTTGGGCTTCTATGAAACAACAATTATTGAGATTTTTGTGGAAGTATCATGGGTTTGGTTCAGAGGCCCTTGTTTGGATTCTGACAAAAGGCGAGAAAAACAATATAATTTTGAAATGGGTTCAAAAGTAGGTCGTTTAAATTCTACCAGTTGGGTGCCATACAGAATTTTCCGCCTGAAAAAACCCCGAATTTTTTTATTGTTACATTTCAAAAAAAAAAAATTACTATCATGGATTGGATAAAATCTCGTATTCTAGCATTGTTTCTCTCAGGTAAAACGGTTTCGTTAACTTCATCGGATAACAGATGTTTTATTGTTTTTTATATGGATGTTTGAGACAAACGCTTCCTCAAAAAGCATTTTATTTCTTTGACATCAAATTTTTATTTCTTTTACTTAAGAAGAATATTTGGTTGCAGAAATCAATATTTTACTCTAGGATGAAACGTTATTACATATCATTGATATAGTTTTTCAAGGTGTGAAATGTTGTCAGTGACATCATTTTACTTAACACATTTAGAAGTGTCAAAAAAGCTCATAGCTCCTGGCTTAATCGTGACTCGTATCTGACTCGCTCGTTACTAGATTGAGCTGTTAATGAGCCAGCTCGGTCCAGAATTAACGAGTTCAAGCTGGAGCCTAACCTCTCGCGAGCTAGCTCGGCTAGACATCAATTTGTGAATTTGTATGAATGTGTATGCATTTTATACTGTCCAGCTCAGTTCAGCTCGATCCAGTTCGATCCACAAAGTTTGTAAAATTTATTTTCTTCTTAAAATAAGATCCAGCTAAATTTAGTAAGCCAGCTCGTCAACTCGCAAGCTAGCTGGGTCCAGCTCGTGATGATTTTATACTGAGATTTCAACTCAGACCCCTAAAGTCAGCTCGCTCGTGACTCAAACGAGCTAACTCGTAACGAGTTCAAGCTGGACCAAACTCGTGACAAGCCACGTCATTGCCACCGCTAAACACAATCAATGTATTATTTCAATTCTTATAAACTGCATAAATATTGCAGTGATTCATCATTCCTAATCAATCAATCAATCAATCAATCAATCGGTCTGCGAGAATATCGTAGTGATTCTCTGCGGAAAATTTGAATTTGTGAAACTTCTCATCAATATCCAATCACAAAAAACAGTGCGCTCTCAATTTATGTTGTATTATATTTGTCGTCTGCACTGAAAGCCAAAATATAACAAGGAAATCTTCCGACACTCGTTTTAATTACAGTGAGATTGCTGAATTCATAAGTTATATATTCGATAAACCGATTTAAAAATTTCCAAGCATTAATTTGAATTTTTCTTATAAATACTCCAATTTTAAAAATATAAAAAATACTTCTCCTTTAAGTTAATTTACAAAATATACATGCAAAAAGAATCCATATCCGCTGAGGTAACATAATATTATGTTTAGATCCGAACCATCCGATCAATAAGAACAGACCATGTAGCATCATAAATAAGAACAAAAGTCCATGTAAATCGCAAAAAAAAACTTATGTAGCATAGCGGTAACAATAGCATGTAGCGCGAGCAGTAATAGCGGTCAGCTATTACAGCTACAGCGGTCGTAGCTGAATTAGCGCACTTTTATTTCATAGCTAGTGGTGGCAATGAGCTGGCTCGGTCCGAGCTAGGTCCTAGCTCAACTTGTTAATTGTGGACCGAGCTACAGCCGAGGCGAGCTGGACCTAGGGCATCCGAGCTAAAATCTTAGTTTGAAATCGTGACAAGCCAGCCCGAACTAGCTCGCGAGCTGACGAGCTAGCTCACTAGGTCTGGCTGGATCTTATTGTAAGAACAAAATAAATTCTACAAACTTTTTGAATCGAGCTGAACCGAGCTGGACAGTATAAAATGCACACAAATTCATACAAATTGATGCCTACCCGAGCTAGCTCGCGAGTTGGCGAGCAAGCTAGACCGCAGCTTCAACTCGTTGATTCTGAATCGAGCTAGTGACGAGCTGGCTCGTTAACAGCTCGGTCCAGTAACGAGCGAGTCATGTGTGAGTCACGATCGAGTCATGAGCTACGAGCTTTTTTGTCACCCGACTCATAAATTTAGCTTTTATGGTCCAAAAAAGTTATAACTATCTATTTATAACGCTGGTGAATTCCTCTTTGAATATGCACCCTGACTTACAAAAGGAGATTAAATTGGTAGAGAACCATTTTACCCTCCTTTCATTTTTTTTTTTACATAATGACCTTCTTTGTCCATATATTCTATCCCCTTCCATTTCTATTTTTTGTCATCTACAATTTTAATTATGTAATTATCCGATAATTAGAATTCTAGAACTTCATAAATTATCCAACTTTTTAATTAATAATTATTCAATTTTCTAATTCTCCAATTCAAATTAACATTTTTTTTTAAATGACCCACTTTAACATTGTTTGAGCCGGGAATTAGAGCTTAATTATCAATGTCAAATGTTCATCAAAGTGTGTATGCCCATTATAGTTGTGGTTATTTTTTTTTAATAGCAGGGTGAGAGGCGGAGCCATTAATATGAATGGGAGTTAATTGACCTCCATTTTTTTTACGTATGATTTTCAATAATTTAGAACAAATATCACGGGTACCATAAAATTGACTGTCATTTTCAGTATGAAAATTTTATATGATTGATCTCCATTCACATTTGACCTTCATAATTTGAAAGTCTGACTCCGTCCCTGAGCGGGGTTACCATCAATTTTATTATGAAACTAACAATGTTCTTCATTCTAGCCTTGCAAAATATTTAAAGAATCCTCAGAAATAACTAATCCTTGCAGCAATTTTGTCGATTCAAAGTAAATTACAGAAATACCGTTCTTCATTCTGAAAAAATAATAAACTAAGGATTGAACTCGAGATATGCAATCATGCCTTGTATTTTTACATATAAGGAAACATTTACTAAAAAATTGATAAAAATGAAGCTTTTGGACATACAAAACTTGTATGTTTTTAATATTAAGAACATTTGAAAAAAGAAGCAACTTGCTGCTCTGTTTTAATTGGCTCTGCCTCTATGTGGGGATAAAAATATGTGACAAGAGTAACCATATCCTTCAAATAATAATGACCAAATATTACGAGTATTCAGTGACCTAGGGGTGAAAACGGAGCGAGTACGGAGCGGATAGCGAAAAAATTATATTCATATTTTTTTTATTTTCCGGATACGGATACGGTTCGGATATCAACCGGATACAGATACAGATATGGATCGGATAGGATATTTATTAAAATAATATTAAAAAATACCAGTTCATAATATTTATCTAATTTTAATAGTGAATAATAATATTTTTTCATAATATATATTAAAATAGAGTAGGGTTAAAATGTACCATTAGTTTTGTGCTCCAATCATTATCCACATCTTTGTTTTCATTTTCAAAGTCCGAACCGTTCACCATGATATTTGTATCAAAATGTGCTTGAAAATCAAATTTTATATTTTTTGGAATTTTTTTACTATTTTTTAGATAGATACAAAATCACTGTTTTCAGAAGATTCTGAACCATCCAAAACAGTGATTTTGTACCTATCTAAAAATATAGTAAAAAATTTCAAAAAATATACAATTTTGTCTCCAAACATATTTTAATATGAAGATCATACTGAGAGGTTTGGAACGATTGTTCGAACTTTGAAAACGGAGAAAAAGACGTAGAGCATGATTGGAACCAGTGTTCTAAATAGCGCGCTACAGCGGCGCTATAGCGCCGCTATAGCGTTTTTGGACCCCAAACGCTACGCTATGACATCAAAATGCGCTATTTGCGCTACGGCCGCTATAGCGACCGCTACAGCGCTATAGCGGTCCGCTATTCACGCTATTTGCGCTATACAATATGGGTTTTTTTTTTAAAGCAATTTATATGGGTTTTAAATAAAGATAAAAAAAATCTCATACCGAAATTGAATTTGTTGCTACTTGCTACAGATAAATCAATTTGAAATTGGGAATAGAAATTGAAATTTGAATAGAATAAAAGTCCAAATCGAAAATAAAATTTGAATAGAAAAAAAAAATTATGTCATGAATCATGATGCTTAAGATATTTTTAATAGGAAAAATCGATAGTTTATGATATTACTATAGATATTTTGAACCACAATTTGAACTTTGTACTGGTTCAATATGAATATTATAATTTCTTAATTACTTTGGTGTTATTTATTGTTCTATGAGACTTTAGATAATGTTGATATTTAGTACAAATATTGAATATACGAAATGTAAAAAAAAAAAAATGCTATTTGGAATAGCTTCCGCTATAGCGACGCTATTCGCTATAGCTTTTTTTTTAGCCTTCCCGCTACGACGCTATAAACGCTATTTAGAACCTTGATTGGAACACAAAACCAATGGTGCATTTTAACCCTACTGATTAAAATATATGATATATATCTATTATTCGGATACGGATAATTGAAACATAAAACCATATCAGTATTCATATCCACACGGATATTCGGATATCAGATATCCACATCTAATTTTTCGACTACGGATCGAATACGGATCGAATATTATCCATATTGTTTTCACCCCTAATTGTGTCTGTCCTTTTGATAACACCAAGCATTCCCGGTCAAAAAGAAAAGCAACCCATTATTAGTGCAATAAAAATGTAATTTCAATGCCTGATTGTGGAGATTAGTCACATCCTAAGAACTTTGGTAGAAATTTCCCTGGGATTAGACTTTAGTGGGAAATTCATGCCTTTCATTACGCGTAATTTTTTCATAATAATATTATAGAATCCATGACACTCCTACCACTACTGTTTTTTATTTTAATTTTTTTTTACTAAATTTGTTTATTTTTTTCATGAAAAATTACATTCATGATACTCAGTTTAATTCAAACACAAATGAAAGAATAACTAAATGACACATGTAAGAAGAGTATGGTCTACCTGCCTAAAAGCCTCTGCTTCCAGTGCGTACATATAGTAAAAAAAAAATATTTATTTCAATCCCCCCACTCCAGTATCTGTATTGTACCCGCAGCAACAATAGAGGAATGTTGTACTACGGTCCCTACTAATTAGAGGAAGGTTGTACTATGGTTCCCCTTTCCAGTCTCCACACTCGTCTTCACGTCAATCTTCATAGGTATAAATACTTGGAACATAAAATATTAATACTTGCAAAATAAAATATAAATACTTGTATGCGTAACTCGATATGATCATCCCCTTTTCCAGTACCCTAATCGCTCCCACGTCAACCTTCCTCTAATGAAGTAGTAGGGACCCCATATATCCCCATCAACCCTAATAGTCTTCGCGTCAACCTTCCTCTACCAAAATAATTGACCTTATAGGTATAAATACTTACAATACTTAATATTAATACTTTCAGATGTAATCCAGTGTCATATGTAAAAAAATAATTGCAAGTATAAGTATAAATACTTGTGTGACGACGAGCCCGAAAGTACGTCATCATGGATCTCATTTGAAAGAGAAAATTACGTAGAAGATATTCGTGATTTTAGATTCGCAAAATTTCTCACAGATCGTCAGAAATATGACAGTTAAGGTGCGGGTACAATGTGGGTAGTGGAGTGCGGGTACTCATATAAGCTTCCAAAAAAGAAAAATCCAGTGAACGAGTGTATTTTTTTTATAAAATAGTAAGGATATTTTACCCACTCATATTGACAAATTAATTATTCGGATTCGGTTCAGCGAGATTAAAAATTCGTGATTCGTGGATAATTCGGGTATAATTCAAAAATTATTCAGAATAAATCGGACAAGATATCTTAGTTCAACAAGAGAGCAAAAAAAAGAAGAAAAAAAGTTATGGAAAAAATTCGTGAATAATTCATAAAATTTGCAAATTATTCGCGAATAATTCGGTCAAAGTTCGGTCAACCGAATAATTCAGAGTTAGGTTCAGCATCACAAAAAATATGAATTATTCGCGAATCTTGTGACTATGCATCCATTTACATGAGTCATGAATGACTAGTGTATTTGAAATTTTGTTTTCAGATCCTCCAAAAAAATTACAGTTTCACTAGTTAAAAAATTGCACTTGAATAATTAGTTTCTCAACCAAGTTGAATGTTTTTATAAAGATGACTGAACATGACATTTAAAAAAAATACTTTTATTGAATTTTGATCGTTTTGGGCTGAATTTTAGAAAGGAACAATTTTTTTTTTCTTAAAAAAATAACGAGTTAAACTTGAAATTTGAATACACATTCAAACGTATTGTTCTAAATGTATGCATTGATAGTTTTACATGCATTCGTTCAGTATGTTCTAAATACCTATACATATATGCCTTTCCGAAATTTTTATTAATACTCTAAAAAAAATAGCAAATCTACTCTCCATATTGAATTTTTTTTTTAAATAACCTAACCGCCCTCACGTTGGAGCGGTTTGCTCTTATTTTTTTTTTTTACAGATGTTTACCAAACCGCCTGGGGTGATTTGTTATAAATATATATATAGAGAGAGAGAGAGAGTTGGGCTATTATACATTGCAATGTATTGACCCTTCTGTGCATTACAAATCTAGACTATTGGATTTTTTTCAAAAAGTGTGCGGATCAGTGATGAGATCAAAACAAAATTTTTGGAACTGGAGATCCAGTCCTCTCTCTCTCTCTCCCAACCCAACATTTCTGATATCTAAAGAAAAAACAAAAACCTAAATCGCGCCTGAGACTCCCGCCCACTCCTCCACAGTGGCCCCCTACGCGCTCCCTCACGCTACGCCCGCACGCTTCCTTTCTCTATCCCGTCCCCCTCATTTCCCGACTCTGTCGCGCGCTCCCTCCCTAAATCGCGCCGACCCTCCTTGCGCGCTCCCTCCCTTCCCTGTGCGCTTTTCCTTCATTTGTTCCCAGACGTGTTTGATTTTGTGCTTTCTTTGCTTTTGTTTTTTAAGTTTCATCCAAGACGTGTTTGATTTTTTGCTTTTGTTCCCAGCCGGTACCCAATTTTTTTTTATTTTTTTAAGTATAGTACAGGCCATTTTTTGGCCGGTACTTAATTTTTTTTTTTAAGGATGAACATAACATAGTTAGCTAGAAGAAAAGTCGTAGGAAACTCGGATTGAAGTTTGCACTCGGTTTGGCTAAGATCAAACAAATAAATTTGGTTGGATGCGTGTGTTACATCGGTTGCATGTATCGGTGCGTCGCTGATGTTTTTGTAGTGAAATATCGATGTTTTATTAGACTTAGCATTGGCAATTAAGCAGGGTAGTGCTAAAAAAACATCTGTGCGCCGCTGATGTTTTTGCAATGAAAAATCATAAAAAATCATAAATATTAAATACAGAATAAGTGTTTGAAAAATCCAAACATCGGTGCAAAAATATTTTCATTAATATCCATTGCAAAAACATCGGTGTATAGCTGTATTTATTAATTTGGATAAAATGTATTTGAAAATCCAATAATTATTATCTTTTACAATCTAATAAAACATCGATGTTTCATTACAAAAACATCAGCGACGCATCGATGTTTTTTTAGGACTACCCGGCTAATAAAACATTGATGTTTCATTGCAAAAACATCGGTGTAACACACGCATCCAACCAAATGCATTTGTTTGATCTTAGCCAAGCCGAGTGCAAACTTCAATCCGAGTTTCCTACGACTTTTTCTTCTAGCCAACTATGTTATGCCATCTAAAAAAACAAAAATTAAGTACCGGTTAGAAAATTGCCGGCATTGTACTAAAAAAATTTGAATACCGGCCATTTTTCGGCCGGTATTGAATTAAATTGAGTACCGGCAAAAAATTATCGGTACGAGTATTTTATAACTTTCCAGCGGATCTGGGTATATTAAATAATTTTTATTAAACTTTGGATATTATAAAAATGTCGGCAATAAATGCGTTAGAATTTAAGAATTCTTTTACAATTTTTCGAAACAATAAATATATCACAAACTAATTCGTGTATCCTTTAAAACAAAATAATAATAAAATAACAAATCAATTCACGGTCATCTCAACGGCGTGTCCTGTAAAATCCGTATATTTTTTGCCCCAAATTATCTCCATCCAAACGATCTGCTGAGATTCATGAATACGTAGGTGATTTCTTTGACTAATTTTATTCCTCTACGTGCAGCAGCAGAGCGGACGTGAAGTAGAAATTGCATCCGATTTAATACTGGCACGCTATTCTCACATTCAGACATTCACCAGCCTCTACCACAGACCAATAACCTAAGAAAGGTCTCCCGCCATTCGTCAATTTAGGCCATTAAGTCCCTCCGTTAATCATGTCGTAGATTTTGTTAGTGCAGTTAGCTTTTTGTGCTGTGAGTTTAACCTCCACCGATCTCGTGAAAATATTATAGAAGCACAATGCCCTGATCTTCAGGTACGGAATCTGTACAAGAAATTATGTAATAGGTCGCCGATAGGGTCCTAGTCTCCTGCAAAGATTTATTTCAGTTATTATTGTGCTTGTGGGACCTAGTCATTTATAATGTAATAGTAGAGATGTTTTAGGAGAGTGTTACAGAGGATTTGGAAATGGGACCATCTCCTGCCAAAGCGCTGTCGCATACTGCAGCTCTTCAAATCAGTATATGGTACTGCAGCTCAGAAATAAATCAAACATGCCCTCATCCTATTTATTACTAGGTACGCTCGGAGCATATATTTTGTTTGTGGACTATCAGAAGTCACCTATATCAGAAGTTACCAATGTAAGATAGAAAGCTCATGTTTGGTCATGGTTTAAACTAATGATGAAATAATTTATTTATTTTAAGTTAAGGTGGTATAAGATATTTTTGTTTGATTGTTGATTAAAGTTATGATGGAATAAGTTGAAACTCTTAATCTTCATATTTTTGTCTAACATATCTGATGATAGCAAGCTTTTTAATTACAAAATAATTTAAAATTATAAAATTATAAATGTTATTTTAGTCTTACTCATTTTTGGAACTAGCTGGATGCACAGAAACTAAATTCATTATTACATGACAAAATTTTAACGTAGGTGACATACTAATGTGCATACACAAAAAAAATACAACATAAGGTTTTTAGAATTAAAAAGTAACATTATATAATTTAAAACACATCATACAAAACTAGAGATGAAAAATACAAATCAAGCGGTGGTATGGACCACATTACATATAATTTTAATTTCTCTGTAAACTTTGTTTTCACAATACATTCTTAATATTATTTCATATAATATCTCATACTGCAATTTTAGTAAGCATTAGATAACTCCAAATTAGAATAAACAACAACAACAACAAAAATTGTTGTCCCTAACGGCATCTAGAGGTGGGTGAATATAGGTCATTTTAAAATTTTAACCATGATGGTTTGATATTCACTGTAAAGATATATCTAACATGTACGTAAGTTATTCTTAGTGGAAACAAGAAAATTTAAACTAATCAAGTGTATGTGAAGTAAATAGAAGAGTAAAGAGACATTTGACACGGAATTTTACGGAGTTCGGTACTAACGCCTACGTCTCCAGAGCTTCGCAACCTTCTTGATGGCGTGCCTTTCTTATTCAATGAAAAAGGAGTACAAGGTGGAACCAGTGAGCCCTTACAGACTCCGGGACGTCACACGGCCCGAGCACGTAATTGACTCTTGAGCATTAAAGGCTCTAGTGTTTAAACAAACAAGAGATCTCATACAAATTACTCTAAATCTTACACAAGATTGACTATGGTGGAATATGCTTGAGATTGTTGTAAATATATTGAAGTTTGATGCACAAGCAACAATGGGGAATTTTAGATCTGTTTCAAAAATACAATATTGGTAACTGACATCAACCGTTGCAACGGTTAATTAGCCATTGTAACGGTTGGTCCCATTTAGCTGGTTTTACTGTGCTGGAAACTCTAACGCCCATTAGGAGTTGTAACGGTTATCACAACGGAACTCTCTGGAGATTTTAGGGTCCGAAATGAATTGTTTCGTTAGAACGCCTGATTGGCCGTTGTAACGAAAAATCGATTACTCTGTGGATTTTTGGAATATTAATTGTTCCATTGTAACGTTAGATTAGTCGTTGTAACGGTTTATGTCAATTACCTCAATCTCAAGCATATTTTACCAATTTCACAGATTTCTAATTAACAACTAGTTCTGAGTTAGGTCTTCTTAGTCAATTCCTTGGTTCATTGTAGCACATCCTTGATATGTGCAGTATGTAATGATTCATCCTTCATGTTTATAGCAACTTTATATCATCATAATCCTGCATAATATCTCAAGACAAAAAATTATAAAATTCAACAAATATATGTTTTGCCAATCTAGTCAAACGGACTAAGTAGATGATTGCATAGTCCAACAAAAACAACCGTAATAATAATAGTTGTAATGATGATGATGATGATAATAATAATAACAATAATAATAATAATAATAATAATAAAATATGACGATCATGATGACAAAGATAATTATAATAATAATAATAATGCTGACAACAATTACAACATGAAATAAGTTAACCCACCTATCAGCATGGGTTAACTTATGAGGACACGAGTGATATTTTGTTTCATGCTATTCTATTAGACTTTGTTCATGTTTGACAGCATAAGTGTAGAACAAGTACTTATTTTATGACTTATATCACAACCAAACATGCCATATTTCACAAGTGAAACAATTGTATGTACAGATATTTGTATTTGGATCGAATAAAAATAAATTAAATTATAATTTTTATTTTATAAAAATCAATGCAAATTGTTGAATGTATTATACACAAGGTTCTAAATAGCGCACTATAGCGGCGCTATGCTATAGCGTTTTTGGACTATAAAAGCTATGACGCAATCGGCACTATAGCGCGCTATTGTGCGCTATAGTGGCACAATATGGACATAGCGTTATTTTTTCAGTTATTTCATTATGACACGATAAACGCTATTTAAACCTTTGATTATACACATCAAAATTTCGGAGGATATCAAATTTTATTATTTTTAGGATCTTTTATTATTTTTGCTCAAAAAAATATTATACGTACTGTCCTCAAGAATTTTGCTCAAAAATATTATTTATATAAAATGTATTAATTTTTTATAATGATCGTTTATAAGAAAAAAAATATTATCATCAATTAATTTTTTATATAAATAATTTCTTTGAAACTCTAAATATTTTTATAATACAAAATAATACAATTAGTCACGAGAAAATAAATAAGAAAATTCCTGTAGAGAAGTATACAAATATGTTTTCTCTTAAATAAAATAAAGAGATAGCACGAAGAAATAAATAAGAGAAAAAAAATCGACGAGATGAGGGTGGTGATGAAGCCTCATAGGTGAATTTTTCTGAAATGTAATTATTTCAATTCTTTTTTATTAGAGTTAAAATGTATTATTAGTTTTGTGCTTCATTTATGTTGCATGTTTTTTTTTTATCTATTTTTAAAGTTCCCAACAGTTGATCTGAACTTCTGAACATAATCTTCATATTATAATTTGCTTAGAGATCAAATTTTATATTTTTTTGAAAAAATATTATCGTTTTAGATAGATACAAAATTGCTGTTTTCAAAAGATTTTGGACCATAAAAAAATGATTTTGTATCTATAAAAAATATAAGTAAAAAGATTCCATCAAATATAAAAGTTTGATCTCCAAGTATATTTTAATACGAAAATCATATTGAATGATTCGAATCAATTATTTGGACTTTGAAAATTGAGATAAGAATGTAGAGCACGACTGAAATACAAAACCAATAGTGATTTTAACCCTACCCGTTCTTTTTACGGAGTGCATATTAATTTGCTGTAGTATTGAACTTATAATGAGATCTATGATAATAGAATTTTAAAATTACATCAGTAAAAGTTTGGATGTAAAACGAAGATGGATAGAGAAAAATTTGAAGAAAAATAGAATGGATCCATGATAAAAAAATTTGAAGGAAAATAGCAATGACTGTTACTAATGATTATATTGATACATCACTTTCTAATCATTAGCGAAGTTGAAGGAGGGATCTATTTCTTCACAAATTTCTTTGATGTCAAATTCTAAGCACGTGTTTTATTATTTTCCAAATATTATGTGTTCTTACTTTTTAGTTTGGCGAAATACCATTTCCAGTCACTTGGAATTTCCAAGCGATCTTTCAATATTTTGGAATGGATAAAATAATCTGATTTTACATTTTTGTTTTAGACAGATTCAGATTTTAATTTGATATAAAGAATAAAAAGATAAACTTACTTTAAGTGCATTAATTTATTAGGAAAAACATTTTTGGGCAAGATGTGTCCCGGACGGCCCCACCTGTCAGTGACAAAGATAAGAGCCACAAAATAAATGTCTCCTTCCCGCTCTCTGTCAGTATTCATAATTTCTGAAGTAACTGAAAAATTTGTTTTTAATTTGGGACCGTCCGATCATAATCCAGGCCAATCAGGTCCGATGGGGAATAGACAGAGACCTTTAATATTCGTGCTACTTCAGATCGGACAGTCCTGATCAAAACTCAAAATTTGAGGTAACTCAGTTATATTTGATACGAATTTACTGTCACACGCTCCTCTCTTTCTTCCTTTGTTCCTGTCCTTTTTAACCTCCTTTCCAAACTCATCTCATCTAAAACAATCCAGAGAAAGCGACCTCAAACAAAACAAAAGAAACAGAGCACCTCGCCTCTCTCTCTCTCTGGCTTTGCCAACAATGGAAACTTTCAGCCTCCTCAAATACTGGCGTGGTGGTGGTTCTACTACCAGTCCCACCACTTCAGGCGCCGTATCCTCTCCCTCTACCACCACCATTTCCACCACAGTGCTCTCCCCCACAATCTCTTCTCTCTCCGACTCTGACGAAGAAGGCTCCTTCTTTGACCTGGAGTTCTCTGTCCGGGAAGAATCCGACCTCGCCTCGCTGTCATGCGATACTGACGTGGACCTCCACAGTTCAGAACCGGCATCTCCATCAGGTGATTTGTTCTTCGAAGGCAACTCGATTGTCATTTCTTCTAATCCGGATACAAAGCCACTCAATCAGTTTCCCGTTTCCCTTCTCAAATCTGCTACTAAGATCAGAGTATTCCTTTTAGGCTTGAAGAAATCTCAGTCAGCCTCGACTGAACAGACCGTATCAGGAGTTGTTTCGCCTAAATCAAAGTTCCTTGTCGTCTCTCTCTTCTCTCGCGACGCTGGTGCGAAACAAATCAAATCTTCTAAAGAAGAAGCAGCGGCGTCAGCAGAGGAAAGAAAATTCGCGAAAGAAGTAGTGTTGAAGTATTTGAACAAGATCAGGCCGTTGTATGTCAAAGTTTCCAAGAGATACGGAGACAAGCTCCGTTTCACCACGAGTGAAGGAGAGGAGACCGACGCTGAAACGGAGGTTGCGGTTGCGGTGGCGCCCGTGAATGCTACTCCGGCGAAGGAGGCGGCGGTTGTAAACCCTGAGAAAGCGTCGCAACCAGTTGTTGTAGCGTGTGGAGTAAGAGCACCTAGAGCGAGTGTGCCAGCTGGTTTAAAGGAAGTGTGTAAGAGACTGGGGAAGAGTAGGTCGGCGTCAGCAACAGTGGTGGCGAAGACGGCGGCGGAGGTGGCTCCGCCGCCGCAGAGGAGGGATGACTCGCTGATTCAGCAACAAGATGGGATACAGAGCGCCATTGCTCATTGCAAGCGCTCCTTTAACTCTTCTTCTATTGGTAGATTTTGACTTCTAATTATCTTTTTACGTTCACTTTCACTATTGAATATTCAATGAATATTTGGAGATTGGGCAAAACCCCTGGAGTAATTGCTAAATTAATACAAGTCTTACTAATTGATTGTCTTAATTCTCACCCACCCTGTTTTCATCATCATTTATTTCAATAAATTAGATTGTCAAAATTAGATCCGAGGTCTAGCCAGGGTAATTAGGTAGGAAAATTTTTGGTTGAGACATAATTTTGTTATTATTTCAAATATGAAGTACATATTTTTATATTTGAAAAATATTGAAATATCCATTGGACAAAAAGTTGTTCCGAACTAGACAAAATTTTATGATTTTTTTAATCTGAAGTTACTTTTATAATATTTTTAAATAAACCCAAAAATAGAAAAACATTCTTTAAGATCATCAAACTTCAATCATGTTTATAGTTATTTAAATTCTGGTGCGATGTGTTTAGAGTTCTTCATAAGTTCTTCTGAGTAACATTTAAGAATAAAAAGATAGGTTGATCATGAAATTGATTCGTTTGTCGTGAAGAAATTTAACGATGCTTCTTTTGTATAAACTTTCACAATGCAAGTGTCAGTATTTGGAGCAAATTAGCAATAATAGTAGTGCGTTTATTTTGGCAGGATCAGAGTCGCCATTACAACGGTCCATGAGCGATCCAGGAGATGGACGGTTGGAGGTGGCATCCGGACCAAGTGTCTAATCTCTACCGTCAGATATATCCCTAGGGAAGTGTAAAATTAATTTAGGTTGGAACATATTAGGATCTCTATATGGTGTTAGATCTTGATTAGTAATATTAACTATAGTTAATTACATCATGCTTTGTCTCTTTTGGCCGCAGAGAGCGGAGCGGCGCAAGTGCTCTTTTTAGCCGCGCCGCGACCAAGATGTTGTTAGTTTCTGCTCTCAAGTCTCAATTCTCTCTCAGTCACTGATTTTGTTATCTTGGTTTCTGTAAATTATTAGTTATGACTTATGAGTGTGCTAACTTTTTTGATATGAAATCTTTCCCTCGACTTTGTCATTATTAAATTTTCTGCCGTATATTCATCTTTTCATTGGCCATAGTTTCCTTTTTCAGCCTTTTATTGAAGGTTGAATTAGCGTGGGTTCAATGCCCAAAGAAACAACAGTCTTTTTCCTGTTTTATCGTCGTTTGTGAAATTTGAGAAAACAAAAAGAGACTTTGTTTAACTCCTACTGCCTACTGGGACCACTTTTCAGTGATAGTAGTCTAAACTGTACGTCCGTGCTAACCCCTTTAAACTAAAATTCTGTAGACAAACAAACATATAGAAAAGGCAACAGTAATAAATAAGATCTTTCTGGTGAAAAAAACATGTAGTAACTGTTACTGTTATGCATTAACTATTTCAGATGCGCTTTTTTTATCAATTCAAACGAGAAAATAGTAGTTGTACAGTGCTACAATCCAAGTGATAGTAACAAAGCTCGTGGTTTTCTCTGACAGGGCCACTTGGTCCAGTCAGGTACGGACGGGAGGCAATTTGTCTACTTTTTCTTTTGCACGGGCAACTTTCTACGTACCATCGAATGAAAGAATTGACGTAGCTGTACGGTCGAATGAAAGAATTTTCTCTCTGCTTTAAGATTAGCATCTCTTGGCAAGTCATTGATTTTTTTATTTTATTTTGAAGTGTCTACGTATGCCGTAGAAATCCAATGCTTTCATGTTTCAACAGTAACAAATAAAAATCAATCGCCGTTAAAAATTGACCATCTCGAACTGCAGGAATTTCATCGGATGATTTTAGATCTGAGTTTTATGCGATAATCAGGCGGTTTAAAGCAAAACCTGATTTTGTAGGGTGCTCATATTGACACTAAAATTATTGTTATCAACACAACACAATTCAAAAGATCTAATTAATAGACAACTTTACCCTCTTCTATTTTCCTTATTTCAATTTATTTTGCTTCTTTAATTAGCAAGTATTTTTTTAGAATCTTTTGAAAAAAGAAACAACTCACTATAGTAAGAAAATTCATACTTGTCCGCATTTGTTTTTAGTATATAGGAGAAAATTTTAAGCTTATATGTATTTTCTTTTAGCATGTTCTCCCATAAAATTAGTAATTATAAACCCAAATCACCAGTTAGAGTAGCAATTAAAGATTAATTTTTTTCTTTAATTTCCTTGAAACTAAATGAAAGGAAATTTTAAACAAAATATTTTGTTATTTGATTATGAAAAAACTTTTGTTTTACATATGGCTTAATTTGTTGCTTTTAGCTTAGTTGATTGTTTTGTTGTTTAAAAACTTTTAATATATACTGAGTGCATTATTTTGATGTTTGTAATTGTCATATACAATGAACTTGTAAATAAAAAAACGGGTTTGTCATGATATAAAAAAAAGCTTGATATACTCCAAATTTCCAATAAAATTACGAAAAGGTAAAAAAGATTTACTAATTGCTTCTCATCTGGACTTAAATAGCTACGAGAATATTTATGTCCCCATTAAAAAAATTAACTGATCTACTAGGGCATTAATTGTAGAAGATATTTGTTTCCTACGTGAGATTGTCTCTTAAGGAAATTAATATTGCAAAATAATTAAGAAAAGATGATCAAATGTTTGAGAGGTAGCAATTGAAGGGTAAATTTGTCTATCAAATTAAAAATTGAAATAATATTGTGTCATTAACAAATTATGTTGTGCGGATATCAGTACCCGATTTTGTAAAAACAGTCAGCATAATAAAGGATAAATACAACTGGAGTTGATCAGCACTGTTCGATTTGAAAGAGACGACTTGTATTGTTTGGATTCTCCAAAGAATTCATATTTAAATGAACTCCAACAAAATTTATTTGCAGATAACCTAGAAAGGAGAAGCACTGCTCTCGCCCTTCAAATCACCAAAAGAAAGATTTTCTTGCAAAATGGCTGCAGCAAAGTGAAAAATAATATATCCATAAAAGGACGCATACTAGAAAAATTATATCTTTGTTCTTTTTTTTTTTCAGATACGGATCAGATATCCGTAGATATATATATATAAATAGTTTTATAATATATATTAAATTATATGATATATATCTATTATTTGAATACGGATAATTAAAATTTAAAATTCTATCTGTACCACTATCTGAACGGATATTCGGATATTCATATCTAATTTTTGAATACAGATTCGAATTTAGTCGGATAATATCTAACCCGTTTTCACCCCTAGAGAGAACAGTGTTTGTTGGCCCTTTTTTAGATTAAATATGTTTGTGGGTCCGACAATTTATAGTAAATTCTTTTTCTTATTTATTACCATCGCTTGCAAAGTTGCATTGAAAATTTTGTTCGCAGGCATGCGGAGGAATTTGGAATTTCCAGAACACAAATGATGCATTACAAAACGATTTGAATTTGCACTATGAAAAAAATAGTTACAATTTTGTCCTGTTATTTGAACAAAAAAGTTTATGTTTCTGTAGATAAGAATTTTATAAATTAACAATTTTTTTGTTATTTCCTTTTGTTTGGTTTGACAATAATCAAATTATGATTGACCCAAAATTGATTATTTTGGTTGATTGTATATAAAAAAAAAGGGGGCTTATTAGTTATTTGGCGTGCTATAGAGGCCACGGCACGGAGATTAAAAACAGACACCGAGGTAGGTATTCGGTTTTAGTCATTTTTTAATTCACCGTCTCTTTCTACGTCGTTTTACATACAGCACTGTAGTTTGTATGAATTAACTGTAAGTCAGTAGAAAAGTACATATATTTTGATGTGGTGGTATGGATCACTTTTGTGATATTGTGGTTGGTGGGGTCTACAATGTGGAGATGATACGCACATAATGACATAAACCATAAAAAGGTACTACAATTCACATAATTGTGAACACTTGGCCCAATCTTTGGAGTAGTTAGTGTAACGTTCAATTAGAAATTGTGGACCCAATTTTGTCATTTCATGTATATCATATTATTGATACAACTACAATAGATATGTATATAAATAATAACAATTGGCTGCTTCTACATACCATTAGGAGGATTGGATAAGAATAAAACAGTTTATTTGTCTTATGTTATATTTTAGTAAGTTCAAGGTCAGGATTTGATTGATTTGAGATATTTATTCTGATTTGAGACATTTAGGAAAATTGGTACTTTTAACTCCTAATATTATATCTATTCTATAATCATTCTTAATTATAATTAATATGAATGCTCACAATCAACCATTTATTTAGAGTCCAGCTAGTATAACATCAGTGTCATTTCAACCTATATAACACTAACTGCAAAACCTATCGAATCGACTTTAAACGGTGAATCCAAACCGTTCAAACCGATATACTTTATTAGTTGTGTATTTACATGCAAAATTTAGTTTTTCAAATTTATTTAATATCAAGTCAAACGGTCAAATGTGTGAGTTTTTAAGTTAATTTTAATACATTCATTTTTCAATATTTTTAACCGCTTGATTTGATACTAAAATAACTCGAAAATATAAAAAAATTGTATGTAAACGCATCACTGATAAAGTAAATCGGTTTGAACGGTTTGGATTAGTTGTTTCAAGTCTATTCAATCAATTTTGAAGTTAGTGTCATCTGACACCGGTATCATATTAGTCTCGGACTCATTTATTTATAAGAGGAGGGTTCCAATGCACCTAAATTTTTATGCTCCCAATGCACTCAATTTTTTTATCTCCTTTATCTCTATTTTTAAAGTCCAAACAGTCGATCTGAATCACTCAACATGATCTTCATAATAAATTATGCTTGGAGAACTAATTTTATATTTTTTAGAATTTTTTTACTATTTTTTAAGATATGTACAAAATCATTGTTTTAAGGAGATTCTGGACCATCCGATAAAGTGATTTTGTATCTATCTTAAAAAATAGTAAAAAAATTCTAAAAAATATAAAATTTGGTCTCCAAGCATATTTTATTATGAAGGTCATGTTGATCGGTTCGGATCATCTGTTCGGACTTTGAAAATAGAGAAAATAAAAATTGAATGCATTTGGAGCATAGAAAGAGAGTGAACCCTCCTCTATTTATAATTACAACATATTGCTCCATTACATTAATTATTTACATCAAATAAAACATGTAACCTCTTAAATGTAAGGAAAAACTGATTGGGTCAAATCTATTTTTTTCACAAAAATGTAATTAATGGCTGAGATGCCAGAAAGTCTAGACTATGCATGTGCACAGTTGCTACATAGTCCATGCATTAATTGGTAATAAAGTCGAATCTTTTGACCTAAATATATATAACAAAAAACAAAGAATAGCTAGATGAGAAATCAGATAAATTTATTAGATGGTACTTGGAGTTGCTATTGCCACAAAACAATCTGCTAAAGTTGCCATGTGGAGTCTTCAATGAAGCACATGAAATTGATCAGATTGTTTCTTCGGTTATTACAATTAATAATTCACAGTAAAAAGTACCTTTTTTACTAACATTGTTCCATGTAAATTACTGTACCTATTAGGGTAAAAATTCAGAAAATATTCTGTAGTATGATTTTCAGTTTTACCCTTAGACTTCTTAATATCATAAATAAGTTCGAATATCACAAATAAGTATCTTCATAGCTGGTTTCAAAATCAATTACTATTAAATAGCTAGTGAGTTTAAATTATATTTATAGGCTCATTTATTCATTTCAATTAAAATCAATTACTATTAATTGTAGCATTTTAAATAGGTGTTTAATTCCCATCAGAAAAGAATTAAAACTTTTTATAAACCATAATTAAAAATAAGAATTTTATGAAACCAACATGATTATTTTTTTTTACAAAAATTATAAGAACTGAATGCTACTTCGGTTCGAATTTTTTTTTTCTAGACCGAAATGGCAATTCAGCCCGAGGTGGTTTCACAGCTTTTTTTAGAAAAATAGGTGTAGCCTTCGGTGTAACACCCATGGACCGAGATGCCATTTCGGTCCAATATTTTTTTAGTCCGGACAGGCATTTCAGCCCGAACTATTTTTTTTTTTTAGGGTTTACTTATAAATTGTTTAGAAAGGTCAGAAAAACAAATTTGCTTAGAAAGGAGAAATAAGAGAAGAGAGAAGAGGCTGTTTTGGGTTTAAAAAAAAAATTAGTGGGACTGAAATGGCATTTAGGTCCAGAGAGATTTTCGGATTTTCTGTGACCGCTGGTATGAAAAGCTGTAAAACTACTTCGGGCTGAATTTCCATTTCGGTCCAAAAAAAATAAGTTCGGACCGAAATGACATTTCAATTCTTATGGCTTTTGTAAAAAAAAAAGTAATCACGTTGGTTTTATAAATTTTTTTTTTAATTTATGATTTATAAAAAAATTCAGTACAACACATTAATGTGCCAAAAATAACTCCCAAAATTATTGTCAAATATAATAATAATTTTGACGATGATAAAGTATTAACTTGATGCAAAAAATAATAACAATTAACAGATGTGTTCAAACTTCAAAGAAAAGTTACTTAGATAAATTAAATTCACGGTGGTGGGTCCACTACAACAAAAGAAGTCTTCAACGACCGCTCCAGTCGCCGGTCGCTGATGACCTCCTCCAGGCAAAAAAAAAAAAAAAAAAAAATTGATTTCGGCGACGACACCTTCAGCGACCGGCGATAATAGGCCTCAGCGACCGATTTGTCCCGGTCGCTGAAGGGTCTCAAGAAAACGCGCGCGCCGCGCGCCATTGCCTTTCTCTCTGTCTTCTCCCGCGGTTTAGGTTACCCAAAAAAAAACGCACGAACCCGCGCCACCCGAACCCCCGCCTAGCGCCGCCTTCGACCCCCGCATTCTCAGATCGGATCCCGGCTTCTCTGACAAGAGCGCCCGAACCCCCGAACCCCCGAACCCCGGAACCCCCGAACCCCCGCCTTGTCAGACCCCGCCGCCCGAAATCGGTCTCCTTCTCCGCCTTGTCAGACAAGAGCGCCCGAAGGATCTGCCTGTTCATTGTGCGCTCAAACTGGACGCAAGGTTTGTGTAAACAAATTTTTTCATTTTTTTCATTCTTTTCCCCTATTATCTAGCCATGATCTCACTTCCGATCTCTCTTCTGTCTCTCCTCTCCTCTCCGATCTGTTTTGTTTCTCTTTCTGCCTAGGGGTCCAGCCTTTCTCCTCTAAACGAAATTAGAAATAAAACTGAAGGAAAGGGAGAAAGGGGGAAGCTCAGTAGAGGAGATGGCACCATTCGGTTTTGATGTGAGTTTTTCTTGGTTCCAGTAAATTAGGCACTTGTTGCTGTTATTTTCAGTAGATCAGGGAGTTTTCTGCAAAATTTTAGCATTTTGGTTGAATTTGACACTTTTCAGGGTCTGTTTATAAGTTTTAGCATTCTACACTACCCTAAGCAAATTCTGGTAAAAAATAGGGTCTGTAGTGTAATTTTTGACAGAAAATAAGTTTGTTTAGAAAACAGTCCCTGGCAAGGACCTTTTTGTAACAGAATGTAAAAAGTTGTAAGAAAACCCTTGTCTAATAGGAATTCCATGAGGTGGAAATTTGGCAATGTTATGAATTATAAAACCGTGGATATAATTTTGTTCAAGTTTCATGGGTTGTTGGTTTGTCCCAATTGTGTAATAAATCTACAGTCAATATAATCAATTGCTTTGAAAACTAGTACTTTTCCAATTGTATAGATTATCTTTTTGGATTTTAGAATATAGAATACATGGTGCTAGTCAACATTAATAAAGTATATAGTCAACATTAATAATGTATCAATATAACAGAATATTTCGAGTACATGGTGCTAGTCAACATTAATAAAGTATAACGAAATATTCTGTTATATAGAATACATGGTGCAAGGTTAACAATTTATATAATGTAATAAAAACTATAGCTAGCTAGTTATGATTGATTGATTAATTGGGTTGACTAATTGGGTTGATTAATTGATTGGTTAATTGGTTTTAGGAGTTGCAGAAAAAGTTAATTTAAATTTGGGAAGAAAGAAGAAGAGGAGAAAGTATAACGAAATCTTCAAGAGAGTAATTGCTTATAATTAGGCAAGTTTTCTCTCTTTCTTAATTCTATAAAAATTAATTATATTATTAATTATGTACTACAGTTTGTTAGTTATTAATTCTATGTTGGTTAATTATATTAGTAAACTGGAACATTTTGTATGCCTTTTAGGTTTATACCCGTTCAAAATTAATCTGATAGATATTAATTTTGAATAGTCTCCGTTTTGAGACTGCTCTTTGAATGCTTTGTCTCATCTAGGATGTGAAGAAATGTATGTGGGTCTAGTATTTAAGAAAAATTTGGTATCATTTTCCCTTATTGTTCCTACGAATACTTATTGAATTACATGTCCAACATGATGTGTTTCTAACGCGTACTCGGAGAACTGAGAGAAAATGCTGCCGAATTTTTTTTTAAATACTAGATCCACATACATTTCTCCACTACTGAGACATAGCATTCAAAGAGTGAGATAAGATTGTACACCGGCCCTGTATAAGCCCCAAAAGACGAATGAGTTTGGACTTATTAATATTTAATGACATTATTTCATTATTTTAATATCTAATGTGAAAATAGTAAGTAAGGCATAACTTTAAGTTTAGTTTTGACCTCGTGTGCATTTTATTGTGTTTAGAACTAATTAAGGCAAGACAAGGCAAGGCGAGAGAAGCGTCATCTCTCTCTCTCTCTCTGGTACGTACGTTTAAATTCATAGCTTATGTAGATGCCGCTTGTATGGCTGTATACAAGTCCTATTGCATGGATGATGTAACTCTCGATTTGATTTTGTATTTCTTCCATGACTTGCTTTAGAGGGTCCGTTATCAATTGATGATATCTGAAGGGTCTAAAATATAGATCTGGATTTTTTGTTTTACTTGCTTGACCTAAATTGAATTTGTCATTAAATTGGATGAACTAAGGTCATGTCTATACGGTAACTTATAAATGTATATGTCATAATTAGGAGGAATGAAAGGTGATCGTAGTTGGATGTATGGTCCTCGTTACGTGGACAGGAAGGTCAATCCAGTATTTGTGAGAGGTGTGGAGGAATTTTTTAATTATGCATTCGCTATTCCAAATAATATTGATAGGCAAAATCGCATCAAGTGTCCTTGTGCCAAATGTGGGTATACTAGATGGTAGGATAAGTATACTATCGGAAAACATCTGCTCAAATTGGGTTTTAGACTTTATTATGAGACTTGGAATATGCATGGTGAGCATGAAAATGTCAGATTAGGAGAACAGAGCCAAACGGTCGGTGAAGAGGTCGTTGCAGAGAATGTCGAGGTGGAGTTGCCAAATGATATGATTGAAATGGTTGTTGATGCTGCTGGTCCTCTTAATTGGGAACAACCGAATCCAAAAGCTCAGGAGTTTTATAATATAATGAACGCTGCCGAGGAGCCGATATGGGATGGTTGTGATAAGGAACATACGGTACTTGCTTGTGTTACCGAACTCTTTAGCATTAAGTCCGACTGCGCCATAACCAAAGATGGTTTCAATCGTATTCTGTCAGCCGTGAAGAAGTGGCTTCCGAAAGAGAATAGGTTGCCTTCCGATCTATACCAATGTAAGAAATTGTTGAAAGGGTTGGGATTAAGTCATGAGAAGATCCATGCTTGCCCGAATGATTGCATGTTGTATCGCGGTGATAATGAATCCAAGGAGAAGTGTGATGCCTGTGGCCATGATCGTTTCAAACAAGGGGACCCTACGAAAAGCAAGAAACGTGTTGCGCATAAAATTTTGCGGTATCTTCCAATCACTCCGAGGTTGCAAAGGCTTTTTTTGTGTTCGATGTCTCCAGAAAACATGCGTTGGCATAAAGAGGGAAAGAGGGAAAGGGTAGGGGTGATGGTTCATCATGCCGATGGTCAAGCCTGGAAAAAATTCAGTGCTCTGCACTCTGATTTTGCAGAAGACCCTAGAAATGTTTTTCTTGGGTTTTGTTCGGATGGTTTCTCTCCTTTCAATATGGGGGGTCGGTCTTACACCAATTGGCCGGTCTTTCTGGTCGTTTATAACATGCCTCCCGCTCTGGTGATGCGCAACAACAACATATTCATGTCCATGTTGATACCAGGGCCCAATAGTCCCACTAGAAGCATAGACGTGTACCTGCAACCTCTCGTGGATGAGCTGCAATTGTTGTGGAGGGATGGAGTGATAACCTACGATAAATTCAAGAAACAAAATTTCACTATGAAGGCTGCCCTAATGGGGACTATTAGTGATTATCCAGCCCTAAGCATGCTCTCAGGATGGTCGACGAAGGGAAAGCTAGGTTGTCATGTATGCATGGAAGACACAAAGGCTTTCAACCTTAAGGAAGGAGGGAAGGCGTGTTGGTTTGATGATCACAGAAGGATGCTGCCTCATGATCATGAATTTCGATTTCAAAAAGATGCATTTAAGAAGAACACCATCGAGACTGACGATCCTCCTCGTCGCTTGAGTGGACAAGAATTGCTCGATCAGGTCATGTCATTTGAGCAAGTCACATTTGGCACAAAAAATAAGAAAAACATTCCTGGTTTTGGTGTGACGCACAATTGGAAGAAGAGAAGCATTTTTTGGGAGTTGCCATATTGGAAAGATAATCTGGTACGGCACCACATAGATGTTATGCATCTCGAAATAAATTTCTTTAAAAATATATTCTTCACATTACTCGATGTTAAAGGAAAAACAAAGGACAATGCAAAGGCTCGTCTCGATATGGCGCAACTATGTGATTGTCCGCTTTTGGAGCTGAGACCAACGAAGCGGGAAAACAGTGAAACCACACGCAACCTATTGTTTAGACAAAAAACAGAGACGTGAAATTTGTGAACGGGTCAAGAATTTGCAGTTTCCAGATGGGTATGCCTCTAATTTGTTGAATATTGTGGACTTAGATGATGGAAGTCGTTCAATGGGATGAAAAGTCATGACAGTCATATTTTCATGCAATGGTTGTTACCGGTTTTATTTAGAGATTTCTTACCTGAGCCAATTTGGGAGGCATTAACAGAGGTTAGTAACTTTTTTAGAGATCTATGTGCTAGGGAACTGGATCCGGTTCATATTGAGAAGCTCGAGAGAAATATTATCGTCACAATGTGCAAGCTAGAGAAAATATTTCCACCAGGCTTATTTGACTCCATGGAACATCTAATTGTTCATCTCAGTTACGAAGCACGAGTTTGTGGTCCCGTTTCTTTTTTTTTGATGTATCCATTTGAAAGGTTCGCATTCCAAACTTGATATTTTAATAATCTCAATGTTATAATGTCGTCTCGAAATGTATTTGACGTTAGATTTCACGTGTTTGATGATATTGTAGAGCTATACAGCGTCTTAAGAGGAAGGTTGACTAATAAGGCGCGTGTCGAGGGGTCGATCGTGGAGGCATGGATCGTGTCGAGGGGTCGATCGTGGTGATGATTTAGGAGATGACTAGTTTTAGGATGTTTTGATCTGTATGTCGTACATTAGATATTTTATTTTTATATCGTACTTTGATATTGGATGTTTATGTAGTATTTTACATATTTCTTGTTTATGTTGGATATTTGATATTGGATATTTGCTTGGATATTTGATATTAGATGTCGTATCAGTATTTTATATTGTTCAATTGCTTGCATGTGAATTGTTTGTGAATTATATATTTGTCGATCGAAAACGACGACGGTGAATTGTATATTTGCTTGTGAATTATGTTTTCATTGCTTGGTACGTTTCATACCAATTGAGAAAAAGAAAAATAACAAAAAAAACATAAAAAAAAACAACCTTCTGCGACCGATTTTGGACCATCAGCGACCGGCCAATCGGTCTCTGATGGTCTTGTGCCACGTCAGCACGCAGCATCAGCGACAGAACCAATCGGTCGCTAAAGGGGTCATCAGCGACCGGCGCCTGACCCTTCAACAACCGGTGACGTCAGCGGGGTGGTTATCAGCGACGAAGCAACTGCGTCCGGGTCATCGGCGACCGATTTCGGTCATCAGCAACCGATATGCCCTTCAGCGACCGGCAAAAATACCTTCTGTGACCGATTTGGCCGGTCGCAGAAGGGTATGAATGCTGTTGTGGTCTGAATTAAATTCCTCTGATGTGTACTATAAATCCTGTCAGTAGGTAGCTAGAAATAAATTGTTGGAACAATGCTACAAATATATTCATGTTAATCTGTATTTGATCGGTTTTAACACAATCCAGATGCATGAATTTGCAATTCCTTTGTGACAAAGTTGCACCCAAATTTTATAACAAAAATCTTATCACAAATCTGTGTTCCCTCCAAACAAGCCAATAGATTAAACTTAGATTTACCTTAAACCGGGTGCACTTGGGGTAACCAACACGTAGCTCAATTCAAACTTAATAAATTGTAAGTACATGCACATTTAGCCTTGGTTAAATAAGATGAAGAACAGGTGCATTGACGCATTCCAACAAAAGAAATTTAATAGAGCAAGGATTAAGAGAGATGCATCAATTATACAGGACAGGCTCAGAAAGAAAAGGAACACGTGCATAAAACCCAACCTTTGGTCTCTGTATTTTTCTCGGGAAATATACCCAAAAGTTTTTGTGGCAAGGTACAGATCATCTCCAACTGGCTGAATATAATTCTAGTGCCCTCAGATCCGGTCCGTGGTTTCAGATCTGACGGCCAAAACAAGCAAGGTATTGTTTGATCTAAATAAAACAGATGGATTTGGCAAAGATCTCCAATTTTGTCCCCACAATGGGAGATGAGACGAACTATAATATTTTTTTTATATTTTGAAATTAAAAACTCGAATCATCCGAAAAAGAATTGATTTTTTTTTTCTTAGAAAAATAGATAGGACTGCATCAATGGTTCAGTTCCATCAATGATAGACTGATGGTCTTTTTCGGCAAATCTGTGGTCATGATCATCTTCCAAGCAAATATGTGGTCAAGACGGAATTTGAGGTCTGAAAAACACTAGAACAAATGGTGTGATTCCATCTATTTTTCAAAGAAAAAGATCAATCAATATATTTCTCGAAAATTTAATTTTTTAAATTTCTAAATTTAAAAACCGAATTCTATTATAACTGGGCTTAGATATAACGGGAAGATGAGCTGATCATATCATTTTGATCTGGCCCATAAACGATTTTGTAAGTAGAAATATTATCAGAATGCTAAAAGTTTAAAACTAAAATGGGCCTCATGAAATGATACCTTTTATATTCCTAAGTTCAATATAGATTTAGTTGGGCTGAACATGTGACAGTAACACAGATGAACAAATGTATAATCTAACAGGGTATTGAAATGTACCACAGTTCAGGTTTTAGTTGCATTTCCTTTCTCCTACTTCAGGCCTGGACAAATAAACATTATCACTTGGAAAAAATTTGAGAAAGCAAAGATCTTTGATTAAAAAAAATACTTACTAATTTATCATTCAAAATTATACACTACATCACTATGCAACACAAAAGCAAACAACATAAACTGAAAAAGTTAATAAATAAAACGGATGCGAAAAACGAGCATCATGAATCTCACCAGCAATTCCAATCAATATCTTGTTAGAATTCGGCAAGTATACACAAAACATACTACCATCATTTTAGAATGTAACCACTTCCAAATTCACACAAAATTTTCTACTCGAATGCAGATCCACGCAATATTTTCTAGAAGTTGCTGGAAGAGTAGCTTGTGATATGGTATACTGGCAAAATAAGCCTGGCAAGTAAAAAGAGGCACATATTACCAAATATTACAATACAGTAGCTGGACAGAGAAAAAGAGCTTCGTAGAGAGAGAAAGAGAGAGAGAGAGGGTTTACACTTGACAAACTAAATCAAGGTCCTGACATACTGATCAAGATTCTTTGTAAAGAGATCACACCTATCAAAATAAAAGGAGGGTCAATGAACAGACTACAATAGAGATCTCATTCACTTTCATCAATAGATAAATGAATTCCTTCTTTAATACTTAATGGTTCTTTAATAAATGGATTGCGTCACTATCTAAACCAAATTGTATAATATTTCAGTAATAAACAAATTCACCTATTATGAACCCAACAAATATACAATATCAAACATTAAATATTATTAGGAGCATACCATTTTTAAGAGGAATAATAATTTAGAAAAAATGTGGAGAGGAGAACATACTGAATAGGTGTGCCTGGAACATAAAGAGGATTCTTCACAACATATTCTACATAAAGGTTGTATATATACTTCAATGGTTCTCTCTGATCACCCGTTTTTGGATGAGTTATCAGAATGAGCTGCAGCAACATATGCAAAGAGTTTATAGAGCATCAGAAAGATATCAAAGTTGTTAAACTATAAATGTGTCAGGGCAAGTGGAGAACCACTAAATATTTGAAGCCCAACTTAGTCAAATGAATTTTAAGTATATCAATAATACACATCACCAAATGGGTTATACTACAACATCCACCATTTATCAATTTCACAAAGGAATCTAATGAGCTGTGGCATTTGTAAAAAACACCAGTAAGTGGCATAGCATAGTGTTATTAGAAAAAAAAAAAAAAAAACGACCACCTTACCCTTCATTCTACAAATTACATCGGTTAATATTTCAGTGAACCTTATGCTGAGAAAATAGAAATAATTTTCTTCTCTTAAAATGCTCCTTTCCTACAATTACTTCTTTCTTGTTCATAGCCTTCTTTTCTCGAAAGCCCAAAGCTAGTTTATTTATTTAATGAGAATATAACTGAAATAACTATGACTTTGTCAAAGTTCATGCAAAAAGGTACTCTTTCAAAAGAGGACTCATAATAAAATGCTGCTTCATTATTTATACGACAAAAGAAAAGAGGACCAAAATGAGCATTATCTGCAAATAAAGTTCTATGTTTTCTCAAGGAAGATTCTCTTTCAAAGGAGGACTTTGACCAATAGATTTCATGCCACATTAAGAAATATAGAACTAGCTTAACCATAAATAACCTTAAACCATACAAACCAAAAGAAATCCAATCACAGAAACCCCATATAAAAAATAACCACTTAAAACAAACAATCACTTATATACTGGTACGATACAAATGCAATGGACTGGTACAGTAGAGTTAGGTACATTGCCAATGTTGATTAATCTTATCAGAGTAAAGCTGTAAAAATACAGTATTGACCAATGAGAAATACTAGCAGATATACCCTGGACTTAGACCTGACCAACTGATATGGTATTACTATTTTAATTTGAAAATTTGGGGAAAAAACAAATGGGATGTAAAATAAGAAACCTTGATACCAGAAGGAGTCTCCATGAAATTAAGCTGGTACGTGTTCGTCTTGAAACTATAAAATGAGCACCCCTGCCCTGGCAGCAATGGCACCCCAAGATTTCCCTTCTCTACTCTGCATCAATTCAAAATAACTAAGAGAACGGAAAATTATTTTCAAATCTTTTGCAGAAAAAGAAAAGAAAAGAACAAAAGCCAACAATTTATCTCTATTTGCAAGGGAACAATAATTTTTAGCTTTTGCAAACAACACCATCATTGTTTCAAATGGACAAGGAGTCCAGGAATAATGCCAATGGAAATCTCTTTTTTTTTGTTGTCTACAACTAATGTTTTTCTTGACAAATTTGCCCCTTTGCTTGGCTTCGCGAAAGACCTGATTCGCTCACTTTTGCTCTTACAAATTAGGGAAATGCTGTTAAGTTTGGAAAATGAAACGAAGGAGCAGGAACTATAAGGAGAGGAAATTAATCAAAATATCTTTTTTTGACACCAATTGGGGTGTGAATGGGTTCAGAAAACATTCTAGTTTGGTTCAAAAGAAACATCATACCTTTTCATTTTGCAGTAAGCGCCTAAGTTAGATACAGTAGTTTCTTCAATTATATGTTATACAAATCTGAAAGACATTATATTTTGTACCTTCTTTTTTTTTGCAAAAATCCAGTAAAATACCACTCTTCAAGACTTATTATATGACAGAAATCAGTTACAATGCATATATCTACATGGCGGTAAAGGCCATTAACAACAGGGCGACAGTCTTGTCACTGCAGATCACTATTTAATTTGCCTTTACCAAACTTGAAGGTGTGTTAATGCAATGCAGGTGGGCTTTAAATCTAGATTTCTCCAGAGACACAATGACTACATCAAGGAATTTCGAATGCACATTAACTGGTTACATGTTCACTAGTTTCTGGAACCCATTCTGGTTCATGGTAGCAAGTGGGTTCTGGCAGACTGGCACAAAGGTATTATGAGGATGTTTGACTACTCGAAACCTGATAATGCAATTCACTAAACAACAGGTATCTTTTTCATAAAACTAACTTTTGAATTCCATTGAAGTGGATTCAATCTTCAAATCATCCTTAATAAAAGATCAATTTTTGGAGGTTCTCTTGGACAAATAATGGTTCAGTTAACTCTTCGAGCTAGTAACAACTTCAAGCTTATTAGCACACCCAAGTACTCTCGATCAAAGGGAACAAAAAATAAAAATATCAAAACAAAATCTTACACCGTGGGGTCAATCTTGGCAGTGAACGATCGTAGAGAGAAGAGTAAACCGAACATGAGCTTGTGATCCTGTTGCTGATTCAAGGTGCGGAGGGGTCGATTCCACTCGCGATAAAGGAGGCAAACGCCGGCGCGATTGAAAATGTAGAGCATGTGCGCGTTGTTCCCCGGCCCGCCAGCCCCAGTGCCAGGCGGCGCCGCCGGGAGGAGACTCGCCTCCGTCGTCGTCCGATCCGCCGAAGAACTGCATCTGATTTACAATGAATTAAACGGGTCAGAGTCGGGAAGAGAAGGGGAGATGAGTTCGGTTTGCTAGATCTAAGTGGGGCGCGGAGCGAGTGGGGAGGGAAGATAGACGAACGAGGACTTGGGATTCTCTGTGACCCTTTCTATGTATCTCATTCAGAGCCAGTGACATGCGGACCCCACTGGCCATGTAGCGGTTTCCTATATCATTGTCACTGACAGACAGGTCCTGATTTGTTGGGCCGATATTCAGTAGAGACTCGTTTGCGTGGACGGCGGATAGGAGATTGGAAAGTGATTTTTTTATTTTTTTTATTTAATTAGAATAAATTAAAAAGTTAAGGGTGCGTTTGGAGTGATACAAGAATAGAGCTAACTTTGAGTTAGCTTCACTATTCTCACACTTTGGTGATTCAAACACTAATTAGTAAATTAAGTTAGCTCAAGAATAGCTCTATTCTACTAACCCATAGATAATTGTGGGTTAGCAAGAATAGAGCTATTAGTAATTAATAAATATTTGATCTCCTCTCAATTAGAGTTAGTTTAAAATATTAAATTAGTATTAAATAAATTATTTATTAGTATTACAATAAATATAATATTAGATTGGATTATATTAAATAAAATATAGTTTACATATTAAATGTAATATAATATAATTTAAAGCATTACATAAATATAATATCAAATTAGATTAATATTAAATAAAATGTTACATTAAATATCATATTGTGGTCATTTAATATTAATGGATATAATATTAGTTTAAATATTATATTTATTAAATAAATATAATCATTATTATATTAGTATTAAAAAAACATTAGATTAATATAATACAAATTTTATTTGAAATATTAAATGTAATATATATTAGTTTAAATATTAATTGTAATATAATTCCTAGTTTAAATATTAGATTAATATTAATAAAATATTAGTTTAAATATTAAATATAATATAATCTCAATTTAAATATTAATTAGTATTAAATAATATAATATCAATTAGATTAATATTAAATAAAATTTTAGATTAATATAATATAATAATTTAAAATTGAATGTAATACTATATTAGTGTAAATTTTAAGTGTTGAATGTAATGTA
>JAJGRW010001158.1:0-138069 GCA_025461045.1 Carex parvula | reverse complement strand
TAGCTTAAATATTAAATTAGTATTAAATAAATTTAATATCAGATTATATTATATTAGTATTAATAAATATTAGATTAGTATTTAAAAAATATTAATTTAAATGTAATATAATATTAGTTTAAATATTAAATGTAATATATATTAGTTAAATATTAATATAATATAATATTTAGTATCAAATATTAGATTAGTTAATATTATTTTATTCATTCCTTCCATCACTATTCTACTTATACAATTCAAACGACATTTACTAACCCGAATAATCTAACTTAGTGCTATTCTCAAACCACTTGAGTTAGCATTATTCTCAACCACTAACTCAAAAATCGCTATTCTTATACTAATTCTTACACGATCCAAAATTACGAGCACGGCTCATGTGTATTTTATTATAAAAAAAAATCTAACGGTCCGTTTTATCCACCAAACCATTGGTATGATGAACCTATTTTTCGATCCGGCTATTGTTTTTACTTTGTTAAAATTGTAGAAATAAGTTTATCGTATCAAAGTTAGGAGTGTAAACGGATATGGATATCCGCTCCGAATCCGCATATAATCCGTATCCGGATTTAAACGGATACGGATATTGCGGTTACGGATATTGCGGATACGGATACGGATAATTATCAATTATCCACAGAAGATGCGGATACGGATACGGATATGGTTTTAAATTTTGATATCCGTTTACTATTTGTATCCGTATCCGTTTCCGTAACATGTGAGGTTTTAAATTATTTTGTCTTGAAAGGGATTTGAACCCATATCATGTGAGGTGAAAGTCTAAGCAACCAAGATACAAACCACTACACCACACTATCTTTTGTTACTACTTCTTTATTTTGTTTATTTTGTTCTATATTCGTAGTCGAATCCGTATCCGTAAATTATATGCTCCGTATCCGTATCCGTTTATGGCAGATATGATTTTAAATTTTGATATCCGTTTACTATCCGTATCCGCTCATTGAAAGGCAAATCCGCAGATACGGATTTGGTATTAGCATTATCCGCTCCGAATCCGCTCCGTTTACACCCGATTCAAAGTTCAGTGAATAAAATCATTTTCTTCTTCAATCGTATCAACAATTTAGTAGGAGCTGATTTTTGTTGTTGTAAAAATTAAGTGAGCAGTACTCTTTTTATTTGAACATTTATGTTATTTTTAAATAAAAAAAAAACATTGGAAAGTTCTAGCTGGAGAAAAAAATTGATATTTTATTCAGCAAATATTTGATTTAATCAATTTGTGAATTACATGTTTAATAATGAAGGTTCACTTAATTTTTTTCCTTGAGCAAAATGGGGAAGAGATACCTCAGCTCACATTGCAAGTAAAATGAGCGTTTTGTCAAAAAGGCATCATGAAAGTTGTAAATTTCATTTATTCTTTTCTATAACATATCAGATCCTTTTATGAAATCGGACCATATATATGATGGTGTTCATCCTTTTCAAATTTGCCAAATTCAAATGAAATTTAGCACAAGCATAAACATGGCATGGATAGCACTTATTCTCACAACTCAAAAAAGAAAATATTACAAGTGTCGTAGCTAGGAAACAAATATAAAGCTCACAAGTACATTGCAAACTTTACCTTACAGAAAGCCCTCCTTTATTACAAAAAAGTTCAAAAAAAAAAAAAAAGAAGCAAAATTAAAAGATATCAGAAAGAGTAGGCAGCTTGACTTCTCCCTTCTTCGACACCGGCAGTGTGAAGTTGCCGAAAATCGGTAGATCAATAGTGAGCTTGATGCACATGTCGTAGTCGATATCCCAATCCCTACCTACATCCTTCATGATGCTTATGAGGATACTATATGGCACTTTTAGAGGCACCTCTAGCTTTGTTATGTCATTTCCTTTCAACGATCCAGGATCCGGTATCGTGCCGGATGCTATCTCCCTGAGGTATCAACATTCAAAGTTTAGACCACTCAAAGCTAAAAAAAAATGATTTGGCCTTGTATATATACCATCAATTTGAATAAATAAAAGGTCAAAACTTCACATAATTTCCAGATTGCAATAGCCTAATTAATATAGGCAAATACTCGTCCATTTACCAATTTTGAGAAAATGTTGCCAAGTCAACAAACAACAATACAATACAATTTATTTGGCCTGATTTCTAGAAATATAAAACCTGAAGAACAAATTATCACAAAAAATAAGAAATTGTCACATAATATATACCTGCCGGCGCTCTTTAGAGTGAACGATATCTCGCAAATTGGGATGGAGTGGCTATACGGGTTGCGGACCTCGAGCGTGCTGTGAAACGTAGCGGTGTCACGGTTGACGTTTTTAATCGTCAAGTCGGTGAGGTCGGCCTCCGGTTTCTTCACGCCGGCGATCTTGTCGGCGAATACATCCTTGGCTTTACCCAAAAGCTGTGACATGGCTTCACAATTTCTTAGACTTGCCTTCTTGGATCAATGCTTTGGTTACAACTTAAGGGGATAAGTTCTGGGTTTTTTTATACTTTTGGGGACTATGCAATCACATGACACGTTGCTGGTACCAAATTGTGGACGTGTCAGTGTGCATGTCGCTTTTGTACAATGTCGGCAAGAAATCTATGCAAGGAAAAATAAACAAAAGTACAATTACAGACTTTTACAGTACAGATCACTGGAAAGAGAGAGTACAGAAATATTTTATGTTATCGGATAAGATTAAAAATATATAGAAATAAAAAATTCAAAAAAATAACCGTACTAAAAATATTACGTGTGCTAATTCAAAATGTATTGTTGGATATATAGTACGTACATTATTTTACATATAGACCAAAAGATTAAATTTTCTGGGTACAATATATAATACTTAAATTATATTTAAATTATTAAGTGTGGTAATTTATAATATTATTATTGTTACGTACCTTCATTTTTCTAGTTAAAAATAGAGAAGAGATCGAGAGCCGAAATTTTTTTATTAATTTGAAAAAAAATTCAAAAATTCAAATTCTGCACCCATTTTCAACATATTTTCATATCTTATCAGACCGAAGAATTATTTTTCGGATCTAGCATCTTTTTCTGAGAAAAAAAAAACGAAATAAGCAAATCCTAATCACAGTGGGGCGGTTTGGTTAGGGTTTGCATTTAAAAAAAAAATGAAATAAGCAAACCGCTCCACTGTGGGGCGGTCACCTCTCCATACCAGACCGTCTCACGATGGAGCGGTTTGCTTATTTTGTTTTTTTTTTTTAAACGCGAACCCTAACCAAACCGCCCCTTCATCTCTCTCTCTCTCTCTCTCCCCGTCGCTCCGCCCAAACCCCACAAAACCGCCCTCGCCCCCACCCTCCGCCCTCACCCCACAGAGAAGACCCGCCCCCCTCACCCCTCTCTCTCTCTCTCTCTCTCTCGGCCACCCTCTCTCTCTCCCTCTCGGCCACCCCCTCTCTTCCCTCTCGGCCACCCCCTCTCCCTCTCTCCCTCTCAGCCACGATCCGATTATTTTCGGGTAAGTCTCTACATAACTTATTTTATTTATGTTTTTGTACCTTGTATTGATATTTGAACGATTGGTATAAATTGAATTTTTAATTATCTTGTGCGGATTGTTGATTTTTCCGACGCGACTGAATTGCTCAAAATTAGAGTTGACAAAATTAGAGTTTACAAATTAGCATTTAGTGTTGTGCCTTGTATTGGCATTGAAACGATTGGTAGAAATTGAATTGTTAATTATCGTGTGTGGATTATTGATTTTCCAACGCGATTGAATTGCTCAAAATTAGGGTCGACAAAATTAGAGTTTACAAATTAACATTTAGAGTTGACAAAATTAGAGTTTATAAATTAGAATTTAGAGTCCAAAATTGTCCAAAATTATAGTTGATAAAATTAGTTTCCTCCAACATCTTAAATTCAAAATATTTCTTAGTTCTTTTGCCCTTTTGTTTTAGAATTGAATATTGCTTGTATAATTAAAATGTTACTTTTAAATACATATCCAAAAAGATTCAAATTGTATGCTTGTTCATTCTAATCTCATGACTCACACATTTTTTTTTATGTTTATACATAAAAATTGACAAGTCAATTTTGCATCTTTTATTTATTGCCAAATGTCAACAATATATCAAATCTCTCCTGTGAGATCTTCTGAATTCTACGTGTGAGCGAAGTACCTACTACACTACACATCATTGTGTCACATACATATTTTAAATTCTTAGTTACTGATATATATATATATATATATATATAGAGAGAGAGAGAGAGAGAGAGATTGGCTAATGTAATAACGTTAGAACTTCGGCCCGAAGTTCTAACGGGTCGTTTTTGCAATTTCAAAATCCAAACAATCCATCCGAACCGTTCAACATGTTCTCTATATTGAAATGTGCTTGGAGACCAAATTTTACATTTTTTGGAATTTTTTTGCTATTTATTAAGCCACTTTGAAAATTCTGATCCGGTGGTCCAGAAAATTTGGCTGTTTTTTACTGTTCACCGTTGGATCAGAAACTTTCAAAGTGGCTTAATAAATAGCAAAAAAATTCAAAAAAATGTAAAATTTGGTCTCCAAGCACATTTCAATATAGAGAACATGTTGAACGGTTCGGATGGGTTGTTTGGATTTTGAAATTGCAAAAACGACCCGTTAGAACTTCGGCCGAAGTTCTAACGTTATTACATTAGCCAATCTCTCTATAATATATATATATATATATATATATATATATATATATTCCCAACTCATATAGAGTTGGGCTACGGTACTTTGTGAGTATTTTACTTTACGTCTATATATTTAATTTTAAAATTCAAAATGTCGATCTGAACCGTTCAAGTGATCTCCATATTAAATTGTGCTTGGAAACCAAATTTTAGAATTTTTTTACTATTTTTTGGAATTTTTTTAAAATCACTATTTTTCAGAAAACCGTGAACCATAAAAATAGTGATTTTAAAAAACTGCCAAAAAAATAGTAAATAATTCCTAAAAATTGTAAAATTTGATCTCCAAGCACAATTTAATATGGAGATCAACTTGAACGGTTCGGATCGACGTTTTGAACTTTGAAATTGAAAATATAGACGTGAAGTAAAACACTCGCTTTACTTTGCGAAGTACCGTAGCCCAACTCTCTCTCTCTCTCTATATATATATATTAACTTTTCAAATCACATATATTCAGAGAAAATAAATTCAAATTTCATAACATTTAACATGTAAATATACATGAAATTTCGGATCCTTTTCTTTAAAAAATAAAATGAAAATGAACTCAGACACCCAACATAAGATCAATAAATGGAATGAAAGCTCAGAAGTTAGTCCTAATAGAGCATTTGGGCGAGAATCCATCATTACAATAGGAAGCACAAAAAAAAGGTGACAAGGTGAATGTAAGCACTGAATCTATATATCGTTCTGTTGTTAAAATTAAATTACCATCGCATAGCTTGAAGACCGAAATTTTCAAAGTTACCATTGTCTCGGAAAAAAAAAATAAAAAAAAATCACAAAATATGAGTATTTCAAAATCTACCACAGCCGCAGAACACCCCGGTGTGGCCTCAAATACTGAGGACCGCACAGGTATTCTGTGGCCCTAGCCTGGAGTCCGTATAGACATTCTGCGGCCCCATGTTATTTCTTTTGTTTAATAAAAATTGCATTGGCATTCACGCCCCATCTCAAACAAACATAGATATATCTCAAAGTTTGACATTCGTGCCCCATTTCCTCTTGGAATTCGCGGCGACTGAGATATCTCGAACTCCTTCATCAAGGGAAAGCAGGGGATGTCTTGGAGTCTCTTCCCTAGAATAGCTTGTGAGTCGAGGTTTGATTAAACAAAAAAAAAGGAAATATTTGGGGCCCCACTAGTATTCTGCGGCCTCAAATATGGGCCGCACCGGCATTCTGCGGTCTATGTTAAATGGGGCTGCACCAGTGTTCTGCGGCCGTGATAGATCCAGAATACTCAGATTTTGTGATTTTTTGATTTTTTTTTTTTCAGAGAATGGTAACTTTAAAAATTTCGGCTTCAAGATTCACAGTAAGACTTGTGCAATTTGGGCTGCGGGCATTTGGTCTAGAGATAATTTAGAGATAATTTTTCTATTCTTATTGAGAACTAATTTTAATTTATGTGATGTAACATAAAAGAATGAAATCGAACTATGTAAAAAACTTCTCCAATTTTGAAGAAATAAATAGCCCAATGTAAAATAAAAGCATTATAAATGAGAGAGAAGAATTGACCAACTCATACACAATGAAGATTCAACTATTTCAGGGAAAAATATATAATACTTAAATTGTACTTAAAAGATATTAAGTGTGCTAATTCAAAATGTATTATTCAAAATGTACTTAAAGATATTAAGTGCTAATTCAAGACAAATCTGAACTAATTTTAATTTGTACCAATTATAACCAACGGTATGAATTCAAACTTAAATTTTGAATTATTGTTTTAAGATCTGAATTCTTTGAAGCTTTGAAGCTTCTTGAATATGATTTCCCAATAGTGGTGTCACATGCATTGTAATAGATGAAGATATATCATGTGTTCTTCTCGAATTATTTCCTTTCAAATTAACTTTATAAAATATTAGGGCCTTAAAATGTTAGTTAAATTCGCCAAAAGAAGGTAAAATATTCGTTATATATTATTGTTTCTTAACTTAATAAATAAAATTCATGAATATGAAATTGAGAGATATCAAATCTTTAAAGGTGTTGATGAATAAACCGTACTATTAACAATATTACTAAAATCTAACAAAATAATGAACGATAATTGTCACACTCCGAACCAGAAATATACTAATTATAAATGAGGAGGGACCCACTTACAACATTTGTAAATACGACATCTTACAACAATTTGATTTTGTGATTTTCAAAGTCCAAATAGTCGATCCAAACAGTTCAACATGATATTTATATTAAAATGTGCTTAGAGAACAAATTTTAGATTTTTTAGATTTTTTTACTATTTATTAAGTATTTTACAAACTGCTGTTTTTTAGTGGTCCAAAATGGTCTAAAAACAACATTTTTGTAATATACTTAATAAATAGTAAAAAAAATAAAAAATAAAAAATTTGATCTCCAAACACATTTTAATATAGAGATCATGTTGAATGGCTTGGATTGACTATAAAATCACAAAATCGAATTGTTGTAAAATGTTACAACTTACAAATGTTATAAGTGGATCCCTCCTCATTATAAATTTGTCTAGTATAATTATACACATAAACTTCATATAATAATTATCATACATATCTAATGTGATAATTGAACATATACTAGGAAAGTATATATACAAGTCAATTGTATTATAATTATAATAAACATGATATAAATTATATTTATTTACCAGTAATTACATATTCAATATTATAGTTTATTGTTTACATTTTATTATTTATATGACATGTTATACTAATTTAATTTCAGCCGACATTTAATTTTATTAATTTCAGTTTTGGACTTAGAACGCAAGGAAATTGCCAACCTATTATTTACTTTGTAGACTACGATTTCAAGAAGTTTAACGGAAGGTTACGGAACCCACAATTTATTTAGGGGGTCCATCGTGGAACGGTAGAGGTGAAAACGGAGCGAATACGGAGCGGACAGTGATAAAATTATATTCATATCTGTTTTTAATTTTTTTGGATACGGATACAGATACGGATTGCATATTAGCCGGATACAGATACATATACGGATCGGATCAGATATTTATTAAATAATATTAAAAAATTAAAGTTCATAATATTTATCTAATTTTAATGGTGAATAACAATATTTTTTCATAATATATATTAAAATATATAATATAAATCTACTATTAGGATACAGATAATTAAAATGTAAAACTATATCAGTATCCATATTCACACAGATATTCTGATATCGGATATCCATATCTAACTTTTCAAATACAGATCGAATACAAAACGGATATTATCCATACCGTTTTCACCCCTGTGGAACGGGCTTTTAAAGTTTATTTTCTCTTGGGTTTTGATTTGCCGAGGAGTTTAGATATAGTGCGGTATTGTACACCTTGCATTTTCCGTTTTAATCTGACACGAATATTAAATACATAATAGCATAAACACAAATGAATTGTAAATCTAACCTTTTAGGATATACAAAAAATTGAAGCATACATCGAGCATAACATATTTTACAAAAAAAAAATTAACAGAATTAAGACTTGAAACATAACAAATTAAGAAGGCAAATTCTTCTATGGATGTAAGGACCTATTTGTAAAATGAGCATATTTTCATTTTCAAAGTTCAAACAGTCGATCCGACCGTTCAACATTTTCTCCATATTACAATGTACTTGGAGGTCAAATTTTACATTTTTTTGAATTTTTTTACTATTTATTAAGATGGGTACAAAATTCAATGGTCTGAATTTGACTAGTTTTGTAAAGTACTTAATAAATAGTAAAAAAATTCAGAAAAATGTAAAATTTGACCTCCAAGTACATTCTAATATGGAGATAATGTTGAACGGTCGGATCGATTGTTTGAACTTTGAAAATGAAAATATGTTCATTTTACAAATAGGTCCTTACATCCATAGAAGCATCCCTCAATTAAGAATGTAAACAGATTTACAAACTTGCATCTCCGGCAACCGTAGCGGAGGCGGAAAAGCTGCTAGCGGCATTCGGCTCAACAATGATACTAGGAGCCTCTGTTGGTGTTGAAGCGGATGAAAGAGCAGAGGGAGATGTGATTGGAGAGGTCTCAAGAGTCGAAGTAGGAAGCGAGACGGGTGCACGAGTAGGTGGTGCCGTGGTCGGAACAATAGCTAGGACAACTGGGCAAGGTCAGGACGCTGAACAAAGGCAGAGATGAAAAGAAATGCAAAGTGGTGAGGCGAGAGAAAAGAATCCTGAGTCAGTTTTAGAGAAGAAAGAAATAAGTTTATAAAGAAGATCTAGAGGGAAGGGGACCGTTTTTGAAAACATTTTGAAAAAAAGAAATGAGATATAACATTTTTTCAATTTAATTGTCCAATTAGGGCCTGTTCGGTGTTGCTGTGGGAATGGGTATGGGCATGGGTTCAAAGAAAAGTTGAACTAAATTTTACTGTTACTGTGGGAAAAAAAATCACTCTTGAGTGATTTTTTTTTCCCACAGCAACAGTATTGCTCCCGAACAGGCCCTTAAAAAGAAAATAAAAAAAAGGAACACGAGCTTCGACCGCTTGGGTTCCAAAGAGCGAAAAAAACAAAAAGCTAAACTTAGCCGATTTCAAACATTAGCACACTGCGACAACTGCCCCCCCTCTCTTCTCCCAACACACTTCTACTTTTAGTCCGCCCTTCTCTCATTCCTTCGTTTCTCTTCCAACAAAGTATCTCCTCTCTCTTTCGCTTCTACCTCGAGAGGAGAGGAGAATGAGAGAGAGGGGAGGAGCAGAGCCGAGTAGAGCTGAGAGAGTGGTATTGTCGGAGTTAGAGCGTTGAGTCTCTACGCCATTTCAATCGGAGAGCGGTGGTGGTCGAAAAAATGAATCTTATTGTAAAAAGCGGTAGGGAAATGTAATAGAGTAATTATGAGTGTATATAAGTGAGATTAATTAGAAGATTAGAGTTATTTAGAGTAGTTCGGAGGATTTTGTGAAATAAAAGAGTGGATTTATAATTAGATTCATTTGACTCGTTGTAAGTTTGTTTTTTTATTAATAAAATTGTTAATTTACACTTAAAAATCAACTAACTTCAAAACAAAAAATTGTCCAAATCTTTTTAAAAAAAAATTATTTTAGGCTTTGAGTATCGCAGAGATCCGACATTTTTACTAATATCCAAAGTTTAATAGAAATTAATTAATATACCCATATCCGCTGGAAAGTTATAAAAATACTCGTACCGGCTATTTTTTAGCCGGTATTCAATTTAATTCAGTACCGGTTAGAAAATAGCCGGTACGTAAAAATGGCCGGTACTTAAATTTTTTTTTTTTAAGGATGGGCATAGCATATTTGGCTAGAAGAAAAAGTCATACGAAACTCGGATTTTGCACTCAGTTTGGCTAAGATCAAACAAATGCATTTGGTTGGATGCGTGTGTTACATCGGTTGCATGTATCGGTGCATCATCGATATTTTTGCAATGAAACATCGATGTTTTATTAGCCGGACAGTGCTAAAAAAACACCGGTGCATCGCTGATGTTTTATTAGACTTAGTATTGGCAATTAAGCAAGGTAGTGCTAAAAAAATATCGGTGCGTCGCTGATGTTTTTGCAATTTTACATCGATGCACTTCTGCCATCGTTTGGCCGTGCATAAAGCATCGGTACTCTATTTTAGAATGTTGGTTATTGTCAAATTAAATTTACTAGCCGCATGAGAACACTAGACTTTAGTGTCATACGACACTGTAAAAAAAACATCGGTACTTCAATTCGAGTTTCCTACAACTTTTTCTTCTAGCCAACTATGCTATGTCCATCCTAAAAAAAAAAAAATTAAGTACCGGCCAGAAAATGGGTATATTAATTAATTTCTAAAATTGAGTACCGATGCTTTATGCACGGCCAAACGACGACAGAAGTGCATCGATGCTTCATTGCAAAAATATTAGCGACACACCGATGTTTTTTTAGCACTATCCTGCTTAATTGCCAATGCTAAGTCTAATAAAACATCAGAGATGCACCGATGTTTTTTTAGCACTACCCGGCTAATAAAACATCGATGTTTCATTGCAAAAACATCGATGATGCATCGATACATGCAACCGATGTAACACACGCATCCAACCAAATGCATTTGTTTGATCTTAGCCAAACCGAGTGCAAACTTCAATCCGAGTTTCCTACGACTTTTTCTTCTAACCAAATATGTTATGCCCATCCTTAAAAAAAAACTAGAAAATGACCTGGTACTGTAGTAAAAAAAAAAATTTAGGTATCGGCCAGAAATGGCTGGTACTGAATTAAATTGAGTACCGGCCAAGTTTGTTTACAACTTCCGGATATGGGTATGTTAATTAATTTCTATTGAACTTTGGATATTAGTAAAAATGTCGGCGCAGAGATACTCTCCCGGTGTTGAGGAATTCACATCATTACCCAGTAATGAAATCTTTTACACTTAGTGGATTCGAATCCTTTTTCTTGACTTGCACGAATCTCAAAGCCCAATAATACTGCCTCTGCAGTAGTCTGAATCCCAAAGCGACTGAGATTTAATCTCAAACTGTACAGTGAGGAAAATTGTCTGAGGTACCTGGGAGATACGGATCCGTTGTTGAGTCGGTGGAGGAACCGTTTATTTTATTAATACCCCAAAACAAATTATCAAATCTACCCTTCAAGACAAATTTTTATTAAAAACACCCTAATTGCCCCCTGAGGCGGTCCAATATCCATAGCAGACCGTCCTTCCCCGGTGCGGTCCACTATCATCGGGGGGGAGGGGGGGGGGTCGGTCTATGGGGTGAGGGAAAGAGAGAGAGAGGAAGAGAGAGGGAGAGAGAAAGAGAGAGAGGGAAGTATGGCTGTGAGAGGAGTTTGGAATATAGTCGATCCAATTGAGAGGTGTAAGAGGCTAGGATGTAGGAAAGTAAGGCTGTGAGACTAAGATGATGCATTGTACTTGGATATTTCTTTAATTTATATAAACATAACTTGGTAGTGGTAGCCACTACCAAGTATTTTCACAAAAAAAAAAAGAAAGAGAGAGAGGGAGAGAGAGGGTGACCGGTGGTGGGGGGGTCGACCGGTGGGAGTGAGGGCGGAGAGGCGGCGGGGCGGTCCACTATCTATACCAGAAGCATCCAGCTCCTCGGCCCTGGAATTAGATGGCACGTCATCTTCATCTAGTGATCATACACCACTGATTAATATTCCAGGGGACGGCATTACAGTGAGCACGGATTTTGATGACCCGTACCGGGATTTCAAGCAGTCCATGCAGGAGATGCTGCATCACTACGCCAAGGCCCATCATCGATTTCAAGCATTGGATTGGGACTCTCGAGCGGAACCACCGAACATGCATCACTACATAATTAAGGCCTTCGCTAATGTGGTAGGTAGCTGCTCCCCGGCCCCCTCGTCGCCAATTGGATCGATCCATTGATGGGGAAGAAGATCAAGTTAATTCATATAATTAATTAATTAATTAATTTGTGATGACTCATGAGTTGATGAGTAGATGGCGCCGTAGGAGAAGCTCAACACTTTATTTAATTATAATCTTTTAGGGATATAATTTGGGTGGTAAATTAATTAATTATGTGTAGGATGCTAAATTGTAACCAAAAAAACATATGATGCTCGTATAGTCGTATGATGCATATTTATCTTATATAAATGCCGATTCCCAAAGTCGTCCATGCGACTTAATTTGTTTAAATTGTTACTAAACTGAATTGATTCGCTCCGACAAATTACTATGTTTTAAATCTAAAACGGGAATGGAATTCAAACATATATTAATTGCTGTTTCAAATACATATTTTTTTTGTTTGGTCTAATTAATTAGAATCGAATTAATATCAAAAGGACGCCTCAAATTACATAACATAAGGAAAGGCATCAATATTTAATGTAGTTAATTAGTATATATTTTGTTTAATTTCTTAGAACAAGTAATTAATAATCCTTGAAAGGGAGACCCAGACTAACTTTCTTTTATAATTTTGTAAAAAAGATTTCTTTCTAACTTTAGTTTGACTAGTCAAGGTATCTTTCAAGTTCGTAGCATGTTTCATTACCAAACTAGCTTCTCATTTTATTTTCCTCCTTTTCAATTTTGGGCCTTATATGGACTGTCCATTGGAATTCCAGTTCAAATTAGGCTTGTCCTCCTTTTCAATTTAGGATTATTTTTTTAATTTGTGTATAGAATCATATAATTTTTCTACTTTACATAATATCACATAATGGTCCCTACTTTATGAGTAATGACAATTATAGAGCACTTTAGAAATTTGTAAAAACTGCATCAGCATAAAATAAATATGTGAAAGTTCTCTTGTATATTTTTTCAAGCCAAAAGTTCATACAGATTTACAATATATCATACATAAATATTAGGTACTTATTCATGAAACATATAAAAAACATATCATTCCAAATTAAAACTAAAACAAATTGTCCTTCACTGCCCCCTTCGAGTTAGAGCAGCTCCAATCTTTCTAGTCGAAAGGACGACCTTCACATATATCATATCACCATACTGGTCCACCAAAGTAAACAAAACATAACGCCAATTTCTCTTGAAATAAAGACCAACCATGAAGCACCAAAAACTGACAACAAAGAAAAGGGAAAAAGAACTGAACAATATGAGAAAATCGGTGCCGTCATACCTTTGATCATCACTCATTTCATTTGGGGAAGTCTGTGTTGTGCCGAGAGTAGGGCCACAACTTTTTAACAGGGGAGGCCCACAGAGATTTGGGTTGCCTTCATAGTTGCTCTTATTAAATGAAATAAACTGTGCTTCTACACCTAATGTAGGACCGGATAAGTCGTTGTATGCCACAGAGAAGGATGTCAAGAAGGTTAGTTCAATCAGCTCTCTCGGTATTTCTCCCGTCAAAGAGTTGTGAGAGAGGTCCAAATTTTCTAATTGGTGCAAATTGGATATGGAATTTGGTATTGCACCGCTTAAATGGTTGTTCGACAAGTTCAGTGTTATCAACCAATTCATTCGACCGATATCTTCAGGAATGTTGCCTACTAGTCTGTTCGAAGACAGATCAATTATACACTGCATTTGTAAAATATCATCAAAATATAAATCTAACCTTCCTTTTAACATAAGTTCCAATCCAAAATTTTTTAATTTTGTGCCAATCATGGAGAAATCATATCTAATGTGTAAGAGAAAATTGACATCATTGTTCAGCTCCTCCAATTCAAATCCTAGTAAAGGACGACCCAAGGGATGGGAATCATCGACTATTGACCCCATATCTATAATGCATGATGGTATTTCTCCAGAAAGATTGTTGTGGGACAGGTCTAGTATGCGTAAATATTTGAATTGACATATTTGTTCTGGTATAGGTCCTCCAAACATATTCTCTCTTACTAGGAGCATACCGAGATTGAATTCCATACCAATTGGAAGCTCTCCAGATAAATAATTTTCCCCAATGTCAATGGCATATATATCAGAAATATTCAGCCATGTTATCGGAAAGTTTCCAGTTAGGTTGTTTTGGCTCACATTTATAATTTCTATGGTTGTGCCATTAGAGCAAGGAGGAATTGATCCAGAAAGCTTGTTATCTGAAAGGTCAAGCAACAAACGCTCTTGCCCAACAGACATCTCCAACAACGGTAACGATCCCTCTAAATGATTTCCACTTAACTTCAACGACCTAATATCAGCTCTTCCAATGCAATCAGGTAAAACACCATTTAGTTCATTGTTACTGATGTCCAGTGCTTGGAAACTGGTATTGCAAATGCTAAAAGGAATCTCTCCACTTATGTTATTATCATTTAACAATAATGTTGAACCTTGAGTAAAATTCAAGTTGTCAGTGAAAGATCCATAGAATTTATTATTTGATAGATCCATAAAATTGGGAAAAGAAGGCTGAATCCTCGAAAAACTATTATGTATATCCTCAGTAAGGTTGTTACTAGATAAATCTAGATTTCGGAGATTGCGTGTAGAGATGAGAGGAAGAGGGCCTTGAAAACAGTTTTTTGATAAGAAAAGGGACAATAAATTTGGAAGCTTAGTGGTAATGTTTGCCGGTAATTTTCCGCCAAGATGGTTGTCAGATATATCCAATAATGAGAGTTTTTCATGAGTTAAAAACGGAAGTTGAAGAGGCCCCGTGAAGAAGTTTTTGTGCAAATCTAATTTGATCAAGTTCGTATTGTTTTCTAACAACAACCACACAGCTGAAAGAGGACCCTTGGAGCCAGTATTAGAGAGATCCAACTCTCGTAATTTATACTGAGAATACAAGAAAGTGGGCTCAACATCAAGAATGCAATTAGGGAGTTCAAGAACCTGAAGCTGAAAAGGCAGATCATCTACAAATTCCACTCGGAAGTTCAATGAATCGTAAGTTGAGAGCATCAGAACTTCAAGATTAAAATGATTGCGAAATGACCTCATGGACAGAGTCCCCTCAAACTGGTTATGGGATAGGGAAAGGTATCTTAAGGACACAAGTCTTTCAAAAATGGATGAAGGAAATTTTACTTCAAATTGATTATATGACAAGTCGATTAGCTTCAGAGAAGAAATATCTCCCATACAAGGAGGAAGATTTCCAATAAAATTGTTGCTTGAAAGATCTAACTCTTCAAGATTCTTCAGTCGGCATAACCCTATAATATTAACGAGAAAGATCATCAAATAAGATTAATCTATGTGAAACCAATGAGGTCAATTATGAGATAGCGTTTCTTAATTGAGGAGGGTTCAAATGCCTCTATTTTTTGTGCCTCCACCATGCCTCCATTTTTAAAAACTTTAATAACTCAAAATTTAAAACTTAAAAGTCAAAATAAAACCGTTAGATATGATCTACATCATTTTATCTATGTGCTCACAAAAAATTATCACATTTTGATTTTGTTTTTATGTGAATCAATAAGTTGAAAAATCAACGTCTAGAAATTATTCATATTAGTACGTATTTAACAAGCTCTTGATGAAAACCAAAACAAAATTGAAATGTTATAATTTTTTACATGCACATAGATAAAATGATGTAGATCATATCCAACGGTTTTATTTTGACTTTTAAGTTTTAGATTTTGAGTTACTAAAGTTTTTAAAAATGGAGACATGATGGAGGCATGAAAAATGGAGGCATTTGAACCCTCCTCTTCTTAATTTCTATGTTTTCACTTTTTTTTCTTTTTGTTTTGTTTTGTTTTAAGACTCGGTGTTATATGCCAGAAACACATATATAGAAGTAGCTACAAAAAGAATTTAAAATAAACAATAGTTTTATGGACTGAATTGCATAAAATAAAAATATATATTGATTGTTCTGACATGAAATAGAGAATTTATAAGGAATACTCTCTAAATTATTTTAAAGTGCCCAAAGCAATGGTTCAAGTCTTCAAGGAGAATTGCAAAGTTTGCTTAATATGCATTAAGATAAATAAAAATATAACTGGGCCCTTATCTAACTATTCATTGCAGCCCTACCATTAGTAAATGATTAATTAAGATCTAATACCACCAGACAACAAGAATAATTAATATTGTTAATTATGTTAGTGTTCTATATTATACTATTTTTAGCAAATTGTATGTCAAACATCTATGATCTACCGGTGTAGAGATGCTGCAGAAATTATAACTTCTTTCCTATTGACAACAAGGTTCAATTGTGTATTAATTACACTATCATTACCTTCTAATGATAAAGTGCCATTTAGATCATTTCCCGCCAACGAAAGAGCTTTTAGAGAAGACCAATGTCCGAAATAGGGTAAACTCCCGGAAAGCCCACAATTGCCTAGACTAAGCACCTCCAAATTTAGTGCATTTATAAGCTCTGTGTCCATTAAAATATCGGTCAGATTTAAGAAAATATATAAAAGAAGACTTGTTGTTGTCATATAATATAAAATTAATGGTTCATTTATGAGATCGAGGTTACCTTGGACATTAATACTGTCTCCCACATCAAAATTATTATCCAGATAAAGTGCTCGAAGTGATGATACTTCGGCCAAGGAGGAAATGATGCTTTTAGTCAAATTGGACCAAGATTCAAACCCTGACAAAAGAATATGCCATTCAATACAAAAGATGGATCATGAATACATGGGAACCTTTCTTAATCAATTAAAAAAGGGAGCTAGCTCATTAAATAAATAAACATTAATTAACTTAATTTTGTTACCGTTGCTGGGCAGACTACTGCTGTTTATATGATTATCACTCAGGTCGAGTGTACGAAGTGATGGAACACCCGCTAAATCATATATGATGCTTCCGTCCAGGGAGTTGACAGAAAGGTCTAAAATCTCCAACTTGGTCAAATTGGACCAAGATTCAAACCCTGACAGAAGGATAGGCGGTATTTGATAAAGTATATGACATTCAATACAAAAGATGGATCATGAATATTAATTGAATTTTGTTACCATTGCTGTTTTCTAGTTGATTCCAACTCAGGTCGAGTTTACGAAGTGATGGAACACTCGCTAAATCATATATGATGCTTCTGTCCAGGTCGTTGTAATGAAGGTCTAAAATCTCCAACTTGGTTAAATTGGACCATGTTTCAAGTCCTGAAAACGAACAAATGAAAAATTGCATTAGGATTTGTTTATTTCTTTCTTCTTTTCTTAACACGAATAAACCTGAAATTGACCAGTAGTTATTCTAATGGACTAAGGTAAATATACATTTTGGAGGTTGTTTTAGTTTTATTTTATTTTTTTTTTTTTTTTTGTATTGCACTTGTTCTACAAGAAAATTCGCATCTGTGAAATACAATTGGAAAGTGTAAGTAATTTATAGTAAAGGCTTGGTGCCTTAATTTACTACAAATTCATTTATTATGGGGTGTCAATGGTATCTTTTTAGTTGTTTATTCGACCTTTATCGTATTCGATAAGGTGAGTATGTGTAAGGTTTTTTTTCGTTAGCTTATTGGGTATGGATATAGATAAGAATTTGTTTTCGTTAACCAAATAGGTAAGGGTATGAGTAATGACTATTTCATACCTGTTACCCTACAGGGTAATTATAAAATCTAAATATATATTCAATTCAATTTTCAACCCACCTAAATATGTATTCGGGTTTTTGAATTTTCTTACTTTATACAAAACAATTTAGATGGAATTGATTGCACATTTATTTTTATTTTTTATTAGAAATGTAATTATATATGTGTGAAATGAATGAGTTTTTATATTTAATTTGTACAATATAATAAAACTAATTATTATATTAGTATTATCCATTATTCATCCGTTACTTTTTTGTTACCCGATAATATTAACGGGTAAGGGTAGAATAGGGTAAGGTCAAATTTTAATGGGTATGAGTAGAATATGTGTTAAAATATAAAATATAATTCAAATTAATATGTAACGGCTAGTTTATTTAATAGAATAGGAAATAGTGTCATGTTGGAAATAAATTATGTAATTAATAGGAATAGGGAATAGTGCATTCCAACGGCTAGCTAGTTTTTGAATTCTTGTAACTATAAATAGGGATATATGTAAAGCTAAAAATAAGATTGCAATAATAAGTTGTTTTCTTAATCTCTCTTGTCTTACAAAAAAATAACAATATGAGTAAAATCAATTTTAATGGGTATGAGTATGAAAATACCGCCACCCGACCGTACCGTACCCATTGACACCCCTAAGTAAGTTGTTCTAAAATTGGAGCAATTACAGTTGAGTAGTTTTATAGTCTTCAGAAATTAAGCAGATATTTTAAGTACCCGTACCCAAAACAAATGGTAAAGAAAAATATAAAGTACGTTAATTAGTACTCATTGTTAATCAGCAAAATGCGAGTATATATACATAATGCTTAAAGAAGAAAGAAACGTGAAGATACATACCAGCACCATCTGTACAATTGTATATGCCATGTCCTGATAATGACAAATTTCTTAGTTGACGGAGAGGCAAGAACATACTCGCATTTAGTAAAATACCCCCATGTTCATAATCGAACCAGTCATCATCACCACCATCATCAATGGATACACCGAGGTCAAGTTGAGTGACGTGGCCGGTGATTGGATGGCAGGTGACTCTTTCCCATCTGCAGCACTCCTTGCCTTCCCACTTGCCATCTAAAGAGTGAATAGGAAAGTGAATTGAAGCTTTGATGTGTAGAAGAGCCGATCTCTCCTCTTCCCTGCACTGTACTGAGTCTGAGTCTGACCCGCTCACACATGCATTCTCCCACTGTAATGGAACCAAAACCAGAACCAGAAGGGCTACTGCCAGTAATAACTTCATTGCTTTATCTGTTATGTGAATATTGATGGCTTCAATAGAGTATGTGGCCTGATTTATATATAGGAGGATGATGATAATCTTACATAATTGTGAGAAATAATTAAATTAATGGTCGTGCAATTGGGTAATTGACCATACCTATCACAGTTGACGAGGGAATTGAAAGGTCTTCTAAGTGTCATAATGAACAGCAGTGCAATTGGGTAATTGACCAGACCTATCACAGTTGACGAGGGAATTGAAAGGTCTTCTAAGTGTCACAATGAACAGCAGGAGCATGAGCATCATAAAAAAAATGTATCCCTCGATCATATCTCTTCCTGGATGATGTCTTTATCCGTACTTCAAGTATGTAATAATTATTTTAATTTAATTTCTAATATTATTTGGGTTCCAGGTAATTTTTCAATTGACAATATTTATGATATAAAATTTACGGAAGATATCACTTATTCGATCGTGTATGATTCATGTTTTTGTAAAAATTTTAGATTCTACATGATTGTACAAGGGTTCATTAAGATCTTAATTAATGAGCGTAAATGTTTCAGTTGTCACGGGATTGTGCGGGATAAGATTTTATGAGTACAAGAATCAACTCATGCACATGAGTATACAAACACAATAAATCTACTTTAATTAGTATACAAACACAATAATTAGAGTGAGATGTTTGTTTTTCATTTATGCATGAATTTACAAATTACTCGTTACAACCATAATTAAGAATTCAATTTTAAAATAATTTTATTGAACCTTTTTTCATTGAAATCATTTCATCTTTTGGTCAATCAATATTGCATATTCATGTATGAAAGACCTCAAAATTATCTACTTTATAGTTTTTAATTTCATAAGTATATTTTATTAAATTATAAAATTCAAATATGCATAAAAATTCATACGTATAATTTTTTTTCTGAGATAGTTTATTGAAGCTGTGCCGTGCCGTGTTCCGGCTTGCCGTGTTTAGGCATGTTCGGAACACGTGCCGTTTCAACACGTCTAAATTATGAAACATCTAGTGTCGTGTCGTGCCACACAGTGCTGAAGCTTAACACAATACGTTTATCAGCATAACACGACTTGGTAAAGCCGATTTCGACGTGCCGTGTTGATTTTTGAATTCCGTTTCTGAAATATTGCTACGAAATAATTAAAAATTAAGTAATAATGTAAAAATTTAATCAAAAAAAGTAATAATGTAAAAAAATATGAAAAAAATGTCGAAAAAGCAGGTAATAAATTAAAGTTTCATTTTTGCAAGTTTCAATTTTTTCTTTACTTTGTTTTCCGGTCTGAGATTTTTGTTTCTAAGTATTTTTTATGTTTTGATATACGTAAAGGAACGCTTTTGGGTGTGCATAATATTTTTGGGTGCATATTTAGTACAAATTGGGTCACTTTGACGCGTGAGTAGTGGGTTTGCTTTTTCAAAATTTTCCACTTCTAAAGTTCCCATTATCCTTTGTCGGAAGGAAAAAAGGCCCTTTACCTAGTCACGTGAAATGAGAAAATAAATAAAAAGAAATCCAAAATTTTATATATTTTGTACTTTTGAATTGAAGTGCAAATTATATATCATAACTCCTGCAATAGCACCATGAGATAAAATAGACTTAATGGTGTATTTGTCCAGAGGCACTAGTACAAAAAAGCTTTTCACTGATCCTTAATCATTAACGGTTCTATTATCTAAACAGTCGGTGTTGAGCAGCTTACCAACACTGACGTTTTATTAGCGGAAGCATCAGTGTTACTCATATCATTCACTGACGTTTCAATTAAATAACAGTTAGTGTAGAGTTACTACACTGACGGTTTTACAAACCGCCAGTGAAGAGCACCTACACTGACGGTTTTTTAAAACTGTCAGTGTAACATACCTACATTGACGGTTATCAAAACTGTCAGTGTTGAGTAACTACACTGACGGTTTCGGAAAAACGTCAGTGAAGAGTACCTACACTGACGGTTTTTCGAACCGTCAGTGTAGGTACCTAACATTGACGGTTTCTCAAACCGCCAGTGTTGGTTACCTACACTGACGGGTGGTAGAACCGTCAGTGTAGGTGCTCTTCACTGACTGTTTTTTAGAACTGTCAGTGAAGAGGACCTACACTGACGGTTTTAAACAACCGTCAGTGTAGGTAGCCAACACTGACGGGTTTCCAAACCGTCTAGGTATCCAATACTGACGGTTTCTAAACTTTTAGAAACTGTCAGTATTGGGTACCTACACTGACGGATTTTTAAAACCGTCAGTGTATGTACTCTTCACTGACTGTTTTTTAAAACCGTCAGTGCAGGTACTCTACACTGATTGTTTTTTCAATTGAACCGTCAGTGAAGGTACTCAACTCCAGCTATTAATCTGTTTGTTTTTTTTGCGTTTTTCGCATTTCAGCAACCAAATTATAATGAAAATTTTATTAGTGATATTTATGCAATATTTAATTTTATAGCATGTTTATTGCTTAATTAAATGATTTTAACACATTAAATTATATAGCATTACATGTTTTTGTTTGTTTCATTTTCCATTCTATTTTACATTTTTTCCTTGTTTTGTTTTTTTTCAAATATAATAATTAAAAAAAGCTGATTATGGTTTGAACATTTCATTGAACACATGTATTAATTTATTTAATAAAATCAAGTTAAAACTTCAAATCTTTCAAGTTTTTACAAATATGAATTTAATAATTACAAGATAATGCAAGAAGGGAATCCAATTAAGTAATTTGTGGATTTTACGTCCATTGACAAATTTTAGAAGGGAATCGAATTAAGTAATTTGTGGATATTTTACAATACAATTAAGTCTTCCAAAATTTATAATATATTTTTAAACTTTAATTAGTTGTTAAGGAAGTACGTACATAAATAAATAATATGATAATTTAATTTATGTTAAACAAAATAAAAATAAAAATATGATAATTAGAAATTTAGAATTTTGTAAATTTAAATTGGATTTCATGTTAGTCTTGAGAGGAAAGTGAAATTAATTTCACTTGTATATTTAAAAATAAATTGTTAGAGATGTATAACTATTTTAGAATAAAAATTTATGCATTGTGTATATTTTGTAAGATATTTAATAATTAAGTTTATTTATTTAAATTGAATTTATAGATGCAATAAGTATTTTATCGTTGTAATTCAAAATAGGATTGAAATTATATATGGTAAGATGTTCGTTGTAGATACAATAAGTTTGTTAATGATGGAATGGAAAACCTAATACAACGTAAATTACTAATTAATTGTTTCATCGAAAAATTGCAATGCTTATTTATTAGAATGAACATATTATATTTAATAAGTATGATTAGTAATTACGTGATTAGTGAAATTTAGGCAATTAACATTAAATTTTGACTTTAATTTTAGAAAATATTTGTAATAAAAATTATATTAGTAATATTTATGCAATAATTAATGTTGTAACATGTTTATTGCTTAATTAAATGATTTTGGCACATTAAATCATATAGCATTACATGCATATTGTATATATGACTATGCATGAATATGAAACATAAACTCTTGTTTCATGAGTTAATGAAGACGCACGGGAATATGTCGTCCGTGGGTCAATCAGAACCGTTTAAATTAAAGAGCACTGCATTTATTCTCTTGCATCCAAGTTTGATCAAAATTTGTTTTTATTTACCCATTCATCTAATTGACCGAAAATTGAAGCATCGTATGGCCATAAACACTCCGTGTTGGATCGAAGCTCATACATAATAAAACTTTCGAACTTTTATATTGGTTACGTTCAATGTTCTCCCTTGATCATTTTAAAATAGATTTAGAATGATTTCACTGCAAATCTACCGTTGATTTTCCGCGTGAAAATGAACGGTCCGATTCCAAACTTCCTTTTATGTTCAATTTATTGTTATTTTTTTGTAATTTTTTATTCACTGACTGTTTTTATTCTAGAACCGTCAGTGTTGATATCTTTACTGACTGTTTTTATTTCCGCCAGTATTGAAGTCATATACTGACTATTTTTATTTTAAAACCGTCAGTGGTAAAATGCATTACTGATTGTTTATTATTACAGAGTGGTTCGTTTACCTACTGTTTTTTTAAAGATCGTTTAGAGCCGTCAGTGATTTTTTCTCTGAAAATTTGCATTCCCGGTTTCTCTCTTTCGATCAGGCGCCAAACCCTTCCAAAATTTCATATCCCTTCTCCCCTCACTTCTAAATTTCAAAGCCCTTCTCCGCTCACTTTTAAATTTCATTTCCTTTCCGCTCAGCCAAACCCTTCTCCGCTCACTGCGCTGCTGCCCGACTCGTCTCCTGCTAAACCCTTCTCCGCTCACTGCGCTGCTGCCCGACTCCTCGTCTTCGCCAAACCCTTCTCCGCCTCCGCTCCGCTCAGCCTCGCCCCACTTTTCCGACTCCTCGTCTCCGTCAAAAAGATCAGTTAATTCTTGACCTTAGGTACAATCAGTTAATTCTTGGCAAAGTATTGACCTCTATATGTCAAAAAGATAAGTTAATTCTTGACTCTCAGGTACAATCAATTGTATGATTGGATTTTTTTTCTCGAAATTGTCATGACACCAATACTCAAATTATCAATGTCGGGAGTTTTGAATAATTTGCACTTTTAGAATTTTGTGATTTTTGGCTGCATTTTTTGCAATTTGCAAATCAGTATGAAATTACTCAATTTATATACATGTAATAAAGTATTGTTTAGCAGTATTTCGAGAATTTTCAAAATATAATGAATTTTGAAAATTTTGGTGCATAAGAGGTTCTTTTAGTATACAGATTCTTCTAGTATATGATTTATACATGCATAAGATTTTCTTATTAACAATTGGTTTGGTAAGTTGCGTGCCTTATTTTTCTTTTGCATGATTAAAAAACCAAGGAATGGGTGAACAAATATAATTTACTCTGGCTTACCAAACTACAAAGCATGTGGCTGCTATAAAATAATTTTTGCCCTTCAGGTGTTTGTATCAATTCCCCACTGAAAAGCTGCTGGTTCAAGTATAGAGTTAGATAACCACCCTTTCACAGCTCAGTATGTGCACACAACTGGTACAGTTTGGTACAAGTTCGAACTGGGGTATAAACACAATTAAAGTAGTAATGCACATATTTCTTTATAGCTTGTTCCTGATGTGGTTCACAGTGAGCTTTCAATCTTTCCTCATATCAGACCAGTGTTTTAAAATTCGGTTTATATTCGGTATTCGGAAGGCCACCGAATACCGAATATACGGTATCAGTCGAATATACGGATTTTTATTCGGATGTATATATGCGGATTTTAAAATAAAAATTCATATTAATAAACAGCAGCATAGTAGAAAACAAGCAGCATAGCCACATAAATTTAGAACCGTATATATTCAGAACCGAATATTAGACCAAATACAAATTTTAGACCGAATATTCAGGACCGAATACAAATTTTAGACCGAATATTCAAGACCGAATACAAATTTTAGACCGAATATTCAGGACTGAATACAAATTTTAGACCGAATATTTAGAACCGAATATTAGTTTTATATTCAGATTACAACCGAATATGAATATACGGCCGTATATTCGCCGAATAGAACCGAATATTAAAACAGTGTATCAGACGCATTATTGTGGGGCCAAGCTTGTGAGAATGACACAGAACAAAAGAACTTCAGATGGGTGTCGGGTCATAGCCTGAGTTCATTCTCCTATCATCTGAGGACCATGTTGAAGAGGCAATTGATGCAATAAAAAGAGGCAATTGACGCAATAAAGGCCAGGAAGGTCTTAGTGGTTCCTACTGATACCCTCTATGGATTTGTATGTGATGACTGGTTAGTTTTTCACAGCCACTCTAAAAGTAAAAAAAGGGTCTTGCAAGTAAACTGAAAGGACTATATATCTATTTAGTCATCCCAGTAGTCTAGTAAATAAGATCAAGTGCTGAATATCTATTTAGTCACTTTTCAATTGAAATTATCTATTAAGGTTCAGTTTAAACTTTAAACTTTTATTAAGTATTGTGCATTGATCAAAAGTAAAAAGGGAAATAGCAAATTATAAAGGAATAAGGACTGCATAGTATAAGGATCAAATCATAAAATAGTAAAAGAGGTAATGACTGAAATGACTAGTTATGATAATAGGTAATACCCTTTAGTTAAAATTCTTTGGAACAGAGCCATGCTCGAGCTGGACCAAATTTTGGAGGCTAATCAAATCTCTTCCTGGATGAACAGCAGGAGCATGAGCATCATAAAGAAAAAATGTATCCCTCGATCATATCTCTTCCTGGATGATGTCTTTATCCGTACTTCAAGTATGTAATAATTATTTTAATTTAATTTCTAATATTATTTGGTTTCCAAGTAATTTTTCAATTGACAATATTTATGATATAAAATTTACGTAAGATATCACTTATTCGATTGTGTATGATTCATTTTTTGTAAAATTTTAGTTTCTACATGATTGTACAAGGGTTCATTAAAATCTTAATGAGCATAAATGTTTCAATTGTCACGGGATTGTGCGGGATAAAATTTTATGAGTACAAGAATCAACTCATGCACATGAGTATACAAACACAATAAATCTACTTTAATTAGTATACAAACACAATAATTATAGTGAGATGTTTGTTTTTCATTTATGCATGAATTTACAAATTACTCGTTACAACCATAAGAATTCAATTTTAAAATAATTTTATTGAACCTTTTTTCATTGAAATCATTTCATCTTTTGGTCAATCAATATTGCATATCCTTACATATTCATGTATGAAAGACCTCAAAATTATCTACTTTATAGTTTTTAATTTTATAAGTATATTTTATTAAATTATAAAATTCAAATATGCATAATAATTTCATACGTATAATTTTTTTCTGAGATAGTTTATTGAAGCTGTGCCGTGGCTGTGTTCCGGCTTGCCGTGTTTAGGCATGTTCGGAACACGTGCCGTTCCAACACGTCTAAATTATGAAACATCTAGTGTCGTGTCGTGCCACACAGTGCTGAAGCTTAACACAACACGTTTATCAGCATAACACGACTTGATAAAGCCTATTTCGACGTGCCGTCTTGATTTTTGAATTACTTTTCTGAAATATTGCTTCGAAATAATTAAAAATTAAGTAATAATGTAAAAATTTAATCAAAAAAAGTAATAATGTAAAAAAATATGAAAAAAATGTAGAAAAAGCAGGTAATAAATTAAAGTTTCCTTCTTTGCAAGTTTCAATTTTTTCTTTACTTTGTTTTCCGGTCTGAGATTTTTGTTTCTAAGTATTTTTTATGTTTTGATATACATAAAAGAAAGCTTTTGGGTGTGCATAATATTTTTGGGTGCATATTTACTACAAATTGGGTAAGTCAATAAAAAAATTGGGTCACTTTGACGCGTGAGTCGTGGATTTGCTTTTTCAAAATTTTCCATGACTTCTAAAGCTCCCATTATCCTTTGTCGGAAGGAAAAAAAAGGCCCTTTACCTAGTCAAAAGAAATGAGAAAATAAATAAAAAGAAATCCAAAATTTTATATATTTGTACTTTTGAATTGAAGTGCAAATTATATATAAGTCATTAATTAATGTGAACCATATACTATAAATTTAAGGGTGACCTTAATAATACAAACTTATTTTTTTTATAAATATTAAAAAGAAAAATATATTGATATTTCAAATAATGTTAGACCATTGTCACAAATGAAATTTGGAAGACGTTACAAAACCTTTTGTCTTAATTAAAAAATGGTTAAGCAACATTTAATAAAGTATTTAATTATTTTTATTTTTCAAACAACAACATAAGTTATACATCATTTGTAAACAGTAATTGATACATAGTTTTTTACTTCATTTGTGCTAACTAAAATATGATTTACACTGATTTATAGTGTGAATAAAGTACAAAACATGTATAAATTAGTAATTATGTATAAGACTCAATGATAAAGTACAAATCATGAAAAAGCAGCTTGAAAACACCAAAGGTAAAGGCCAGGTAAAGTAATTAACTTAGTGTGACTGTATTCTGTGATGCAGCAGACATGTTTTGTGGACTTTTTGTATGACTTCTGCTTTTGGCCCTGGAATAGATGATTTCTGCTTCTGGACCTTCTGGTATATATAGTGGACCGCCCCCTCCTATGGGGCGGTTAGAGTATTTTTAATAAAAAAATTTCTTTGAAGACAGATTTGATAATTTTTTATTTTTTGGGGTATTAATAAAAAAAGCGGCTTATTTTTCAAATGTCAGATACTGTCAGGCCAACTTTGCTTCGAAATCTCACAAGTATTTATGGAGAAATTGGCTAATATTGGTAGGAGATTGAATCTGTTGCATTAAGGACAAATATTAATTTTTTTTTTTAAGGTTACAAACATTAATTAGTTACATGTACAAGCTCAAATTATTATAAGGTTATCCAATTACTAGCTTCCTAAAGTGTATTTTTGTTAAATTGGGATCATTTAATTATTTATATAGACTAACAACACTTGTTAAAATTACACATTACTTTTCTGTGTCGTAATGGTCATACATTAAATGTAGCATCAATTTGCTTGCCATTTACTCTGTAATTTCTTATGCTTAAAATAGATATTTAGATAAGCTGTTGCAGCTATCTTAACTTGTAAATTCACATTTCAATTGCCTTTTCCAGTTTTAGTATAAAAGATTGTAATTCACTGTATAATGCTTATCAAGTGTACCCTGTATCAGCAACACACATTGCGTTGAGTACTATTACATAAATATATTAACTTTTTCCCTTTTTACAAGTTTATCCTTTTTTTGAAGTCCTTGTTCCTACAGATCATAAAGCTGGCATATGTACCCCTGCAAGTAAGATGAAACTATCTTATATAACTCTGGAAATAACAGTGTCATTGCACCTAGTATTTATTTCTTCAAAAGAATACTGAGAACTATTCCCCTATCTTCTAATATCCATAAAGAAACACAGACAGATAACTAGTGGAAAACTCTATTGCTTTGTAGAGTGCTTGTAATATTATACTGGGGAATACATGACATTTCATATTTCACAGAGGCACCTATGATATATATTTCGTAGTATTGTAGGATACATACAACCCCTTCCCCATTTTTTCTTCAAATTTCATGTTTCATATTTTGATTTTCATTATATGTGCGCCAGCTGCTTCTCACTTGAAGTAATACAAGAGAATGAGAAGGAATCTTTCTTGGTTTCGAATTTTCGCGAAGGCAATACCCGTAGCCGCATTTCTGACAACCTATCAGAGTATGACATGAATATCATGGATTACCCTCAAAATTACAAGGGCTGCCCTCTCCTCCCCCTTGAAATGGTTCACCATTTTCTAAAATCAAGCGAGACATGGTTATCTATGGAAGGTCAACACAATATTTTATTGCTACATTGTGACAAGGGTGGTTGGCCGGTGCTTGCTTTCATGTTAGCGGGTTTGCTTCTTTATACGAAGGCATACATAGGAGAACAACCAACCCTACAAATGGTTTACAACCAAGCACCTAAAGAGCTTCTACATGTGTTTTCTAGTTTAAACCCACAGGGGTCTCACTTGAGGTATTTGAACTATGTTACAAGACTAGGAAATGGGCATGAATGGCCATCCAGGGATACCCCATACCTGTTGGATTGTGTCGTCCTGAGGGAGGTACCTAAGTTTGATGTAGGCGGTGGTTGTAGGCCCATGTTACGGGTTCATTGACCCGATCCAAATTCGCCTGTTAGCAGAAGGAGCTCGAAGGTTCCTTTTGAGACACCAATGGTTAAGAAGCACCTTCTGTATTATAAGCAGGAATGGCTACTGTTGACTTTTTTTCATTTTGATAACAGTACTTATAAAATTGATAAAATTGTGAAAGAAAAGACACTACTACAGAATTTGCATTTAGCACCGGTCAAACAATTCCGGTTTTGATGCATACCGGTGCTGTTTACAATTTAGCACAAAAAAAAAGTTCCTTTTATTGCCACCAGTAAAAAAACCAGTGCTCGAGATTTACCACCGGTGTTGTATGTAAGACATTCAACACTGGTTTATTATAAAGACCGATGCCCAACCTTTAGCACCCGTTATTTAAAGAAACTTGCCTGATGTAAACTTTAGAAACATGTATTTTGCACACATATTACAAATTTGACATGAATTGTGCCACGGCATTTACAGATTTACAACAAAAAGTTCACAAATATGGAAGTTAAACTGGGCACTGGTACATTATGATTGAGATTATCAATTCTGGTCTATCAATAAATAACGTATGCCTATCATTGCATGCAAGCTAGCTGGATATAGTAATAAAAATTAGAGATATATGTAAAAAGTTTTTACCTAATGTGACATGTTATTTGCATTATTATGTTACTTTCAGGGAGAAAGCACAGAAATTAGGTTAGATGTGCGGTGCCAGGTGCCAGGTGATGTTGTGCTCGAATGCATTCACATTTCTGACAATTCGGAGGAGGAAGAAGTAATGTTCAAGGCCATGATTAACACTGCATTCGTTCACTACAGCTTCCTCTTGTTGAATCTAGAAGAGCTAGATGTTGCTTGGAATTCTAGAGATCAATTTCCTCGGGATTTCAGAGTAGAGAGGTCTGTGTTTCTTTCCTTCTATTGAATATGCAGTCTACTTTTGTCATATATATTTCTTACTCATTTGTTTGTGTATTTACTTATTCATATATGTTGCATTTGAAATTTCTATATAGAACACTGAAAGTGAAAGATAATGATTGGTATGATGTTAAAAAAGAAATACCTAAGGATCTACTTTTAAATAAACCAGGTGAAGTTTTCAGGCTCCGATTCATTCGAGGCTGTTGCCGCCAGAGAAGACCCTGATGGTTTACAGACACAGGTAATGTCTGTTAACGGAGAATTTCTCACTTCCAAATTTTTGGGGAACAGCCCTATGTAACCAAACGTGTAACGAGTCTAATGCACTGCAGAAATATATTAAAATAATAAATAGAATGTATTTCGTAACAAGCCCAAATTCAAATTTATTTCGCTAATTGTTTTGTTCAAGTATATTTTATTTATAGAATGTAAAATAATTTTTGTTACGTTACGATATTGCTTAAATAATATGAAAAAAATATACACAATAAGGCATTGTTTGTGTTTTCAATTTACTACGAGAACGGAGTAGGTCCGATGCCCATCGGACCTACTTTTAGATTCAACGAGCATGATGACCGTCCGATCTAATTTAAAATTTGTGCGCACGAAACTTGAAACATACACGCACGAATTTTAAAGCATTCCGTCCGAATCTTAAAACAAATTGACAGTGATTAAACCCATTGAACCAGAGAAGATCCGATGCCCATCGGACCTACTCTCAATAAGAATTCCGTACTTATTCTTATAGAAGACTACATCGCTTAATTCTCGAATTGTGAAATCTGAATGTATTATATTTTTTTCTTGGCAATTGGGTAATAAAGAAGTAATCATACATATGTTTTATGCTTTTCTGATATCCAGGATCTACGGCTTTTTATTATTTAAATAATAATAGAAGGATTGGATTTAATTACTTTTTATATTTTAAAATCAAGCATGCTTTCGTACAACATATATTTCACCCTAACAAAATAAAAAACGTGTGTTAATTGATTATTTATTACTGAAATATAGTGTCCTTGATTATTTATTGCTGAATTTACAGAAGAATACATTATGAAAATGTAATATATTTTTAGAGTTTGTATTTTTTTTTTTCCACTGAAGAAAAAATCTCTCGGTGATATTATTCTCTTTTTCTATAGATTACTATTATAGGAACATTTTTTTAACTTCTTACTTAAATGTCTCAAAAAATATGTTTGTCAAACTACGAGCAAATTAAGAAATAACTAAAAATATTAAAAAATATTACCGAATGTTTAAAAACATAAGCCGAAGCAACGTGAGACTACACACTTAGTATGCATTAATATTTCAGCCAAGCATTTACTGGTACCGCCACATTTTCGGAGTCTACTTACCTTATTCTCAGTCCGTATTATTCTGTGGAAATTTTTTATCAGTAGTAATTAATAGAAAAGAATATAGACAAACAATAAGAGTACAATAATATTTATATTGGTAGCAAGATCGGTAGGAATTCTACCGATCTTAACTTTTTCTTTTTTAATTTGATGTATAGATGGAGAGAATTCTTATATTTGATTTCTAGTAAAATATGAAAAGTTTTTTAAAAAATAAATGAAATGTTTTTGATATATCTAAATTTTAAGGTACTTTATCTATTTTTGTAAAAAAAAATATATTACTAAAAGGATTAAAAAGGAAAAAAACAAACTGGTTTAGATCGGTAGAATTCCTACCGATCTTACTGCCAATATAAATATTACTGTACTCTTACTGTTTGTCTATATTCTTTTCTATTAATTACTACCAATAAAAAATTTCCTTATTCTGTATCACTACTGTTCTCAAGTAATGATACAGGGCTAATATATACACACAAAATAATTCAGATAAACATATTTTGTAACTATGACCTATCGGCAAGCCCGGCCTGATACATTCTACCAGCAAATTAAGAAATTCCAGCAGTCCTGAAAAGATGCCGGTAAATCCATACAGGTCGACCTTAACAGGTCAAGTTAAGAATTCTTAGCCTGAATAACATGTACTTATGAGTGAGGCTACGGTACTTTGCAAAGTGCGGAATGGTCCATATTATGAATTCAAACAATCGATCCGAACAGTTCACTATGATCTCCATATAACAAATGCATTTTGAGACCAAATTTTACATTTTCTAGAGTTTTTTCTGTTGTTTTAGATAGGTAGAAAATCACCTGATCTAAATCTTTTGAATAATCGGAAAGTAATGATTTTCTGCATGTATAAAAAAATAATAAAAAACCTTACAAATTAGTTAGTTCTCCAAGTACATTTCATATGGAGATTATGTTGAGCGGTCCGGATTGACTGTTTAAACTTTGAAAACGGAGATTGTGATTTTCTGCACAGACTGATTCGCGCTTGCAAAGTACCATAGCCTTACTCTCTACTTGCCCTTTCATGATTAATACCCAATATAGTTTTGTGTTCAATTCGTAATAGCACAACATGACTGAGAAACCATTAAGAAAAAGTTTCAATTGAAAAGGGGATCCATACCTAATGAAGACAAGCATAGTGTTGTAAAAATTAATATCAGAGTTAAACAAAATTAATGGTCTACAACAATTTCCACATATCATTAATAAAAAGAGGAATAAAAAACAACGAAAAGAAATTACAAAATTTATCAGTAAATTCAAAATGCAATATCTCAATTCTCAACCTGCACTAAAGTTAGCTTGAGATATTCTTCAAGTCATAAGCAAATCAAAAGTCCCAATTTTTCCAGCACAAGCATTGCATATGCTTGGTGTAGGCCAGGAATTGCATCTTCGTATGGCAGAACAAACTTCTCTATAAAACTTATATCGCTTAAATTCACAAAAGAAACAAAACCTGTATTTACAGCGAGAAGCCCTTTTGACTCCAGAAGCTTCCAGAAAAGGCTGCGGGGCACCAGCCGCTTCTCCAAGCTGAGCATGAGTATTTTTGGGTTTCGGACCACATTACTTTTATTGCAACAGGTTTCATTCATCAGGAATTTCATTTTGCGGCTTAACAATTCGTCTGATACTTTCAACACTAGAGGATCATTCCTGATCATCATCATCACCTCCTCCTCTGAAAGCCCAAAATTTTTTAGGAGATGTTTCCTTGCATCTGCAGTGCTTTGTTTTAGTTTACTCACAACACTCAAAGCACGCACAAATTTTGGTGATGAAACCGGGACTTGTAATTGCTCAGCTCTTTTAACCAAAATCTTCATAGTTTCAGGATTACTTGAGAGTAATCTTGGAGCTAACTTGATCAGATGGGCAATTTGACGAACAGATAAGCTGCATTGCTCCTGAAAGAATGATAAGTTGGGCATGACCGTCTTTGCCAAACTGGCATTAAGTAGCCGGGGCTGCCTTGAGATAACATAGGATACATTTTCAATCGAACCAAGAGCCTGCAACCAGAAGTCGACCTTCCGCACAACATTCAAGGTGAACAAATCAGGAGAGCGGGAAACAGTACCTGAGATGTCTTTGGGTGAGAAGCCGAGTTCTTGTAGCTTTGCCACATTCGGCTTCAAGTTCTTCTCCACGTGGGAGCAAAGGAGGCGAGAATCCCGCAACACGGCAGTTCTTATATCCGATTCGCTTAAGCCGGTTTGTCTCAGGAACCGGAGCACGGCATCGGGCTTGTCATGGGATTTGAGGTGCTGGATGTTCTTAGACACTCGGACTGCCTCGTCAGAAGAAAGCCCGCATGATCGGATGAGGTACTCTACAGCAAATCTTGGATTTGGGACTGACGGTTGAGGGGAAGTGGTGGTGGTGGAGAGGAGGCGGTAGATGGAGGAGGCGAATGGGGTGGTGAGATAAAGGGAAAGTAGGGAAAGTAGAGATGGACGCATGCTGAACTCAAATAATAGTATTTGGCGAATTTTCATCCAAAAAAAAAAAAACAAATAGTATTTGGCGAAGAGTGGGAGGGTTTTGACCTTCCTCGGCTGCTCGGCAGCTCAATATTGTTGAAGACAATCGCAACTCGCAACTCTTAAAGTAAAAAGGGCAAAAAGGGAATTCATATCACCTGAGTTAACTCAAATTTTGAATTAAGATTCGGACCGTCCGATCTGCTTTTAGCGCGAATATATTCACCTCAGAGCCCTGATTCTGATCGGACGGTCCGAATCTAAAGTCAGAAGTTGAGTTACTTCAGAGATTCGAACTCGTAAAAAGGAGGGGACAGATGATGGGAGGATTCCATTCAAGGGTGAATTTCATGTATGCCTCTTAAAAACTTCAAAATTACGTATTTTTCTTTCTAAATTTTAAATTAAGTATTTCCCCACTAAACTTTCAAAACTCACAAATATACTCATTTGAGTGAGGCTACGGTGCTATGCATAGTAAGGATTGGTCCGTGCTACAGCTCAATATTTGAGTTTTCAAAATTCTAACGGTCGATTCAAACCGTTCAACATGATTATAAAATGAATATGTACTTACAAACCAAATTTTACATTTTTTTGAATTTTTTTACTATTTTTTTAGATAGGTAGAAAATCACTGTTTTTGGATGGTCCAGAATTTTCAGATCAAGTGATTTTCTACCTATCTAAAAAAATAGTAAAAAAAATTGAAAAAATGTAAAATTTGATTTGCAAGTACATATTTATTTTATAATCATGTTGAACCGTTTGGATCGACCGTTAGGATTTAAAAACTCAAATATTGAGCCGTAGCACGAACCAAACCGTGCTATGCATAGTACCGTAGCCTCACTCTACTCATTTTATTATCTTTTATATTAAAACTCATTAAATTTATAAAAACCCATTTTACCATTTATAAAAAAACATAAATTTTGTTTAAGAAAAATGTCGGTCTTATAAGATACCCATTATACCTTTTAGTCTTTTACCTTTAAAAAATATCCATTTTCCCCTCAGTTGGATACCCATTATACCCTTTATCCTATAGCTTATTAGATCCGTATACGAATCATGACAAATTAAGGATACGCTTAAATTTGCATTTTGAACTTGTACGATCTGAATCCGTGATCTATTAAGGATTCGGATTAGTAATAAGTAATGCTATTCAAATAAACGATATATGATTTGAGTTGTTTTAAAACTAAATGTATCAGATAGTTTGAAGTATTAAATCATAACTAGTCATATAAATTAATTTAATAAAATGTATTCGAATTTTCTGAAATTGTGCTCCAACAATCTTTAGCACAAGTCTATAATTCAGATAGTAATTATATTAATTACGATTGTGATTTTCTGAATATATTCTTGATCATATGATCATAGCAATCCCTGACTGAGTCCAAATTAGATCTAAGACATCAGTTTTAAGTTGACACGAATCTCAAAACAGATCCTCTAACTACAGATAGGTATCTAATTCCAATTGCTCGACTGGAGGGAATCCATCGACGGTACCGTAAAAGATTCCCTTTTACAATTAGCTATTTACGGTTTGAGATTAACTCTCAGCCAGTTTGGTATTCGGGCTGACTGAGGGGGCAGTATTATTGGGCTTTGAGATTCGTGCCAAGTTAAAAAGAACGATCCAGATCAAGTAATTGTAAAAGATTCCCTATTACGGTACCGTTGGTGATATGAATTCCGACTGGAGGAGGGTAGGTCCAATGCCCGAAATTTTTATTGTTACCACGGCTAAAAATCCGAATTAAATCGTTACCACCCGTCTGACCCTTTATCACTATCTACCACCCCCGCGAACCCAGTTCGCGCACCAAAATGTCTGGTGCGCGGACTGGGTTGGCGCACCAGCTTGGTGCGCGGACTGGGTTCGCGGGCCGATGGGCTGAAGGGATTTTTGGATTTAAGGTTAAGGTTAAGGTTAAGGTTAAGGTTTAGGGCTTAGGGCTTAGGGCTGACTGGAATTTATGGTTTATTTTTATTTTGTAATGGGTGTCTGAAAATTCTGTTTTATTTTGAACGATGTTCATTCATCAGACGCAAGGCAGCAGGCAGGTAAATAACGTAAAAACTAATGTGTTAAATTGACTGCGGAAAAAATAAACAACAGAAAATAAAACAACATAAAAACTAATATCAAGATAATATCGAAATAACATCCAAATAACAATAACTAATACCGAAGTAATATCCAAAAATATAAACTACAACAAGTAACTCTATCCTATCTGCTCGAGGGTGTCCACGGCTTCTTCTCTCTCCTAAGTCTCTTACCCCGCCCCTCCTCCTGACGCTCCCTCTCCTCCAGCGATGTGTACGGTCGTGATGGATGTGGTGGAGTCTCCTCATGTATCTCCCCAAAAAGTGTCTCCTCGTGTGGTCCCTCATCTGCCCCAGGTCCGAAAATAAACTCACGTGTATCCTTGCATGGTACACGGGTCCATATGAGACATCCTGCTGGACAGCTGCTGCACTGTACTGTGGGAGTGGCGTCTCCTGTAGGAGTGGCGTCTCCTGTGAAATAAACGGAGGAGAGTCTACATCCTGCGTGTAAGCCCCGTAGTAAGAGCTCAAGTGAAACGTAAAATCTGAGGAGGGGTCCTGCTCGTCGTGCGGATCTCCGCGGGGTATATCTCTCTGAAACAAATAGATAATTAGGTTTCACAACGAAGATGATTATAAAAATAATTACAAAAATATACGTACCGCTACAAGCCCAGCAGCCTCAAATGCGGCCTCAACAGTCGCTGCCTCGTGTAGGTCTGAGAAATCCAGCTCTGGCGTGCTCATAGGCTCCGCAGAATCGTCATCGTCCATGTCTTTCAAATCTTCATAGCGGGGAAGATCTGAAAGCCTGAGAACCCTCTCGAGCTGATCCTGGTACCCGGCGACGATGACAGGCGGTGCAGCCATACACAACCACTTCTTACCGAATGCCTTCCAGCCTCTTGTGACGGCGTATCTTGCGCTCCTAAGCACCTGCTTGATGTTCATGAGTGCCTGCGAATTAAAATAAATAAAATTAGTTCGAATTGCAAATGAATTTTCATAATTTTCTTAAACCAAAAAAATTAAAGACTTACAATCTGTGCAGCCGGGCCAGCGCAGGGAATGAAGCCATACTCGTCACTAACCGTGTCGCGTCGTACGTGGAGCGGCTTCGTGTTCATCTCCGTGATCTGACCATGCAAGTACACCGTGAAGGCACAGTACTCCTGATACCAAGTGCGATAGGTCTGATCGTATGTATCGAAAGCATACGACTGGAGCTCGTCAGGGATCCTGTCGCCCATCGCCTCAAGCTGAGTCACATAATCAGCGTGCACGGTCCGCCAATTCTTGCCGAGGGTAGTGGCCAGATCTTTGTGAAGCTCGTACCACTTGTCCTTGGAGATGGGATCTGGGATGGGAAAGGGCTGACGCATCACCCGTCCAGGATAGTAATGCTCGACCATCTGGTAGAACACAAGTGGTACCTGCAAGTACATAAAAATAAATAATCCAACGTACGTAATAAATAAAAGTGATGCAAAACGGGAATACAATAATAATGCAAGGGTTACCTGAGCAAACCAGAACTGACGCTGCTGGAGGCATATATGAGGCAGGTCATGCAGGAAGGAGTGAGGGACAGCATCATCGTCATCAACCTTGACACGATCGTCGTACGGCCGCCAGCAGACGTGTCTGTCAGGAGTCATCTGCTCGAACTGACTCCGGAAGAAATCAACACCCATAGGTCTGCCGTGTGGGGTCTGGATGTACGTCTTCCTCGAGCACCACTTCTGCGCGTAAGCCGGGCATGTAATCCCGTCGGGCTGCCCCCAAGCTGGAGCCCAACCTGTCACTCGTGGCTGTGGACGGCCGAACGGGAACCTCGTCCATGACCAATGCATCAGGAGACCAGCTGGACCGTAGAAATTGTGCTTGTTTGTCTATTTAGTTACAAGTGACAGTTAAAATTCTGGTGTTTTTTTTTGTAACCATTTAATTATTCAGATTTAATTTCAAAATAATTTATACCTGACATGCGGTGCACAAACCCCGATATAGACATGCCAATACCGCTGCACCCCAGTTCATCTGTTTCGGCTGGGCCAAGTCCCTTAGCCACTCAAGCAAACATCCAGGGACAGTGGCCCCCGATGAATCTGGGAACATCCAGCAAGCAAACATCTCCATGATGTAAGCCCGGGTCCACCGATCTACCGTCTCAGCATCAGCATCTGCGTCCAGGGCTCCACTGTAAATTCGAACCAATTTAGTGAAAATTGCGAAAAATAGACATTAAATAATTACATTTATAAAATAAATGTTACCTGAACCGCTCCCGCAACTGTGATAAGCTGATGTCATTCTTCGAGTAGACGTACCCCTTCTTGGTCGACCTCCGCTTCATCAACCCGTCTCTCAGCAGGTCGGTGACGAGCTGCGTGAAGTCTCCGTACTCCACACCCGTCACCGCCTCTCCGGTCTTAAGTACCTCAAATATGGTACTTTAATAATTTACTAAATATTTAATACAATTCTACTCTGTTTGGACACCATTCTAAATATTTAATACAATTCTACTCTGTTTGAACACCATTCTAATTATGTAATATAATTCTACTCTGTTTGGACACCATTCTAAATATGTAATACAATTCGACTCTGTTTGGACACCATTCTAAATATGTAATACAATTCTACTCTATTTGGACACCATTCTAAATATTTAATACAATTCTACTCTGTTTGAATATCATTGTAATTATTTAATACAATTCTACTCTATTTGGACACCATTCTAATTATTTAATACAATTTTACTCTGTTTGAATTTATTTTGAACACTATTCTAATTATTTATTACAATTCTACTATATTTGGACATCATTCTAATTATTTACTACAATTCTACTCTATTTGGACATCATTCTAATTATTTATTACAATTCTACTCTATTTGAACCTATTTTGGACACCATTCTAATTATTTGGACCTATCTACTCTACAAATAAATAAATAAAAAAGTAAAAAAAAAAAACTCACTTTTTTAGCCGAAAGGCGTGCGCAGAGTGCGGAGTGCGGAGCAAAATGAGCTCTCCGCACTCTTATACGGTGAAAAGAGGCGTCCGCTAACCCAGTCCGCGCACCAGCCTTTTTGGTGCGCGAACTGAGTTCGCGGGGGTGGTAGATAGTGATAAAGAATCAGACGGGTGGTAACGATTTAATTCGGATTTTTAGCCGTGGTAACAATAAAAATTTCGGGTCCAATGCACATGGGAACTTATTTGGTTCCATGGGCAGAAATAGAAAATAAATCTGCTGTAATTCCGATTCCAACCGTTAGCTTTTCTCAAGATGCGTGCATGAAAACTTATTTTTCTGAGAACGTTTTCCGCACACGGAAAAATTTGAACAGTTGATCTCGGAATTTCAAAATCCTGTAATTCCTCTCGGAATTACAGCATATTCGGATTCGCAGAAATAGAGCATTTGGGGAACTGTATCTCTAATTTTATTTTATTTTTGACAATTATATCACTATACATATTTATACCAACTATCAAGAAAAAATTGCAAATGAATAAGACTACAATTATGATTTTCCTACTGAATGGACGCATACATACAAATGCATCATATATGTCACTAGCCTCATACTCTAGTTATTTGTGCAAAAAAATTGCAAATGCTCTTTCCCAAAGCTATATTTTGGAAACTTGAAACTGAAAAACCATATGAATTTAACTTATTTTTCATTAATTAATGCGTTTAAATTGCTCTCCTGTTTCTTCTTTGTTGTTAAAATTAGTTTTATTCGCTCGTCTTGTGGGCTTGTTTTATCAGTCTGATAACCACGTTTGTTCTCAATCTTTTAATGTTATACCAAATTTTATGTGCATTTTTTTTATTAATGCATTAATTATCTTATATTGATGTATCGGAATTTTGTTTATTTGACTACAAAATTGAAATACTAAAATGGGTCTTCTTAAAACCCCCAACCATGGAAAGGGATAATTCATAGTTATATATGATGATTCCAATTAGGCTTGGGTGGACTAACATTCCATTTAGCCGATTTATTAGAAATCTTATATTGAAAATATAAATATCAGAGCCTTCTAAATCTAATGTTCATCTCTATAATATGTGCTGATTTATTCCTCTACTAGCCCAGAAAATAATAGCCAGGACGGAGGAAAAAATCCGATTGGTTGCTAATGCGAGAAGCCGGGATCTCCACAGGCCCAGCCTGAGCTACGTGCAGTTTAAATTCAATTCCATGTTGCATTTCAACCGTCATTTCAGCCGTCAGATCGAATTCAACATCAAAGTCCCCATTGTGGTGTCTCCTCATGAAGTTATATTTCTCGTATTCTTCCACTTCTACTGGTATTGTCAGACAGGTTGGTGTGTCTTTCGGCACCTTGATCAAGCATGACACCTTTCGTGATGCTACTAATTCGCTGAAATATATATTATTTTGTATTATACTTTTTTTAACTGACAAACTACGAATAACTTGGATCTTTTTTGTGCCAATTATATTATGCATTGATGTTATAACTTAGATCTGGATTGTGTAATATGTCCGGGACACAATGGAAACTGTCACAAAAGAAACATTGATACAGAAAATTTACGTGCCAGAGATCTTCATGGAATAGAAGGCACTAGAGATACTGAGAAGAGCATCGCACGGGTTGATCACCTCTATCATTAGCTGAAACTTGAGGCTGTCTCTCGTCACGTCAGTTGCCTTGAAAGAGATAAAGTGTGCCTCTGGCTGAGCAAATTGCGCCATTAAATCCTGGTGGTCTATTGGTTCTTGATTTTTTTGTTTGAGAAGTGTTGGAAAATAAAAGGATGTACTGAGACATACAGAGAAACAATAGACACCAGAAACTTTATGAGGAAACATCAACCGGAAAAGCAGCGGCTAACTAACTATACATTTGTAAAAATAGAAAAGTAAAGCTATGTTCTAGAAAAAGCTGAATAAACTCCTTTTAACTATAGCCATATATGTTCTGAAAATAGAGAACATAGTTTCCATATTTTCTAAAATTAAAACATTTTAACCCCCCGTTCAGTAAAAACCCCATATTTTGTAAAATCATGGGACACTGCCTTTATTTTTGGTATGATTTTATACAGGAATTTTGAGAGAGTTAGCGTCGTTACAGGTGGCATCAAGATCTTACATGAAATAAAAATGTTCTGATCATATGCTTGTGAGTCGACAATGATTGACTGTGATTTAATTTAATGTTTCAATTTGTGCTTCTATGGTTCAGTATTGAATTGTTTTGGGAGCCTCTTTTACAAGAATTGGCATCCTCCGTGACTTTTCGGAAATCTCAACCGTTCAAATACGTTATGCACAAATCTCAAAGCTCAAATAATACTGCCCCCTGTGCTATCCCCGAATAGGCACCGGACACGTCAATCACGCAAAATATGAGATATCTTAGAGGGTACGCACTCCTTTTACGAACTACCCGGACTACAAATTAAAAGGTAGCACATTGTAATAATTTGCCTAAATTAAGCAGTAGCACATTGTAAAAATTTGCCTAATTTAGTCTGAAAAATTTCCAACAATTTAATATAATTAAGGATCTAATTAATTTGGTACTAGTCTAGCCTTCAATCCTGTAGTATTTGTATAAGAAAAAAGGGTACAATCACTGCCAGATTTAACAGGGTCAGTACTAACATCCGATGGATACAGTGTATACCAGTAGAATTGCACACTTTGGTACCAAGTTGGAAGCCATTAGGTCAAAATACAATCAGTTATTATGGTCAAGTGATAAACCTGGTATTTAGAAAGAGCTGATAATTTGTATTTCACACATACAATTTATCTGGTACTTAGAATAAAAGGAAAATATAATATTTTGTCTCTTTGAAAAAAGAGTAATGTAGTTGAACAAAAAAGAAAAAAAAATGAAATTCGAGATTGATGATTGTCTTTGTTTTATAGATCCAGTGTTCTAAATAGCGCCGCTATAGCGTTTTTGGACCCTAAACGCTAAGCTATGGCATGAAAATACGCTAATTGCGCTATGGCCGCTATAGCGGTAATAGCGGTCCGCTATAGCGCATAGCGTGTAGCGCGCTATTTGCAAGCTATGCATATTGGGATTTTTTAGACAATTTATATGGGCTTAAATAAAGATCCATAAAATTTATTTTGTATAGAAAAAAAAAATAGAATGAATCATGATGCTTAAGATATTTTGTATAGAAAAAGATCAATAGTTTATGATATTATTATGGATATTTTGAACCATGGACTTTTGTACTAGTTCAATATGAATATTATTATAATTTCTTAATTAATTTGGTGTTATTTATTGTTCTATGAAACTTTAGATAATGTTAATATATAGTACAAATATATAATATAACTTTTGTAAAAAAAGAAAAACGCTATTTGGAATAGCTTCCGCTATAGCTACGCTATTCGCTATAGCTTTTTTTGTAGCCTTCCCGCTATGACGTTATAAACGCTATTTAAAACATTGTATAGATCACATTATTTTCGCTTCAGTTAAATCAGGAGATTTTTTGTATTAATTGTAGGAGAAATGTGTAAGTGAAGTTAACATGACTCATCAAACTTTCTTATGTTATAACATTCAATTTTTTATTTTTTACAAAAGATCAAATTGAAAGAATTGAGATGAATAAAACCATGTTATTTTCTTATTTTGTTGCATTAAATTTTACAGACACCAATTGTAAAATCTTTGTTGTAAGAGTCAGAAAGTGATTACATATTAAAATTGCATCAATTAGAAAAATTCAAGTCGAAATTATAAAGGTAGAGGCTTTTTTCGGATAACAAAAACAAAAACCACAGATCAGCATTTCAATTTCAAAATTTTGCATTGAGTTTCTTAATTGTTATTATTTAAACAAAGATTTTCAATTAATTTCGAAAATCATAGCTGCAAAACGGTACATACCAGTTAAACTCAAATTATATCTCTGTTCTAAGTTCATACTCTTTCAAATTAGATAATTAAGGTATGCAAGATCAATTGGTAGATCTTATAATCAGAATCCTTGATGCATCAATCAGAAATTCTTGGTGACAAATGACGTAAACCTGTTTAAATATGTAATGTGGCACCAAATCAAATCTTTCATGAGCTATTTTCATTTTATCAGGCCAAAGAAAAAATAATAATAAAAGCATCTTTTTAAAAAACCTTCACTTGTCTTGCTCTTTATATATTTGAACCCCACAAGCTGTTCACACTTCTGGTGTTTCCTTTGATAGTGTTGCCTCTTTATATATCTATTTGCACCTGCAACAAATTGCAACATCTCTCAATCATATCGTTGTAACAATATAATCTGTCATCATGTCGACCTCAAAACAGCCCCTAATATCCGCCTCACCTTCCGGCCTACGTATCTATTTTGTTCCGCTACCGTCCCCGGGTCATGTCATCCCTATGATTGACATAGCGAAAATCTTCACCAAACATGGTGCCGAATGCACCTTGATTATGACCCCTCTTAATGCAGTCCGTTATGAGTCCAACATCCACCGCTCTGGCCTTCATCTCGTCACCTTTCAATTTCCCTCTGACACTGGTTTGCCAGTAGGTTGTGAAAGTGCTGATCTGTTACCATCTCGTAAACTTTTTGGACACTTCAGAAGGGTTGTAGACTTGCTCGAGCAACCGTTTCGAGAACTCCTTCGTGTCAACCCTCCAGATGCAGTTGTCTCTGATTCTTTTCTCCTTTGGACCGCTGTAGCTTCCGCTGAATTGAACATTCCACGTTACTCGTTTCCTGTCGTAAGTTGCTTCGCGTTATCAGTGGAGCGTAACCTTCTCTTTCACAGGCCTCAGCAAAATGTGACTTCCGACTTGGATCTGTTTCTAGTTCCCGGACTCCCTCATCAGATTTACTTAAACAAATGTCAACTTTCTGAGACGACACTTCCCGATGAGAAACTAATGGAGTTCTACCAACGTGCGCTGGAAGCGGAAAACGCCACGACTGGATGGGTTGTTAACACATTTCATGATCTTGAATCGACATATATCAAACATTGCGAGAGGGTAACAGGTAAACCAGTTTTTCATATTGGGCCAGTTTGTCTAGGTGGTGTAAGTAAAGAGGAATTAGCGGAGCGGGGCCATGGCAAGGAATTATCGGTAGATTCAGAAAGGCTACTGAGATGGCTTGATGGCAGGCCCGCTTTTTCAGTGGTATATGTTTCCTTTGGCAGTGTGTCTTGGTTACCAAAGGCACAATTGAAAGAGATTGGATTTGGACTTGTTGATTCAGGGGTGCCGTTTATTTGGGTGGTAGGAAGAGGAGATGGGTCTGATGATGTGGCGGATGAGGTTGCAGCTGCCGCAGGAGAGGCCGGGATAGTTATTAAAGGATGGGCCCCACAACTAACGATTCTCGGACACATATCAGTGGGGACATTTTTGACGCATTGCGGGTGGGGGGCAGTGACAGAAGCCTCCTCTGTCGGGAAGATGATGCTGACCTGGCCTCTATTTGCCGACCAATTTTACAATGAGAAGCTAGTTGTGCAGGTGGCGGAGATAGGTGAGTCGATAGGGGCAGAGAGAGGATACATATGGGGAGAGGAGGAGCGAACAGGGGTTTTGTTGAACAGAGAGAGAGTGGCGGAGAAAGTGCGGTGGTCCCAGGGGCCAGGCGCAGAGTCTATGAGGAAAAGGGCATCAGAAATTGGAATAGAGGCAAGAAAGGGAGGCGGAAAAGGTGGGTCGTCGTATGAAAGTGTCGAGTGTATGATGGAGGATATTAGGAAGCACAGAGGCCAGAGGACGGAGGCGGGTGTGCATGGCGAGACTGGAGATCAACATTAAGAGAAAAGGCAAATTCTAATGGAACATTATTTGCCTTGATTTGTACGAGATATATGTTTGTAATTATGCAAATAATTGTGTTGTTTTAAGTTCTGCAAGTGCACAAATTCTAACATATCTATAAGAACAGAAAGATATATTTATATGTTTGATCATTTTGTTTAGGGAAAGACTGCACCTCTGTTCAACCAATTTGAAAGCATTAATTCTAAGAGAAAAACAATGATGTTAATTTACCCAAGTAGCATTTTTGTTTACATTTAAACCTCTCATGAATTAATAGTCTCTAGTCACATACAGTGAAGAACATGCTGCTAACCATTTGCAATTTAATGTTCTTGCTTCATTATGGTATTTTTTTTTTATTGCTTTGTTTTTTTCTGTATTCTTATGCATTTCGGTTTCTAGAATGACTATATTTTGAGTATTGCGAATGAAACTGATACTGTTGTTGTAGTTGTACTTGAGTTTGTACTCGATTATTCTTCTTGCTTTGTTTTTGGTAAATTGCATGTAATGATAGCAATCTTGGGTATGTGGAAGGTGTTTAATGAATTGATTTTTTAGAAATCCAATAAAAAGTTTAACAAATCGTCAAATAGATATTTTGTGTGAAAAAAAAAATCAGATAAAGAGTGATAAACGCTCTCATATAAAAAACACAGCAGAAAAGATGAAAATAAAATTAATTACTACAATGGTTAGATACAATCAATAAAATTGAACTTTATGTGCTTACTATAGAATTTATTTCAATTTAGAAGCTGCCAATGCCCAATATAGTCTTTGTTTTATCAAGATCTGTGCTAGTTTCTTACAATTTAAACATGCAATATTTGATTGGTAGATGTTATAATCAAAATTTGTTAGTCAATAATCAGAAAATCTGAGAGACAAATGAGAGAAGACCTATAACAGAGCGCTATAGGCAACACCAAGGCAAGCAACAAATGAAGAACTTGCCTCTATTAAAAAATTCAGCAATTTTGATCACCTCAAGCTCTACTCAGTTCACACTTCTGGCATTTCTCCTAATAATACATTCCTTGTAAATTAATTACACCTACAATAAAACCATAACCACCTCTCTTTTACTATTATAATCAGTATCTCTGATATCCACCACCATGTCCATCTCACCTCCTCCCCTCCACATCTACTTTATCCCGCTACCATCCCTAGGCCATGTCATTCCAATGGTCGATGTAGCGAAACTCTTCGCCAAGCACAACGTAGAATGCACTTTGATTTTAAACCCTCTTAATACATCAGGTTTGAACTCGACCATCTATCACTCGAACCTAAAACTTCTCACCTTTGAATTCCCTTCTGTTAGCGGCCTACCAACGGGTTGCGATTTTGCGAAAGCACTGATGTATTACCATTTCCTGACCTTTTAGAGCACTTTGCGATGGCCATAGACTTGCTTGAGCAGCCATTTTGCGAACTTCTTCACAGAGATGGTACCATTTATTTGGGTGGTTGGCAGAGATCACAGTTCCGATGAGGTGGCAGCTGTAGCAGGAGAGTCGGGGCAAGTTGTCAAAGGATGGGCCCCACAACTTGCTATCCTAGGACATATAGCAGTCAGTACATTTGTGACACATTGCTGTAGGTTGTTGCAGACATGGCCCCTATTTGGAGAGCAATTTTACAACGAGAAGTTTGTGGTTGAGGTGGCAAGAAATGGGGAGTCGATGGGTGGAAAGAGAGGGGTTGTATTGAGCAGAGAGAAAGTGGCGGAGAGAGTGTGGTGGGCCCACGGGACAGGTGCCGAGGCGGTGAGGAAAAGAGCATGGGACATTGGATTGGTGGTGAGAAGAGAAGTCGTGAAAGGTGGATCCTCATATGCAAGTGTTGATTGCATGATAGAGGATATTAGACGAAGGAGGGAAAAGAGAAACGGAGGTAATCGTGAAGAAAATTTAAACTGGAGCTCATGATTAATATATAAATATGAGCAGAACTAGGGTGAGCTGTGCTCACCAACGGGTTTGGTGAGCACACCTCCAAAAAACGGGTTTTCAAAATTCAAATAGTCGATTCGAACCTTCCAACGCTGTTCTTCATATTAATATGTGCTTGGAGACCAAATTTTACATTTTTTTAAAATTTTTTACTATTTTTTTCGAGCCCTTGAAAATCACAGCTTTTAATTAAATAAAAAAAAAATTCAAAAAACACTGATTTTTTAAGGGCTCGGAAAAAATAGTAAAAAATTTCCAAAAAATGTAAAATTTGGTCTCCAAGCACATATTAATATGAAGAACACGTTGGAAGGTTCGAATCGACTATTTGAACTTTGAAAACCCGTTTTTTGGAAGTGTGCTCATCAAACCCGTTGGTGAGCACAGCTCACCCTAGTTCTACTCTATAAATATAGGTGGTATCAAACAAGTAATGCAAATTGGAAATTGATTAGGGGCAGAGTATTTGATTTTATAAGCAATATCAAATTGCGCAGAAATTCCGGCCTGTGAATCAATCCTTAAATGATGCACAAAATATGATTTATATTGTTTCTCCCTCAATGCCTAACAAGAGAAGTTGGGCTTAATCCTAGCCCAACATTTGTGTTCGATCCGTTGAGGCGTTGACTCGTAAATAATTGTACTACATGGAAAATACAATCGCTGCTTCTAATACGGGCTTTTCCCTAAAAAAAAAATATAGAAGCCAGTTATAATCTTCCACGTCATTTCTTGTAAAAGACCGTAATTTCTGTTACAATAACTAGCAGTAGACAGAAACCCGATACAATTGGAAAATAAATCCAACTGTTCAAATTTTTCCATATGCGAATCTCAAAAAAGAAAGATTTCTATGCACAAAACTCAAGAAAAATCAGCTGTTTGGAATCGCAATAACAGTTCTTGTTATTCCTTTAGAATAACAGCATATTATTTCCGGCACAGACGTACATGAGCGATCCTATTTTCCACATTCCTAAAATCAGAAATTGATTTTCCTTTCGCTTTCTGGAAAGACGCAATTTCTTTGTTTAGCACAGCCTTTCAGCTTAAATTATCCAAACATATTTCTCGAGCTCGATAAATCTTGTATGATTATCAATGGGGTGTTGTGTAAGCACGAACAGTGATTCCAGCGCGAATCGTGTTGCTCGATGGAGGTCAACTGGGATCGTCGCTTTACGAGACACCAAATTGAAGGTTCTCTTTTTTCTTCCTCGTTTTTTTTTTCTTAGGAATTATTTTACGGGAGATAGATGTATAGAGATTTAAATTGATCGTTTACCCGATTGTTACTAGGTGTTCGTTAATTCATTGCTTTAACAAATTGATTTTAATTACATTTTTCTAACCATTATATACAGGAATTTCCGAATGAAATTCTGCAAGTAGAGAGCATAAGAACCCTTGATTTGACAAACAACAAAATAGGTATAATATTTCTTACTTTACTTCAGGTGCATTGATTTTGAAAAAAAGGATTTCAGATGAAATTCTTACTCTTGGATATAGCTACTGATATTGCATTCTTTCTTCTACAGCTTTGGTACCTGCCGAAATTGGCCAACTAAATCGCATCCAAAGACTTGTGAGAGCAACCAAGTTATTATCTTATATATCTTACAATTTCACACAATGAATTATTAAAATACTGGTTGAAGCTGAAGAGGTTTACCAGTATTATTTAGTCATTACTTTTCAAACAAATCCAAACACCTTGAATGTGTTTCCGGTGAACTGTCAAAAAGGCGTGCTTTGCATCTTTTATGTCTGGTGCCTCCTACTATCTCCTGCTGACTAATTCCCATTTTAGATTTTCTTCCCTTTTTTGGAATGGAAGCATAATGGGAGCACTGATTTTCAATTCATTGGATACCTCTTTTCCTTATTCAAAGTACTTTTTATTTATCTTTTGTTATATATGTAGGTTTTGGCCAACAATATAATTCAAAGCCTTCCAACTAATATTGGAGATTTGCGGACTTTAAAGATTCTGACACTTGATGGAAATCGGATTACCTACTTGCCTGATGAATGTAATTTTGTGTCCGGCTTCTAGAATAATCCTGTTTTGTCACTTAAATCTCTCGATTAGCTATAATAATTTATGGTTTGCAAAAATATGCATTGATTTTTACATTTACGGATTTGTCCCATTTGAGTGCACCTATCATAACTAACTATTAATTGAAAGGTTAAAATGGAGTGTAATGACCAAAATTGTAGATGATCTCCAATTCACTAATCTGTAATATAACCAAACAGGTACAATTTGCTAAAACCCCTAAAAGGCATACTGCTGTTCTGAGTTTTTTCTCTGTTTGTAAAATTTCCATAACATCAGTTTTTAATTTATTTATTGTTTTGTTTTCTGATCAAGTGGGATCTCTTCAAATGCTAGAGAAACTTTCAATTTCTCGTAACTCCTTGATTTCCCTTCCTCAGACTATAGGAGATTTACGAAATGTAAGTACATTTTTTTGTTTACCCAAACTGTTTTCCAGAATTCAAAACTTTTTCTCCGTGACCCTGCAGGAATTATTAATTTTTCAAATGGACCAAATATTCCATTTTTTTTTAATTCTTGTTGTGTTAGAAACAGTTAAGAAGATGCAGTGGTTTATGTTCATTCTGTTTTAAGGTGGGTTTAAGAAGAATTTTTTTTTTTTAAATCTTAACAACCTTAAATGAGAACCACCAGTTCGGTTTGAGATATTCTTGTTGTTTTGGGAATAATGTACTCTCCAACATAATTTAGTATACTGTCACATTCTTCTTCTCATTGATCACTTTGACTCATATTAGAATTCTATATTCATCAAATACTAATGCAGATAGTGTTGCTGAATGTGTCGCAAAATAAATTGAAGTCTCTTCCTGAATCAATCGGGGGATGTATAGCTTTGGAGGAATTGCAAGCTAGTGGTACTCATTTATATTGCTTAATTGTACTTAAAATAAAGCCTCAAAACAATTAGCAATTTAGAAAATGATAAAGCTGGCATCAAGTGTACGGAAACCAGGTGTTGTTTATCCAATTTACTAAATGATCCTATATTGTAATAAATAGTTTCTCAATTCATTATCTAAGATATTCTCTATGATATAGGTTTTTTTTGTGTGCTATTTATTACCTTCCCATTTACCATTTTTATTAATGCAGAAAATTCACTTGACGATTTGCCCCTTTCAATTTGCAAACTTGTTCATCTCAAGTCGCTCCTGCTAAACAACAACAACATTCGTCAGGTGCATATAACTCAGAAATAACTATTATGTTCTTACAGAATGCACATTTTACTACCCATGACACTATTGGTAAACAAATTTCGCCTGGTAGGCGGTCTTCCTGGGAAGAAAGTTGCTGCTTTTTGTTTTGAAAATTTTTTTTCTAATGTTGAAACCAAATGATGTTGTCACACTTACAACTTATTTTCATGTAACCTACTTGCAGCTGCCCCAAAATTTGTTGAAGGAATGCAAAGCTTTGCAGAGTATTTCGCTGCATGATAATCCAATCTCTATGGACCAGTTCCAACAGGTACATCTTCTTACAATCTTTCTCTTCTTTTTGCATATATGCCCTTGCAAAAGTCTTGGGCATTTTCTTTGACTTCAGAGTTCTGGATACCCAATTCCAAGTGCCTCATGTATATGTATTCTGCATGAAATTATATTCTTTCCAAAGGATTTTTTGGTAAAGGAACTTTTGAGTTTGATGTTTTAACTTCATGAATTATTCAGATGGATGGTTTTGAGGAGTTTGAATCACGAAGGAGGAAGAAATTTGACAAACAGATCGATTCAAATGTAATGATGAGTTCAACTGCACTTGATGAAGGTCTCGATCGTCGGTAGTTGGATGGGAAATTATTTCTTTCAATAATTAAATATGTACTTCTGTATGCTATGAACTTTTGATAAAAATATATTATACCGGACACTCTTTTTTGAGTGTTTTACCCTTTTATCTGACATGGTAAGCCTGTAAATAGTAAAATTCGTTTACCCTTTTAATTGTTTATTTTCTACAATATAATGTGTTTACCCTTTTTGGAGTGTTTTACCCTTTTACTTGTTGTTTGTTTATTATTATGTGAACAATATAATGTGCATGTACTGTGGTAATGTTCAAGTAATTTGGATACTTAGATTTAGAGTCTGTTGGTCACCAATTGAGTTTAAAGAAAAGAAAAAAAAAAGGAGGTTTTCAGACTAAGTCCACCAAATGTAACTTTTGCCACTTGCATTATATGTTATGTTCAATTGCTTTCATCTTAAATATATTTGTTGGGCCAAGCTACATGTCTTTAAAGATGATTTTTTCCTGAAATTGGGAGAATTTTAGCCCGCCTTTGTAAGCATGAATTGATTAAAAATCAGGCAAATAGGCAGCATTTGTGTTATGCACTTGTGCTTACAGCTTGCAAGTTAGTAATGCAATCATTTGTTGCTATTGTTTGAATTCCAAGATATCTGGGCATAATATATTTTAGAATTTTAGGCCTAATCCATGGAACTGTTTGAGATGAATATCAAAAGAGCAGAGCCTATATTTAAATTAGATGTATAATCAAATAATATACTTACCCTGTTTGGAACTGTTTGGACTTTTAAACTTCAATTATCCACAAACCAAAAACATGTATCTAGTTTTATCAGAAAACGGAAAGAGAAAATGATACTTACCCTGTTCATGCATATCAGAATATTCAATTTTCTAGTTACCCACGAAATTAAGTTGAATACAATAAAATACTGATGCATGTACGCATTTTTGCCATGACAAAACCATATTATCATGCTAATGATATTTTAGACTAAAATAGTATATTAAGTTAGGAAGCTATACATATATATATATATATATATATATATATATAGATAGATAGATAGGCTATGGTGAGTTGTGAAGTAAAACGTCGTTTTACTTCACGCCATATTTTCATTTTGAAAATCCAAACAACTGATCCGAACCGTTCAACTTTTTCTAAATATTGAAATGTGTTTGGAGACTAAATTTTACATTTTTTGGAATTTTTTTACTATTTATTAAGCCACTTTGAAATCGCTGATCCACTGTAAACAGTAAAAAACAGTAAAATTTTCTGGACCACCTGATCAACGATTTTCAAAGTGGCTTAATAAATAGTAAAAAATTCCAAAAATTGTAAAATTTAGTCTCCAAGCACATTTCAATATGGAGAACATGTTGAGCGGTTCGGATCGATTGTTTGAATTTTCAAAATAAAAATATGAGCGTAAAGTAAAAATAACATCTCACTTCACAACTCACCATAGCCCACAGCTCTACATGAATAATAAAAAGTATAGCAATAAAATATACGTAAAATATTAGAGGAAACTAAGAATATCAATGGACCAAACTGGCTGACACTAAATTTGTATATTATTACATGCTCACAAAATTGAAGTTTTCTCGCTAACTACAAGTATGTAAAAACATGTTAGCTTACTAATATCAATTTGTTTTTATTTTTCACAATATCAATTTAGTTTTATTATTAGATGAACCTGATCTTTCAGACCAACAAGGTGCCTATCTTAGATCAAGGGGAGCACAAATGTTCTCAGAAACTTTGATTTGTTTTTAGCTAAGGCAAACATTGGGAGAATTTTGAATAACCTACTAGCAATTTGTTATCTTTGAAATTTGTTGCTAACTATTAATTAGGTTATATGATGTAATTAGAAGTTTCACCCTTAAAATACCCAAGACTTAAAGGCTTATAATGATAAATGCTACATATAAATAAAGAAAACCAAAGGAGTCCCAGAAAATTACAAAGTCTCCATCAAGTGTTATCGATTCATATTCTTTGATAAGCTTCCCGTTTATAAATTTTCATAGTGGCTTTGATTTAGGAAGATCAATCACGTCCTTTAGAATACCATTATACACATATGTAAAATAAGGAGGGATCCGATTACCACGTTTTTTGTTACCCACAAAAGTTACCACAACTATTTTCTACATTTTTAAAGTCCAAATCGTCGATCCAAACCGTTCAATATGATCTCCACAATAAAATGTGCTTCCAGATCAAATTTTACATTTTTTGGAATTTTTTTATTATTTATTAAGATGGGTACAAAATTCAATGGTCTGAATTTGATTAGCTTTTTTGTAAAATATTTAATAAATAGTACAAAAATTCAAAAAAATGTAAAATTTGATCTGCAAGCACATTTTATTGTGGAGATCATGTTGAACGATTTGGATCGACAATTTAGATTTTGAAAATGTAGAAAATGATTGTGATAACTTTTGTGGTAACAAAAAACGTGATAATCGGATCTCTCCTCATGTAAAATATATTTTTAAGTTATAAGTTAAACTCTTTTATTCTTTCATATAAGATTGAACCTTTGGGATATTTACACTTAAACAGCTCATATTGATTAATCCTCCAGCCAAGTAAAAAAATATTGAGATAGACATTATTATCAAGACAGTCAAATTAAAATGAAAAACAAATACTTTATATTTTAGATATAAATATTTAATATGTTAAATATTAACACTTGTGTGTGCCAGTTGTAAATTGCGGGTGACATTCTACAAAGTGGTTCCGATAAGATAGTTAGAGTGCGGTCTCAGGCAATAAGACTTCAATTAGACTTCGAGAGATATTTAGGAGATTTGACTTGAGGGGTACTATTATTAGCTTCAATATTGTATAAATTAATCTCATAACAATAATAATAAATTGTTTTTTATAAAAACATTTCACAAAGACTGCAAAGTTGTGTGGGGAATCGAACTCTCGACCTTTGAATAATCAAGAGTCGTAGGACTTTTTCCTAACCAACAATACTACCTTTTCTTTCTCAATAATAAAAAATTGTATAACTAGAATTTAGTTGATGACATTCTCAATAATAACAAATTATATAACTAGAATTTAGTTGATAGTTATCATCTATACAGGAGTGTAAATGGATCCGAATTATTCGTTCTGAATCCAATCCGTATCTACTTGAAATCCGAATTCGTATTCGTATGCAAATCTGTTTTTGTGAATTATATTATCTGGCTCCGTCTCGTATCTGTTTAGAGTGAATTTAATTTTATATTTGACATCCGTTGTATTCATATTCTCTCATTGAAATTGTATATGAATTTAAAATTACCATTATCCGTTCCGAATTCGCTCCGTTTATACCCTTACCTGAGACCTGTGTATCTTGAGTTAATAAATAAATTCTTATTATCTGTTCCGAATTCGCGGATTTTTTTTTAAAAACGTAATTAAAATAATTAATTTAAAAAAAATAACTTGATTACTGACTTTTTTACAAAAACCGTAAAAACAGAAATGCCATTTCGGTTTGGAAGTCTTTTTTTTCTGCACCGAAATGGCAATTCGGTTTATAGAATTTTCGTGGGGTTGTAGGAACAATGTCACAGAAAATCTTTTTTTTTTTTTGGCTAAACCGAATTGGCATTTCGGTATAGAGTTTTTTTAGGCTAAACCGAATTGGCATTTCAGTTTGGTACAGTTTTGACGATTTATAGACAGAGGTCAGAAATCAGAAAAACAGAAATTCAGAAATTCCAGTGAGCAGTCTTGGAAATTCGACCAGATTGAAAATTCAATTATGAATAAATGGCTACATGGATTTTTGGGTTCTTCAAAAGAAAGGCGTCGAAGTCTAGTTTTCAGATAATATAATTTGTATATACAAAAATATTACGGTTCGGTACAGTTTTGACGATTTATCGACAGAGGTCAGAAATCAGAAAAACAGAAATTCAGAAATTCCAGTGAGCAGTCTTGGAAATTCGACCAGATTGAAAATTCAATTATGAATAAATGGCTACATGGATTTTTGGGTTCTTCATATCAAAAGAAAGGCGTCGAAGTCTAGTTTTCAGATAATATAATTTGTATATACAAAAATATTACGGTTCGGTACAGTTTTGACGATTTATCAACAGAGGTCAGAAATCAGAAAAATAGAAATTCCATAATGAAAAAAGTATAAACCGGATTGTCATTTCGGTTTAGGCTAAAAAAGCCCCTAAACCGAATTGCCATTTCGGTTTAGGCTAAAAAAGCCCCTAAACCGAATTGCCAATTCGGTTTAGCGGGAGTTACACGCAAGGCCACACAGGTGGATGTGGGGAACTGTGAAAAAAGTATAAACCGAATTGCCATTTCGGTGCAGCAAAAAAAAAACCTCCAAACCGAAATGGCAATTCGGTTTTTACGGTTTTTGTAAAAAAATCAGTAATCAAGTTGTTTTTTTTAAATTAATTATTTTAATTACGGTTTTATAAAAAAAATCAACGAATTCGCTCCGTTTACACCCTTACTTGAGACCTATATTCCGTGCCGTGACCATTCGCGTGCCGTACTTATCTTTTGAAACTTTGGCACGGCACAGCACGACACGTGAAAGATTTAGTCACGGTATGGCACGACAAGTAGTCACGCGAGTCACGTGTAATTAGGACCATTAAATATTGATTTAATAGTGAATCTTGAATAAACTAACCTAAATTATGATTAAATAGTCACGCGAATCACATATGGTCACGACACGTTTAGGCACGGCGTGACCACCCCTTGATATTTGGATCCGACTCCGCTGCTTTTCTGAGAGAAAAGCAGGGTCCTCCTTTTCCGATCCGAACCATTCAAATTCGTTGAGATTTGTGTATAAAAAAGTTATTTTATCGAGATACGTGAATGCAAATTTTTAAATAGTTCGGATCGGAAAAGGAGGGCGCTGCTTTTCTCTAAAAAAAGCAGCGGAGTCGGATCCTTGATATTTTGGCTCCGGTACGTAAAAATTAACTTAGTCACGGCACGACACGGCACGATACCAAAATCACGCTATGTTAGTCAATGCATGTGCCGTCACTCTACTTGTCATCAAATATAGGAGTACGTAAACGGACAAAAACTAATTCTTTAATATCCGTACGTCCGGGTCATATACTATTATAATATAACAACCAAATCATATCCGAATCATTCATTTATTTCTTACTGCCACTGCCTACTAGACTAGTAACACAACTGTTCCGCTAAAAATAAAAATAAAAATTAGTAACACATACTGTGATAGTGCCACGACCGATGTCCGACCACTGGCCTCCTACCCGGCCGCAGATCGACCCAAAAAGCGGCTTCTGCGCCGAGACCAAAACCTTCCACGGCCTCCGCCCCACAGTCCCCCTTCCTTCTCCTTCTCTCCCTCTCTCTTTCACCTCCTTCACCTTCTCCTTCCTCCCCTCCCCTCCCCACTCCCACCCGGCCTACATCGACGCCTCCACAGGCCACGCTCTCTCCTTCCCAGACCTCCTCTCTCAGGTCCACTCTCTCTCCACGCATCTCCTTTTTCGGGTCTCTAAGGGGGATGTTGTGCTGGTTCTCTCGCCGCCCGGTGTCGACATCCCGGTTCTGTATTTTGCTCTGTTATCTATAGGAGCAGTTGTTTCTCCGGTGAACCCTGTTTCTACAAGTCATGAGATTTCTCACTTCATCTCCATTTGCAAACCTTCACTTGCTTTCACCACCTCATCCACTTCACACAAGCTCCCTCCTGAGCTCCCCTTAATTCTCCTCAACTCCCCTGATTTCAGATCCTTACTAGAACCCTTGCAAAATAATGATATCGGTGAATTAAACATGAAAGCGAACCGAGTGGTTGAGCAATCAGATGCGGCGGCGATTTTATATTCATCTGGTACTACTGGCCGGGTGAAGGGGGGTAGTGCTGACTCATCGCAATCTCATTGCCAGTTTAGCTCCTTTTGTTGCAGCAGCTAGAACTCATACTACACCGGCAGTGCTGATGATGACAATCCCGCTGTTCCATGTCTACGGCTTTCTTTTTGTTTTGAAGACAGTGGCCACGAGAGAGACAGCTGTGATACAAACAGAGCGGTTCGATGCAAGACGGACATTGAGAGCAGTCGAACAGTTTCGGGTGACTACCTTACCTTTGGCTCCACCGGCGCTTCTTGCATTGGTGAGAATTGCAGAGGAAGGAGGTTTGGAGTGGGACATGAGCTCACTTCAGGTGGTGACTTGTGGTGGGGCACCCATCGGCAATGATTTAATACATCGGTTCTTACGAGTTTTCCCCAATGTGTGGTTTGGCCAGGTACATTTCATTCACATGCCATTTTTTACATTTTTGTCAGATCATGCTTGGTACCTGATTGTTAAGCTGGAACAGCTGTTTTGACTAACTTTAAGTTTCCTAAAATCCACTATAATTTTTTTTTTTAATTGTCTTTTCTATAGTTCTATGTATAGTTGTTCCTTTGTTCAATCATTGTACAATTTGAACTGACTAAAGAACAATAATAGCTGTTAGAAAATGGGGTAACAATACAATATTTTAGGGGAACTTCAGTAATTGGTGAATTCGCATCCCTGAGATATCACAAATTTTGAGTTGATATGTGGAAAATCCAGACCGTTCAAATCCTTTCTGCACGAATCTCAAAGCACAATAATACTGGCTCCTGCATTCCAAATAGGTACCAAAAACAAATTTGTGGCTTTAAATAAACTGCAAATTTGACTCGGAAAATACAGACTAGTAATTGCCAGCCCATAGCTTTGATTCTCAATAATCAATGCTAACACTTTACCATAACCAATGTTTTGAAATTGTTGCTTAAAATTTCCTTTATCATGGTTTTAATTACCTTAAAATCATAATTTTGCACGGGTGACTGTGAAGGGATATGGATTGACAGAGTCAACAAGCGGCTGTTTCCGAAATAGTCAAGAAGGAACAAATTACATAGGATCGGTAGGTCGTCTGGTAGCGGGTTCTGAAGCAAAGATTGTAGACCCGGTAACATGTGTTGTTCTGCCTCCCAGCTCTCAAGGGGAGATCTGGATCAAAGGGGAACAAATAATGAAGGGTAATTTATCTCTTTTCAAATTTAGAGTATATTTATCAGCACCAGTTTCTTCACATGTGGCAGCATGAAGGAATTGTATTGTTGTGATTAAAAAATAGAGTTGCATGTGACCAGTATTTTTTTTTTTCCCTGACAGTACAGTTCACTGCCACATACAATTGTCCACTGAGTTTTTTTTTTTTTTTTTGTGAAATAATATAGTTGCTAATTGTACTGGTACTTAGCTGAGACTACAACATCAATTTACTTGTTTTCTACACTTCACACCTCTCAGCAATTCTTTTTCCTCTTCTTTTTTCTCTGAGATAGAAATACTCCAAAAAATGCAATCCTGATTTTATTTTTTTCATAATTTGTGTGATCAACATCTATATTTGGTTAGGTTATGCCGGTGATGACAAATCAACCTGTGAAATCATTGACCATCAAGGTTGGTTGAAAACTGGAGACATCGGTTTCTTCAATGGTGATGGTTTCCTCTTTGTGGTTGATAGATTGAAAGAACTGATCAAGTGCAGAGGATACCAGGTAATAATTTTGTTTTTATTAACAACCAGGTAATAATTTAGTTGTTATGTTTTTAACACAAATAGCTCCTTAACAATTGTATCTGATGCAGCAAGTAGCAAAAATAACCCCTTTTGCAAGCACACTCAAAAGAGAGAAACAAGTTATTTGATTCTTAGATAATCTGACAAGTACATTCAGACATCATTAATAAGGATTACTTGGTTCAGAATAACTGAAAATACAAATAATTGTCTAAATAGATAAAATCAGAAATTTGCATCCCTTCTGTCTCGACCAAAAAAATATTTTTTAGCCCGAAAAAAAAAATTTCAGCCAAAACAGAATTTTTTTCAGAAACGCGAATTTTATTTTCTAGATTTCTTTGATCTGCTTTCCTTCTTCTTTTTGACGTCCCGACTCCCGACCCATAAAATACTCAGTGCCTTGCCCCTCATCACTATCTGATTTTACTTTTGATCAGCAATTACACAGCAATCCTTCTGTGTTCTCTAATTTGGAACTTCTGTTTCTCGGCTTTCAATTTACTTAAGTTTTTTTATTTACACTTTGTTTCTTTGTACAGGTACCTCCTGCTGAATTAGAAGATTTGTTGCAGACGCATCGAGATATCATAGAGGCTGCTGTTGTTCCGTGAGTAAACTAATATTTACAAATTTTACTACTTGTACTCTGTGTGTGTGTGTGGATATTTCAGTATACAGGAGTATAGGATATTTTATTTATAAAAACTGACAGTAATTTATTTCATTTTTATGAAAAGATACCCAAATGAGGAAGCAGGTCAAGTACCTATAGCCTTTATTGTTAGGAGGCCTGGAAGAGACTTGAATGAGAACCAAATAAAAAAATTTATATCAGAGAAGGTAATCTACAATTAACTGAAAGGACATTATGATTTAAAATATTTATATCATATCACTTTTAATTTAGTTTCTGTTTGACCTTTTTTAGGTTGCACCATACAAACGGATTCATCATGTTTTGTTCGTTGATTCAATACCAAAAAACCATGCTGGTAAGATTTTAAGAAGGAAATTGGGAGAGCTTGCTTCATTACATATGGCGTCAAGACTATAGAACAAGCAAAGTACAATATTTTATATCGAAAAAACCAGATTGCTGATTCAAAAAAAAAAAAAAAAGCCTCACAAGTGGTCTGATGTTGGGACAATGGCTATTTCGACATTCTTTAGACCCATTGTAATATCGGCTTAAATGCCAACCAATTGCGTAAATGTTTGGTATTTTATACAGTGCTTCACCTTAATCATTCCAAGGTGGTTGATCATATGAAGAAATGAAACACAACTCCAGCTGTTATGTAAGATTTCACATTTCAAATTTGAGCAAATTTTAAAGCTGTATATTCTCTATTTAATTTGTCTTGTAAATTCCCGTCAGATCCGAATAGATTTATCGGTCCAGTTTTGGTTAAACTCAAACTTTACGTCAGTGTCGAGATACAGAATTCACCACTAATACATGAGCAGCTTTTGAACCATTTATTATGAATTTTCCAAGTAATCCACTCCTAAAATTATATATTCATACCTTCAATCGATCGTTCGATCGGATAATTCAACAGTTTAGAGGTAACCAAGGGGATAAGGACTGGTTACCTGAAATTTCTTCACATTTTGTGGGCACTTCTGTATCTGGTATAGAACTCATTGCTTCCCAATAGGCAAAAATTAGATTGAGGTAAACTCTTTCAAGTCTCAAGATGCGCTGCAATGCGCTGACTGGCAAGCATACACTGATCTGCTCCTTATGGCGCAACTCCTCTCTACTCACTCTCAGTACAGATGCGTTTTCATACCACGAGAAGAGAATATAAAGGCCCGCGCACTTGCAATTGTACCCTAGAAAATCAATGTTTTTGGATGGTATAGAATTTTCTTGATCGTGTATATTCATTTGAAGGCTATAATTGAACGGTTTGAATCGATCATTAGATTTTTCAAATTGAAAATTTGAGTTCAAAGTGCAAGTCAATATGCGCTATGCATATCATAAAAATTTGTTTGGAATTTTTGTCACCAAGTCACTAAAGAATAAACTTTGTTCATGGTGAATTTATATATACAATAAAATGTATTCATACATCGGCGGCTTCGTAATAGAAACTTGTAGTAGGATCTATAATAGAAAATTTATTTTTCTACCATTTTCGTCACGAAGAATGACATCCTGCTTTTATCTTATTTTAAAATCATCCCATCTGAAAATAAACATATCAATTTTTTTTACCAAAATTTAAATTCATAAAGTCATATAAAACATCAATGGTTTAATATGTTTCGTTGAGACCATCGGATTCAAACGGAAAGGCATATCCATTCTAACGAGAATTTTTAATCTATATAAATTATAAAAAAAGAAGAGAGAAATAAAAAAGTACTGTTAGATTTTCATCGGTAGAAAAAGTTCTTCATTCCTTTCGAATTTATATCACCTAAAGTAACTTGAATTTGGATATTTAGATCCAGACCGTCAGATCTTTTTTCACGATTATTAAAGAGCTCTGGGCAGTCCATCTCACACCAGATCAAAAACTCAAAATTTAAGCTATTTCAGAGGATCCTGACCTTTATGAGCTACCAGACAAACTTTACCACCGCCGCCTCCCATTTGTCAAAGAAAACAGTCATATGATTTTAAATGGGCATGTAAGTATGTAACATCTATGCCGAGTCACTGACAAAGATTTAAATAAGAAGCGACTCTCGAGTAGGTTAAAATCGGAGGCGAGTTTAGCTATATCACTTCCACCACAGCAGGAGCCGCATATTCTATTCCATGCATAGGTGTCGCAATACCCAAAACAATGGAGACTAAAAAAGGATAGGAGGAAGTAGGAAGCAGAAGCAAACAATTCAAAAACAATGAGGGGACTGAGGCAATTGTCGCGCCGCCTCCTGAGCAATGTTCCCGAGAACACGGTGTACGGTGGACCAAAGCCCCAGACACCCTCTCACAGGTTCACGCTGGCGAACCTGAGGCAGAAGTACGCGAGAGGGGAGCCGATTACCATGGTCACGGCGTACGACTACCCCTCGGCGGTCCACGTGGACCAGGCCGGGATCGACATTTGCCTCGTAGGCGACTCTGCTGCCATGGTGGTGCATGGCCACGACACGACTCTGCCCGTCACGCTGGAGCTGATGCTGGCCCACTGTCAGGCCGTTGCACGCGGGGCCACACGCCCCTTGCTTGTAGGGGATCTTCCCTTCGGCACCTACGAGGCCTCTTCTAATCAGGTCTATTTTGCATATGCATTTTCTCTGAGGTTCGCTTTACAAAGGTTCAATACAAGTGGATTTTCATCAAACACCTGGCGTGCTAAATTGATTTATAGGATGATCAATTGATGGAGCATCCTCACTGATTCTCTAGTTAATGCATAACCAACACAAATCACCCATCTAATAAATTTATATCATTTATTGTGTTGAGCCACACTTTTGATTGATCACAAAAAAAGGCTAAAATCTGTGAAATTCGAAGCTGACAATTTTTCTCTTGGACATATCATCATTTAGACTTCAGATGCACAAAATCTCACATTTTGAATGTTCAATGACTGAATTACATTGACCTTCAGTTCTTGCAATTCAAACTTCACTTTCTTTCAAAATTTGCCAATTTTAACATTTTTTATGGTCTTTTAAATATGGTTATGGCCTTATGGGCAAGGCAGGCAGTTGATAGTGCAGTGAGGGTGCTGAAAGAAGGGGGGATGGATGCAATAAAACTGGAAGGCGGGGCCCCGTCAAGGATCTCAGCTGCAGGAGCGATTGTGGAGGCCGGCATTGCGGTGATGGGCCACGTGGGGCTCACCCCTCAGGCTATTAGTGTTCTTGGTGGGTTTCGGCCTCAAGGAAGGAATGTTTCAAGTGCAGTCAAGGTAAGGACTTGCTTGCATTCTGATAGAAATTTTTTTATTGCTAATTTGGGTGTATTATGGTGAAGGCCTACATTCTGTTCGGTTGAAAAGGAGAAATAAGGCAAGAATATACTTTAGTCTTCTTGTTTGACTGAATTATCTAAATTTATGGAACAATGAGGTAAAAATATTTGTGTGCATGCAGCTTTATGTGTCTCGTGTAGGTGTGTTTGTGTGCCTCTGAAGTTTTTGAAATTGAATTATATATTGGACAAGGCAATTCCTGTCTTTGTTCCTATTTATGAGTAGGGTTCAAATGCCTTATGTCTTGCCTCAATCGTGCCTCACATCCTTATCTTTGTTTTAAAAGTCCAAACAGTCGATGCAAACCACTCAACTTGATCTCCATATTTAAATGTGCTTGGAGACCAAATTTTATATTTTTTGGAAAATTTTTACTATTTTTTTAGATGGGTACAAAATCACTGTTTTAAGAAGACTAGACCATCCAAAAACAGTGATTTTGTACCCATCTAAAAAAATAGTAAAAAATTTCCAAAAAAATAAAATTTATTCTCCAAGCACATTTTAATATGGAGATCATGTTGAGCGATTCAAATCGACTGTTTGGACTTTAAAAACAAAGATAACCATGTCAGGCACGATGGAGGCAAAAAAGACGTGAGGCATTGGACTTGCTCTTTAAAGTTTATAATGTCAAGATTTATTTCACCATGTGTTCAATGAAATGCTTCTGAGAGAGTTCTTTTACTAGGTTGTGGAGACGGCACTAGCCTTGCAAGAGGCAGGGTGTTTTTCAGTTGTGCTGGAGTGCGTGCCTGCGCCAGTTGCCGCTGCTGCGACATCAGCACTACGAATTCCAACCATTGGGATCGGAGGAGGCCCCTTCTGCAGTGGCCAGGTTATTCTACTTAAAATTGTATTTAATGTTTAGATGCTTTAAACATGATGTTCATCATACAACTTATTGCAGGTTTTAGTGTACCATGATTTGTTAGGAATGCTACAACATCCTCATCATGCCAAGGTACTTGCATTATTCAACTTTTTATTTTAAATTATTAACGTCAAGAAATAAAATATGAATTATCATCTTTTGTTGTTCATTATAGGTGACACCAAAGTTCTGCAAACAATATGCAAGGGTAGGTGATGTGATAAACAAAGCGCTCTTAGAATACAAACAAGAAGTCGAGAGCAAAACTTTCCCGGGTCCCAGCCACACACCATATAAATAAGCGCAAAAGATGTTGATGGTTTTCTCAAAGAGTTGCAGAGATTGGGGTTCGGTGATGCTGCAACTGCAGCTGCAGCAGCTGCTGAAAATATAGAAATTGCCAGCACACAATCTACAAAAAGCAGCTAACTATGATATAAAATAACCTTTAAGAAAAGGTTGGTAATAAATTATAGAGAATAATAATAACGGTACCCGACTAGCAATAAACAAATTGCGCTTGAATATGAGAACCTACTTGTAATTCTCTTTGTTTGTTTGTATTTTTTTTTTTGGGAGAATGCATTGAGTTTTTTTCTTCTAGTGTACCTTGTTATGCTGAGTTGTCTGCAGTATAGTAGGAAAAAAAAAGTGCTTAATAGCCGTAGGTTATTAGCAATTGAGCCCCAAAACCAAATATGGTTTAAATTTTTTATGTTTTTCTTCTAAAGGAAAAGGTTGAGAACCTTATTATTTACCCTAGTACTCCAAAAAGTTTCTGAAACTGGTAATGGTAACCAGTTTTGTAGAAACTCAAGCATATATATTGTGTGATTCCAATTCTGAAAACCGGTTACTCCTGCCAATTCCGGACTTGTGTAAGGATTTTGATTGACCTTTGTTGACAGATTTGGACCATTCATTTTACTATTTTAGATTGGATAGTCCAGATAGAGACCGACATGTCACGACAAGTGGCCCGTCTGAACTAAAATGGATGGCCGAAATCTGAAATCTGTGGGTCAATGAAACCCGTAAAATTGACTCATTTTCTGTAGCCTGTATAAGTGGTCCTCTCTATTTTATGGGTTCTCTAATTTTATCATCTTATATAGAACACTGTCATTGAATATTGTTTAATAGACCAAATATTGTTGAAGGGCATGGTGATTATGTAGTTGTGTTCATCTGGACCCCAAAGATGGTTTCAGAGGAATAATGAGTAGTGCATTTTTTTTCAGAGGAACACTGTCATCTAATCATTAATGTGGTATTAGTGACCCTTTACAATTTTTATTTTGTAAAAAATGCAATAAATGAAGTGAGGGGATGAACCAATTATATGATTAGATACTTGGAACATGTGGTAGTGGTGAGCAAAGGATTTTCCATAATAAAATTTATTAAAATTATATACTTTAAACTTGCAATGTATAATTGTAATTAAATTGCAAAGGAGCAACTCCTGCTTGCACCAACATATGGAGGGTTTTACTTAATTTCCAAGGGGCCTGCTCGTTTAAAAATTTAAAATCAAAATCATTTCCTTCCAATTCCATCTTAGATGAGATATACTCTCTAAACTATGGAAAACATGTATTTAATATTTTTATTTTTATTAAATTTATTATCATTTGTCATGACCCCCTTCAGTTTCAGTGTCATTACCTTTATTATGAGGCCCTCCCTTGTATCTGGAAAAAAAAAACAATTTGAAATCCGGCCCAATTTGGTGCTCACGGACAAGGAATTATTAATCTAAAATTCCAATAATTTCTGGCAGATTACAGCAAACACCGACATTTTTATTAATATCCAAAGTTAATTACAAATTAATAAACATACCCAGAATGCCTGAATTTTTCAAAAAATATCCAAACCAGTCAGAATCTGACACTATGAAGAGCAAGATAATGAAATCTAACACTGAAAATTCGAATTTTTTGTTTAAATTATTTGTTAGATTACTTCTTTTGATTTATAATTAGCATATTTATACTAAAATATATTATATTACTTGAAATTATGTTGAATAACACATATTACATTAAATTACGCTAAATTATGTTGAATACTAATTTTGCTTATCGTAATAAAATATGGTAAATTACGCTAAATTAAGCCGATTTTATTTTTGTAAGAGACTATTTTTTGTCCAGAATCTAACTGATTTTTTTTTTTTTTAAGAGACACTATGAAGAGCAAGATAATGAAATCTAAAACTGAAAATTCAAATTTTTTATTTAAATTATTTGTTAGATTACTTCTTTTGATGTATAATTAGCATATTTATACTAAAATACGCTAAATTACTTGAAATTATGTTGAATTACACTATATTACATTAAATTATGCTAAATTATACTAAAATACGGTAAATTCCGGCAAATTACATATGAAAATGGATGATATATTTACTGAGAAGGCGAAAAACGACGACGAAACTTCAAACGGCCATAAAACGGCGCTCGAGTGTCCGATTTCAGCAATGACCACTTTTTGGAAAGCTTGCGAAAATACGCATGCGTCAGTGCTTGCAATGCCAGATTTCAAAATTCAGAATTGCCAAAAAACTAATGAAAGAGGCTCAAAACTTGACTTGAAGTTTTCGATTAAGCTTTTCATTTCTATTATTCTAGCTTCATAAATTAGTTATATAATGAACTTGTAGAATACTAGTTTTTACTATTTTTAGAATTTTTTTACTATTTTTTATGATTTATGAAAGATGGTACAAAATCGGTCTAATTTTGCGTAGTTTAGCGTAATTTACCGTATTTCATTATAATTAGTGTAATTTAACGTAATTCAACATAATTAGCGTATTTAATGTAATATAGTGTAATTCAACATAATTTCAAGTACTATAGTGTAGTTCAAATTTTCAGTGTTAGATTTCATTATCTTGGTCTTCATAGTGTCTCTAAAAAAAAAAAAAAAAACCGGCCAGATTCTGGCCAGTTTGGGTATTTTTTTGGGTATTTTTTTGGCCGGTTGTAGGAGAGGAAGAAACCGGCCAGATTCTGGCCAGTTTGGGTATTTTTTTTAAAACTCAGACATTCTGGATATATTTATTAATTTTTAATTAACTTTGGATACTAATAACAATGTCGGCAGCAAACAACACTATCTTTTTTTTTTTTTTTTTGGAGGAAGCAAACAACACTATCACTTGCTTCACACGTTGACACATGTTGACAATATGAATTGATCTTTTGTGATATTTATATAAAAGGATTTGCAGCTACCTGCCTCGTTAAATACAATTGGTTGCTTTGACTCACCAACTTTTTTAGTTACTATTTGAAAACAATATTATTCTGAAAAAATTCTTTATCAGGAGTCCAAAGTCAATTTAACTTGTGTATATTTTTTTGTTGAATTTTGGATAAATATTGTTTTTTTTATTCTTGAGCTATTCTATGTTATCCTGCTATGTGAAATCAGCGCCTTCTAACTTCCAAAAAACTGATAAACTATGTTTTTAGTGCAAATAAATTCAACAAAAAACCAGATACAATTTTTTTTTGTTCATTATATTATTTTTTTCCAATAAAAAAAATACTCATCTCACAACCACATACAAACTTAATTTTATAATCTTGATGTGCATATATTCATTTTGCCCCTATATTTTTTATACTATTATATACACTTTCATCTGCTTAAAATAGTACTTTTTTTATGCTATTATTCATTTTTAATTAAAATATTATCTTCTGAACATTTTTTTAGACCAATAGCAACCCTCTTTGTTAAAACGGGATAGATGTAATAGAGTGGGAAAAACGTGCCGTGCCGTGCCGTGCCGTGACTAACACGCAGTGACTTTGGTCTTGTGCCGTGCCGTGACGTGCCGTGACCAAGTTAATTTTTCACGTGCCGTGCCGTAACCAAAATGTCAACGGGTGGTCACGGCACGCGAATGGTCACGCCACGTGAGTCACGCCGTGCCTAAACGTGGCGTGACCATACGTGACTCGCGTGACTCGCGTTACCATTTAATTATAATTTAAGTTATTTTATTCAAGATTTACCATTAAATCAATATCTAATAGTCCTAATTACACGTAACTATGTCTCGTGCCGTGCCGTGACTAAATATTTCACGTGCCGTGTCGTGTCGTGCCGTGACTAAATCTTTCATGTGCCATGCCAAAGTTTCAAAAGATGAACACGGCACGCGAATGGTAATGGCACGGGACACGCGAGTCACGGCACGCGAATGGTACACGTGCCGTGCCGTTCCGTGCCGTAGCCGTGCCGTTCCGTGACGGAGCCGGCTCCGGCGTGCCATTTTTCCCACTCTAGATGTAATGCAAGCGCTCTTTTATTGTTTTACTTCCTTTAATTAACAAATCTTAGCCTCTGGAAGAATCAAGCTATGAGCCCTTTCGGCCACACACAACAAAACCGCGTTGACTCAACTTTTTTTTTTTGAATTTTATATTTGGCTCGCTTGGACTCCGTGAGCATCCAAAAAAGCAACTAATCTTTTTTTTAAAGAAAGTGATACCTACCTGGCTACAAGTTTAGAGCTCACATTTATATGATATAGAACGGAGCTGACATTATTTTGTTTACCACCTTGTAAAACAAAAGGCAGGCACTATTGAAAGTGCGGCCTTTCAGTTTATTCTTAATTTTCTTTTTTGATTTTTTGGCCTCAGAATATATATTTTTTTTAAATTCATTTTTTTATTTATGTAATATATCTAATGTATGGACAACAAATTAACTTAGCAATAATTGGCAAAAAAATATTTTTAAATCCAACATTTAAAGCATGATATTTTTCTTTTTATATTATATATGTGAAAAAAAGAAAACTTTATACAAACTTTATTGTTTGTCAAATAATTTTAAATTTATAACGGTCAATTTAATTCAAACTTGGTTGCCACTACCAAGTATTTTCAAAAAAAAAAACAGAGAGAGTAGGATTCCAAAGAGATTATCCAAAGGATATCCAAAGAGATTATCAGATAGATCAATAAAAATATCACCAGATATTTAAAAGGAAGATCAACGAGTCAACAAAAATATCACCAGATATTAAAAAGGAAGATCAACGAGTCAACGACTGAAAAGAAAGAACAAGATTGAAAGATGGAAGTGGCATCACGAGGAAAAGAGAAAGAAAATACGAGATAAGTTTGGAAGAAATTAGAACCAGAGTTTGACCATGGGCATGGTCGAATATTGAAAAATTCAAATGTGGTGTAATTTTATTCGATTCCAGCTAATGTCATAACACTACAACAAAATTGGTCTTTAGCGACCGATATCAGTGACCGGTTAAGTCGCCGGTCGCTGAAGAACTCATAAAAAGAATAAAAAAATTAAAATTAAAATGTTTCGGCGACGAACCCTTCATAGATCGGCGCCAATATCCTTCTTCTCTGCCACCCGACCCCCGCCATTTGTTAGGTTTAGCCAAAAAAAAAATGCCAACACCGTCGCTGCCGCTCGACCACTGCTACTGCTGTGAAATGCGCCGCCTGACCCTCCGCTGCCGCCCGACCCTCCGTAAACGCTGTCGCTGCCACTACTAACAATCCTCCGTAGACCGCTGCCACTTCCGCCAAGTCTCTCTCTCTCTGTCTCTCTCTCCCGCCAAGTCTCTCTTCTTACAACTCAACATCTTTGAGGTAAATCTCTTTCTTGCTCTACTTGATAATTCAAAATTTAGGAAATGAGGAAATCATGAAATCCTAGTAATTTCAGATCTGAATTAGAATGTGCTTTGATTAGTTTGAAGAAAAATTAGTTTGAAAAACAATTGGGTTAAATTGAAATGTGCTTTGATTAGTTAGGTTAATTGGTTAGATTAATTGATTGGTGAATTGATTAATTGGTTTGATTAGTTAGGTTAATTGGTTTGATTAATTGATTGGTTAATTGATTAATTATTTTATTAATTAGTTTGATTAATTTGGTTAATTGGTTTAAATTCATAGCTTATGTAGATGCCGCTTGTATGGTTGTATACAAGTCCGGTTGCATGGATGATGCAACACTTGATTTGATTTTGTGTTTCTTCCATGACTTGCTTTAGAGGGTCCGTTATCAATTAATGATATCTGGAGGGCCTAAAGTATAAATCTGGATTTTTGGTTTGAGTCAAAGTTTTAGTGAGAACGCTGAAGTAATAGATCTGAGATTAATCTTGTCTACCTAAATTGAATTTGCTATTCCTTTAAATTGAATGAACTAAGGTGTAGTAAGGATTTGAGTCTTGTCAACCTAAATTAGAATGTCATATATTAATTATTGCATTTAGGTTAATATCTTTTAATTTATTTGTAAATGGAAAGAACATTTAAGTAATGTATTATTTTTGTTGGAATTGTTTGCAAAACTAATTTTTTTTACAAACTTTATTGCAGGTATGCCGAGCAGAAAGTGTAAGGAGAAGGAGGCATCATCCAGTGGATCCAAGCACCCTCCGCGCGACCGAAATGCATACATTAAGCCGCCGTAAAGGCCAGAGGACAGACCAGTGATTCGTCAGGTCGGTTATAGGTAAATTCAGTTTTTGTGTTTTTCTGTGTATGTAGGATTATCCATTTGGAGTGCTATTAATTAATTTTGTTTGCCGATTTTTTGTTGGAGATTTGTTGACAGCGACCAAAAATGTCAACAAAATAATCTCACAATGTGCACGTTTCCACTATCCTGCAGAAACTAGATTACCCACCATAGACATGTGCACAAAATTTGATGACTATCCTGAGGGAACTAAACTAGAGGTCCAGGACGAGTTTTTGGTGAGTAAAATCTCCTTTATTAAAATTGGCAACTATTGTTTCTCTTTTTAAGCTAACCAACGACTTTTTAATGATACATGCAGAAGCACTTTCTGTTTCCCCTAGGTGAAGACATGGATCTGGTATGGAAGACATTCGCCAGCATAGCCAACAAAGCTCTCCAAAACCTGCTTAACAAGTGCAGAGACGAAGCGAAAGATAGGTATGGAGATAGCATTCTGGAGTGGAAGGACCGAGGGGTGCCAAGCACATATGATTGGATAACGGCGAATAACTGGCCCAAATTGTGCGACTATTGGTGCACCGAAGACTTTGCTAGGCGGAGCGAGCAAAATCAACAAAATAGGGCCTCATCTAGAGAGGGTTCCTTTGCAACCACGGGCTCAGTGAACATGCTGGTTCACAAACAAAGATTCGTAAGATGTTTTATTTCATCAAAACAATTAATTTCAATTTCAGTTTACTCGAACTAACCTTGATAATTTTATTTGTGTTGAAATGTTTATTCATAATAGGAGAATGAAAACCAGCGCAAGCCCAAGTGGTCTGACGAGTTGTTCACGCCGACGCATACCAACAAGAAGACGGAGCAATTTTGTTCCGCAAGGGAGAAAAAGGCACAGGTAATAGAACATAACAATCTTTTATTAATATTCATTCTTTGTTGTACTTACTTTATTGTTCTTTTATTTTATCAATTTTGCACTACGGTCGGGATATGAGCGCAAAGTATGGGCCTCATCGAGCCCTTTGGCCCTCTTGATGCATACATATGGTACGCTAACACAGACAATAATACTCACGGCGATAACTATGGTCTCAGTGCTCTAGGTAAAATACACATACTTAAAATTATAAATTTGTATTTAAATTTTGTAACTTAATATTAATTATCTTATTTTTAATGTTTCAGGCAAGACGAGATCGTTGTATCGTCCAGGTGGGTCCCAGACGTCTTCTTCGCAATCGTAATCGCAATTGCAATCATATTCTTCGCGCCGCCTCCTCTCAGGCAAGAAGACATAAATGCGATTTCAGGTCAGGTGTTGGGCGTGCTTCAACCACAGATCAACCAATTCATTGAGGAGTTGAGGCGTAGCGTGGGACGTTCTTCGTCTCATCAGGTACGAAATCTGATTTTTGGATATGTCTCAATCCAATAAGGACATCCACAATCAATAAGGACACTAAGTATGGCAAATCAATTAACGCAACAGTAAACTCCTAAAAATTCTAAACCCTAAACCCTAAACAGCAAACTCTTAAACCCTAAAAATTTTAGTTATATTCTCACAGGAGTTCTAGCTCGCACCATGCATCGAACCCCAATGCTCAAGATGACAGCGGGGATAATATCGAGATGACTATATCTAGTTTTAGGACATTTTGTATGATTTTTAGATATTTTATTTTTATGTCGTACTTTAGATATTTTATTTTATGTTGTAGTTTAGATATTTTATTTTTATGTCGTACTTTAGATATTTGATGTTTATGTAGTACTTTAGATATTTCATGTTTATGTCGTTTTGTGAATTGCTTGGTACGTATCAATTAAATTGCTTGTGAATTCCTTTTAAATTGCTTGGTGCTGGGTACATTTTGTACCAGTATTTTATATTGTATATTTGAATTGCTTGTAATTGGTTGGTACGTTTCGTGCCAATTGGAGCTGGAGAAAAATAAATGAACATAATGGGTTCAATGGTTTTTATATTTGTTTGGTACATTTCGTACCAATTGGAGAAAAGAAAAATAACAAAAAATACCAAAAAAAAATTTCCCTTCTGCGGCCTATTCTGAGCCCATCAGCGACCGCCCAATCGGTCTCTAATGGTCTTCCACGATGTCAGCATATAGCATCAGCGACCGATGAAATCGGTCGCTATAGGGTCATCTGCGACCAGCGCCTTACCCTTCAACGGCCGGTGACGTCAGCAAGGAAAGCATCAACGACGGAGCAACTGCGACCGGCTCTTCTGCGACCGGCGCCTTACCCTTCTGTGACTGATTTGGCCGGTCGCAGAAGGGTTCTGCTGCTGTAGTGTAACGTTATAATTTCAGTCTAAGTTATAGTGAGTCAGTTTTTGCGATTTCAAAGTCCGAATAGTCGATCTGAACCGCTTAACATTATCTCCATATTAAAATGTGCTTAAACATCAAATTTTTATATTTTTTGAAATGTTTTTACTATTAAGGTACAAAATCACTATTTTGGATGGTCTAGAATTATCTGAAAACAGTGATTTTGTATCTATCTAAAAAAATAGTAAAAAAATTCAAGAAATATAAAATTTGATCTCGAAATACATTTTAAGATGGAGCATGTTGAGCGATTCGGATCGACTGTTCGGACTTTGAAATCGCAAAAACTGACTTGTTATAACTTAAGTTGAAATTATAACGTTATGACATTAGCTGACTCAATTTTATTCTATAAAGAAAGTTAAAAAAGTATTAATACATATATAAATTACAAAATTTAATGGACAACATTATAAATTTTCAAGTTATAGAGAGGACTAAACACTATTTCTCCACTTTATATGTAGCTTTAAAAAAAAAAAGTTGTGAAACGTTAACAATAACCGTATTTGTAATATTTGAAGTAAAATTTTATCAATATTTTATAGGCAAAATATTAGTATTTCGTCAGGTCTACCAATGCTAACATTTTTGGTGTAAATCAAATTCTTGAAAAATTACGCTTTAGATTAATTTCACTTTTTTAAAATGCTACATGCAAAATTCGGATGCACGGGTTGCAAGGTTATTTTTTTAAGTAGCAACTTATATTTTAGCTTTTTTTCAATTTTTTATTATTTTAAGGACTAAAAGATAAAAGACATGTACCGTCATTTGTAGATTATTCATTCATTTTTAAATTTGATTGAAAGTAATAATTTATTTAATTTAATCGATGTCACTGTAAAATTAGTCCCTACAATATAATATTTTCCTACTTCGTCAAGTAATTGCCCACATTTTTACTAATTTAAAGGCAATAAGTAGAGTTCACAAAAAAGTTTGTAATTCTGTTTGTAACATATTGCATTACAACTAGGAGTGAAAACGGAGCGAATACGGAGTGGATAGTGGTAAAATCATATTCATATCTTTTTTTAATTTTCTAAATAAGAATACGGATCGGATATTAACTAAATACAAATACAGATACATATCAGATCGGATATTTATTAAAATAATATTAAAAAAATACTAAAATTTATAATATTTATCTAATTTTAATAGTGAATAACAATATTTTTTATAATATATATTAAAATATATAATATATATCTTACTATTGAAATACAGATAATTAAAACATAAAATTATATCGGTATCTATATCCAATATCCAATATCCAGACGAACATGGATATTCGGATATCATACAGTAAAACTGAAACAATATGAAATTGTATACTTCCAGTTGGTTCCAATTGACAGATGGAACGGGTCAGACGAGATATTTTGTAGGAATCCCTTTGGATTGGTCCAATAAAAAATTAGAAAAAGTCAAACCAGTGGCCAATTTACTATTCCCAGGAAGCGGCATTAAAGAATGAAGCTTAGATAATCTAAACCACAACTCCATTCACACATGCACACAACCACATTAGAACGAGACGACGGAGAAGGTTAAGGCTATAATTAGATGTACTAAATCTGGACCGTTCTTTTTAATTCGACACGAATCTCAAAGCTGTGCTAGTCCGAATCTCAAAGCGGCTTAGAGTTAATCTTAAACCGTGAAATAAAGGAAATCTTTTACCGTAATGAAGAGAATACTTGTCCCTATAATAATAGATACTGTATAAAAACATTTCCGTACAGTATCAGCCTAAAAATTAGCTTTATTCTCATTCTACTTTTATTCATTAAATATTAACTTTATCTTTATTATATTCATGCTCATTAAATTTAACGGATAGCGAATAAATAATGAATAATTTCTCGAATAAGTTAATATCATATGTAATTTAAATCAAAATTATAATAAACAAATAAATATATTAAACACATCACGTACATAAAACATAAAAAAAATATTAATCCAAGTATTAAAAATATTAATTAAATAAAACAATACAAAAATATTTTATAAATTAATTTTACTCTTACCCGTAATCTTATCTAATAAGTTATAAAAATAATTTTTTTATTGGTAACCCTACCCGTTAAATTAATGAAAAAAAGTTAGTATCCATACTTGTCATACCGTGTATACATACATGATTTATGGGTAAAAGAATTTTATTGAGAAAACTGAGGTGCTTGTTTTTACTGCTAGCACTGCTACATTTTTTTTATGTTTCAAAAGAACCATAGTAATTTTAAAATAAAACAATTATATTAACTTGCTTAAAAAAATATTTTACAAAAAGTAAAAAAAAACTTGGGGAGGGGCGGAGGCGGCCTGAAAATTAACAAATATAAAAGCTGGGAAAAATTGTTTGGCAACCATTATCTATCTCTCTTATGTACATAATAATTGAACAAATCAAAAGCAAAACCCAACTTAAATTAAAAGTTAGTCCTGAAAGATCTGATCTCATAAATTAACCAATGAAATCCGATTCCTTCTCTCTCCTATCTCCTTCCCTCAGCACCTTGTCGGCCGAAGTACAGACACCCCAAATGTCAACGTGCCATGCTCCAGCAATGTCAAACCTTGATTCTGTACCGTCAGATCCAAATCCAACCAATAATCATCCTAACATGTTCCTTTTCACAGATCCACCTCATACTTTTTCATAATTACATAATGAAGTCCAACCACAAATGAGAAATTAAACCTACTCCATCCTCATATTGTACCATGGTTGGATTTAGATCTGTTAATTTGTTGCTGTTATTGACACTTTGTTGAGTTACTCACAAATGTGTTACAGGTTAATTCAGTTACAATTTGGCAAATTAATCCTAAAAAATTATCGAAAGCACAACGGATTAAGCCGTGCTGAATGTATGCTAGCAACCTCCGGCCGTTGCCGCTGCGTTACTCTCACCTTTTACCATCCATGGCCGGTCTCCGAAAACATTATCGTTCTCATCAAACAAACCCTTGTTGTTCGCACTCGCACCGCTCCCTTCGAAAATATTGCTAGTGTTATCCATGAACAACACATCGTCTTCGCATATCAACTCCATGTCCTCTACTTTTATCATGCCTTCTTCGGATTCCTCTTCGTCATCTCCGTCTTCTAGGGATGCTTCCGGATCTGCAAGCATTTCGTCGCATAGTTTTTCCTCGGACTTTCCATCGGGAGAGGTTTGGCATGGTGGCTGGTGGGAGGAGCTCACGTGGCGGGTGGTACCCGCGAGTGAATTGCGGTGGGTTGGTGCAGGGTGGTTGTGCTCTGCCGTGTAGGTTATGATTAGCATGCTTGGGTCGGTGCGGCTTCTCTCGACTTGTTTTCGGGCCAGACAGCCCTTTAAACTGCTACACTTGTAGTATCCCCTGTTTTACATGCCACATAATTAATACAAGTCATTAACTCTCCTTCCTTCTTATCATTTCTGAAAGGGTTGCAATTGCAGCCTATTTACATGCATGTAATTAAGCAAATTCATTCAAATTTAAATACACCAGGAAAAAAGATATAAAACCATACATATATAAATCAACAAGGTAGTTTTGGCATTTTGTGATAGAAGTATTCTCCAATTTTTTTTTAATACATATATAATTAAGGATATATATTTAAGTTTTGTGGGGATGATATATGTGCATGCATGTCATGAGATAAGGTTTATCTACACCAAAGAACAAAAGTGATGGAGTTTATGAAGAACCTTGGATAAGGAGAGCCTTTGATCGGCTTTTGGCCGTATTTACGCCACGCCCACATGTCGGCCGAGGCGGCACGATCTGCCGGGACTTGACACACTGTTTTCTTCTGTTGATTTTTCCTATAATAAAATTGAAACAAATCCTTGTTAATTACATGTATAGTATGCACTCTTTAAATAGATACAAATTACTTAAGCTGATCTGAAATGAATATATCCAAAATTAATTACAAAGCCTTCTTAATTTCCTGAGTTAATTATATTGTGCAATAAAATTGTTCTTGTATTAAAAGTCTGATTTAAATAGTACACATAAATAAATTGTTGCTAGCTAAGTTATAGCAACAAATTTCATTTCTTTTTTATGATGATAAGAATAAAAAAGGTACCTTCTTTTAGACCGGGGTGTTTGAGAAGATGGCCGGCTCGGTTGCCGACCGAAGTGCGGTACCGAAGATATCAAATTTGCTTGAGGCGGTACCAACAGTGGCACTGGCAGTACCGGTGTAACTTTATCGCTCTTTTCCGGCACAATTTGAGGTAGAAAAGAGATGTACAAGTCACTCAGATCTTGAACTTTGCCGCCATTCGAAGCATCCAGTAACCGGTGAAAGAGAAACCCGTCAGCAGCACCACCGCCAACTTCCACAGCTTTCTCTTCTTTAATCGCCGGTAATGGAGGCTGCAGTGGCGGCGTCTCAAATGGAGGGAACGGTTCGGGAGCCGTAGAAGCCGTTTGCTCAGAGAAACAGCAACTCCTCACCACAGCTTGTAAATCCCAATTGTTCTCTTCCATGGAGAGAAAGAGAACCCAAACAAGTAACTTCGATTGCTTATGCTTAAGTCGGAGAAGGTAGAGAGAGAAAGTGGGTTTGATTTGGGATTTATAGGGAGAGAGAGAGGGGGGGGGGAGGAAGAGGCGAGAAAAGGGGAGGCTCAAGAAGAAAGAGAAATCAGGTCGTCTCCTTCTGGTTTAAATGGGTTGAGTTTGAGTTTGACTTTGAAGAAATGTCAAATGGGAAAGAGAGATGTCAAATGAGTGAGAGGAGAGGAAAAAGAGATGTAAGAAAAAAAAAAAAAAAAAAAAGTTGATTTTTCTGGTGCATTCTACGATTTAGCACTGGTACGGTTATCCACGCGTTTTGTGCATAGCTAGCTGCTGTCTACTGTCTGCCAGATGCACTGCACGAGAAAGAGTCACTCTTTCCGAAAAGATGTGAGATAGACCGGGAATGTGATGTATCATCTCACTGGTATGTGGGTCCCATGTACATTGTTCGGGGCGGCTTTGCGATTTGGGTTTTTTTTAGTTGGAAAGATATGGTCCTGCCGGCCGAGAGCATCTGCTCATATTCTGGTTGTCTGTTGCGCTTTCTTTGTAGTAACTTCTGTTGCTAGACAATTAAAGTTTAAGAAAAATGATTCTTTAATTTTTGTAGTTTCCTCTATAATGTTATATAATGTCAATGCGGACTAAATTTATTTGGCTCCTATGTACTATTTTATGCTGAATCCCTCCAATTTAAATTTTCTACGCTAAATTAATGGGTGTAATGTTTCGTAGTCTTATCTAGAAAATGAAAAAGCTCATTGGATTGACAAACAACCTACCTTCATACACTATCTTTTCCTATAAGCAAGATACCGGACCACTAGGAATCCATATCCTCGACGGTACCGTAAAAGATTTCCTTTTACAGTTATCTATTTACGGTTTGAGATTAACTCTCAACCGGTTTAGGATTCGGGCTGACTGAGGGGGCATTATTATTGGGCTTTGAGATTCGTGCCAAGTTAAAAAGAACGGTCCAGATCAAGTAATTGCAAAATATTCTCTTTTACGGTACCGTCGGTGATATGAATTCACCACTAGGCACATAGCCTCATAGAGCCACAACAACAACAGCAGCAGCAAAAGAAAAAAGAAAACAGAGGCACCAATTGGAATCGCATGAGTGGTCACTGGCCACTGTTCAATCCATTTCTAATCCCCCATTATCTCCAGTTGTGCTCCTACTAGCAACTAGCTAGCTCATGAACTGGCAAAAATCTCATAAAATAATAGAAATTTGGCACCAATAGAATATCACTGTTGAAGCATATGAAAAGGAACCAATGGAATGATTTTATTATTGTATGTAATTAATTATTTAATCAATCTCCAAATCTTAATAATGATTTATTATTATTATCAAGTTTATGCAACAGAATCAGCTGAGAATATTTCAAATGGTGCATGCGAATCATCCAATGATTATATATACTCTTTTCTCAGCCACATAATAACTATAAACATGCAATATTTTTTTTTTATAGGTTAATAATAATTTATATAACTATTTTTTTAATACTCTCGTTGATTGAGCCATAATATAATTAAATGCTGTCTGTAATCGTTTTTAATAAATAGAATTTCACGTATATCCCTCAAAAACTTCAAAATTACGTATTTCCCCTCTAAACTTCGAAATTACGTATTTCCCCCTCTAAACTTCATAAACTCACAAATTTACCAACTTTATTGTCTTTTATATTAAAACTCATTCTAAATTTATAAAATACCCATTTTCCCTTTATTAAAAGCATAAAATGCCCGTCGGACTCAAATTTGAATATGAAGGGTTCCTTTACCGTCCGATCTGTGTGCACTGCATTAAAATATGTGTGTGTCGCTTCAATATATGTGTGTGTTCGCTTTAAGATTTGTGTTGTCTAACACGCACAAATCTTAAAGCAATTCTGATCCGCGTGCATCGCATTAAGATCTGTGCACGTCGCTTCAATATCAGTGCGTATTCGCTTCAAGATTCATGCTGATCTAGCACGCACAGATCTTGAAGCAGTTCGGATGGTAGAGGAACCTTCAGATTCAAATTTTGAGTATGACGGGTATTTTATGTTTTTAATAAAGGGTAAAATGGGTATTTTATAAATTTAGAATGAGTTTTAATATAAAAGACAATGAAATGGGTAAATTTGTGAGTTTTTGAAGTTTAGAGGAGAAAATATGTAATTTTAAAGTTTTGAGAGAGAAATACGTAATTTTGAAGTTTTTGAGGGGTATACGTAAACTTCCCCCAATATATAATATTTTAACCAAGTAATGTATAATTGTGCATTGTTTTGTTCTATTTGATGGAAGCAAATAAAACCCGATAAGTTATGGCGAGTGGCAGAGTTCATTGTTTTCTCATATTTGTCATGCATTTATTTCCTTTTTGGTGTCGGTGCATCGTTCAATATCATGACCTAATTTGTAAAACATATTAAATTTAATAAAACAGTATGCATACGACTATACTAGTGTTACTACATCGGTATTCGTGCGGAATTAAAAAATTGCTAAGCTAGCCTTGTTTCAAAAATAACATATCATTTAGGCTTAGTGCTGTTAAAAAATTTGTACCTCGACGTCGCTCGTTCGAGATTAGTTCTAAAAAATAAATCTCCATCTTTCTGGACTATATATGCATGTATGAATCACAATATCAAATCAATACACTTTTATTTATCGATATGCGTCTCACAATACGAACGAGATGTTAATAAACTAGTTCGGACCGACTCGTGATGAGCTTGGCTCGACTAGACTCGTTCTGATATGAACCGAGTTCAAATATTATGTAACTCTGCTCAACTTAGTTCATTTATGTTAGGGTTTCAAAAGAAGAGGCCAGAAAGAAGAGACAAAATTTTATGAAGAAGTTTAATTGTATTTCTTGACTTCAATTCCATAGAGTACAAATAAAATATATTTATAATAATATAAATATCTAAAAAGAAAAACCTATAAATGACATCTCATAAATTATCCTATACTAAATACTAAATTTTTCTTCATTAATATAATATGATGAAAATATATGATGAGATGAGAGACATACACAACAATTTACAATCCTAATCAGACTATTAATACTGAATTGATTGTATTATAACATATGCAAATGTAATTTTACATATTGTTTAGACTAATTGGATTATTTATTTCACTAATATATGAATTTTATCATTTTTATATGCGACAGTCTGCGCTCTTTTACCAGTAAATTAATTAATCAAATTACCTCCGCATGTCACATGTCCGTTAATTTGTGTCCGACATTTGGAGATGCATAAAAGCACCTAGGTCAATAATGTGCATCGTTGGCCATGTGGCAATATAAAATAATACATTGTCCAAGTCAACTATTTTTTATTAATTCTTTCTTGGTTATTATCCGGAGTGTTGGGTTCCTAGCCGATATTTTTATTAAAACCCCAAAAAAAAAACAAATTATCAAATCTGCTCCCACTCCTAAGTTATAATTATTTCTACCCTAACCGCCCGTGGGCTGGGCGGTCCACTACCACGAGCTGACCGCCCAGCTGCTGGGCGGTCCGCTATAAAACCCTATAAAAGGGGTTTTTCTCTCTCCAGATGAGCACAGTATTCATTCCTCCACACCAGAAATTTTCCAGAACCGAATGAGAGAATTTTGAGGCGATTTTGAGGTATGGACAGTAACAGTGGAGGTAAGAAAGCGAGCAACCGAGATCGTGGCGTAGCGAGAGGAGGGTCAATTAGTGATCGAGGTAAAAATGAGGAAAAAAAATACAAGTGTCAAATATGTCGTGATTTTTTTAATTGTGAGACATGTAAGCTGGAGGAATGGAAGAAACGACATGTTCAGTATGAAATTTCAGACGATGACTTTGTGGAAAACCCCTACGGCTTTGGTTTGAAAAAGAAGAAAGTTGATCCAGAGCCTCCAGCATCGGACGATAAGTTTGTTCCGTGTACTGGTAAGGCTACCACTTCGTCTGCTGTGACTGATCCAGATCAGACAAACTCTGATGATGACTTTGTGCCTTGCACTTTCAAGGCTCGTTGTAAGAAGTAGATTTTTTAGGAATTTATGTTGTAGAATTTTTAGGAATTTATGTCGTAGACTTTATTTCATTAGTTTTGTGTTTGTTTATGTTTTATGTTGTTAGTTTTTGTATACGTAATTAAGTAATAAAAATAACAAACTACCAATTAGAATAGTTCATAACTAGGGTTCACAATATACATCTAAAATAGTTCACAATATACATCTAAAATAGTTCACAATATACATCTAAAATATTTCATAACTAGAGTTAACAAAACTTGGTAATCAGCGACGACGGCCGAACAAACTCAAAATACGACGTCTGGGTCTGGGTTCAGCTGGTTGTGCGGCACTACCGGATGTCTCTCCATGGCTACTACCGGTTCCTGGGCTTTCATGACTGCGGTGGCTACTACCGGTAGCCTCAGCAACAACTCTAGCATTTTCTCTTTCGTTGGCTTCGTTAATGGCATCTGCATTGAATTCCAGTTGAAATAAAATCAAAATAAAATATAAGTAAACAAATAAAATATAAGTAAATAAATAAAATTAACCGTACCTGCTCGCTGCCTGTCAGTTGTTGAACGGCGGGCCTGATGTCCCATTCGCCTACCTTCCATCTCGTCCATGGTCATTACTTGACGCTTGTGGGGTCTTCTTCCTTTTCTGATCCACCCGCTTGCGGGATAGACTTTATCACCAACATAGGGCGGCCACTGATACTGGTTGGGATAAGGATGGAAAGATGCACCCCAAGTACTCGCAAGGTAATCGGTCCGGTACATGTGAGCGACATAATCATCCTCAGAGAAGTTTCTCTCTTGGCACACCGCCATAACATGAGAACAAGGTATGTGGGCCAACTGGATTCCTTGGCAAGTGCATGTTACAGTATTGTCAGGTGCAAAAATAACAACATACTTGAACATCCTTTTCACAAACTACATAGTCCCATCCGGTTTACGGCCGGTTGGAGCAAACTCATCTGGACAGTGCACTTCGAATTCCATTTGGTTATCCCCGTACGGGACAACTCTCATAGCTGCACCTTTCTCCCTATGTTTCCTTAGTTTTCCCTCCACCCTTGTTGAAAACGTTTGATTCCTGGACAGTAATTCAGAAAATATAAGTCAACAAATAAAAATATACATACCTTGGCAAAATCTCTGAATAAAAATATACATACCTTGACAGTAATTCGAGGGCTTTAGCACGCCGTGCAACAAACCATGCATTTAACTTGTAGAAGGTGTCCTCCACAATTGCTGCCACGGGCAACTGCCGGCTTTGCTTGAAAACATCATTTAAGGACTCAGACCCATTTGTGGTCATAATTCCCCATCGGAAACCTCCATCACGGGCTTGCAATATCTTCTCATATCGAGGTGGCTCAGCCAGATCGGCGGGATTATTTTTTCCCACCTTGAGTAAGTACAAATTTGTCTTTGGACAGTACTGCAAATAAAACGTTTGATTAAATAATTCATATATAAGTCAGAAAATATCTGCAAAATGTAAGTACAAAATTCCCACCTTGAGTAAGTACAAATTTTTTCCCACCTTGAGAAAACGTTTGATTAAATAATTCAAAAAATATAAGTCAACAAATAATTCATATATACATACCTTGGAAAAATCTTTGAACATCTCTTCCACCCTTCTCGGCTTCTTCTTCTTGCAACCAATTCTGAATGTATCTGCAACCCATTTTCCAGATCCGCAGTTCTTGTGTAGGTTTTCTGTAACATGTTGCATACACAGCCTGTGCACACAATCACCGTTCGCTGTCGACCACCCGAAATCTGGGCGATCAAAAACATATTTGATTCCTTTGTGCTGGTCTGATATGACACAAAAGAACCGGTCGCCAACCACTCGTCTTCTTACGAAGCTCATGAAAAATCTCCAGTTTTCCCCGTCCTCCTGCTCAACAATTGCAAAGGCCAAAGGCAACAACTGGTTTTCAGCATCATATGCACATGCGATCAGCAGTCTCCCGTCGTAACGGCCAGACAGGAAGCATGCATCCACACTGATGACCGGTCTAATGTATGGCACAGCTTGAATACATGGATCGAACGCCCATGCTATGGCCTTGAATTGTAACGCGTTGTCGACATCCCGTACGCCTATATTCCAACATTCAAAGACAGTGCCGGGATTTGTACTTGCTATGGCCTGCAGCAATGGTGCAAGCAAGCTGTATGAACCATGCCAGCTACCGAACATTCGGCAAATCGCAAGTTCACGCCCTCTCCACAACCTGTTGTATTTTGGGACGACATGCTTGTAAACCCGTCTGACAGCTCTACCGACCTCCTTGAGGCTCATCGATGGGTCCTCCTTAACGTCATTCTCAATTACATCGGCAATAAGTGAAGCCGTAAGATTTGCATGGTCTTTCCTTGATGACGCAGCCTTGCATGTGTGAGGTGGTTCACACTTCTTAATAATCCATGCCTCGCCCTTACCCACAGGGGTTGCATATAGACGGAAGTGGCAATGCACTCCGTCTTTACAAACAATTACCAACCTTCTTCGGTCCCTTTTTTTCCTCTCGGCACTCCCAGTTGCCGTGAACATGGACCTCATGTATTTTCTTCACAAGTTCATCTATGTTGGTGTAAATCTGCTGCGGAGCAAGCTCTTGACTGTACCTGACACGAGGCCCAAAAAATGAGATGTCTGCCTCTTCAAAAGCAGTGGTATCGTTGAATGTGGGGCACGGATGCCTATCTGTCCGACCTCTAATCGGAAATCTGTCTTCCTTAGGTAAATAATCTCCATCACCTTCTGACTCGTGATCAGAATTCCAATCCCCTTCCCATTCGTCACCTGTTTCCAAATTTCTTTGTGGTACGACATCGAGCTCAGCATCAAGGTCAAGGTCTCTCCGGGTAGCAATGGGTGACACTAAAGGTATTGATGGTGGTACAGATGGAAATCTGGGTTGGATTGGGATTTCAAGAGGAGGTGGTGGTGGTGGTAGATCGGTGGTAAAATCAGGTACATAATTCTCATAAACGGGTGATACGGGCGGTTCATAACTCGAGTGACGGGGGTTGTCATACCTCGAGGGGCCGGGGTTGTCATAACTGTAGTGACCCGAGTTGTCATAACTAGAGTGGCGGGGGTTGCCATACCTCGAGTGCTCATGACCCGAGTTGTCATAACCCGAGTGCTCATAACTCGAGCTGTCATAACTCGAGTGACGCGGGTTGTCATAACCCGAGTGATCATAACCTCTATTTTCCCTAGATGTTCCAACCCCGGGTTCACGCTGAACTCTCCTGGAATATAAGTCCATTACCATTACCCCCTGTGACTCAAAAGTGCTGTAAACACTCCTCCATAACGACTCATCTGTTATTGGATACCGGGTATAGTAAGGTCTACCACCTCTTACTGTGTTAATCCGGGTAGCTAAATCTATATCACACCAGTTGGGGTTCACACCGATCTTTTCATACACAATACCCTTCAGTTCAACAAATGAGGTATTTGCATTTACCTCGAAGCCGTATGCTGCTTCCTTAGTGTACTGTGCTCCCTCCGCACCCCGGGTAAACTTCCCGCCCACATACAGTGCAACCAACATATTTCTGTTCTGAAATTACTGTTCTGGAATTACTGTTCTAGAAATACTGTTCTGGAAATACTGTTCTGGAAATACTGTGCTGGAATCACTGTGCGGGAATCACTGTGCTGGAATCACTGTGCGGGAATCACTGTGCTGGAATCACTGTGCTGGACTTACTGTGCTGGACATACTGTGCTGGAATTACTGTGCTGGAATTACTGTGCTGGAATTACTGTGCTGAAATTACTGTGCTGAAATTACTGTGCTGGACTTACTGTGCTGGACTTACTGTGCTGAAATTACTGTGCTCAATCGTCTCAAAATCGCCTCAAAATTCTCTCATTCGGTTCTGGAAAATTTCTGGTGTGGAGGAATGAATACTGTGCTCATCTGGAGAGAGAAAAAACCCCTTTTATAGGGTTTTATAGCGGACCGCCCAGCTGCTGGGCGGTCAGCTCGTGGTAGTGGACCGCCCAGTGGCTGGGCGGTCTGGTGGGAAAGTGGACCGCCCAGTCCACGGGCGGTTAGGGTAGAAATAATTATAATTTTGAAGTGGGAGCAGATTTGATAATTTGTTTTTTTTTGGGGGTTTTAATAAAAATATCGGGGTTCCTAGCTTCCAACTTATAAAATAGAGATATGCTACCTGTCATGTCAATCTGAAAAAATATTTTCTAAACATACACCCAACTGTGCACTGAATTCAGATCCAGTGCAGTAACCCAATTTTTGAGTTTTGATCCAAACCGTCCAAGGTGCTCTAACACGAATCTTAAAGAACCTGGAGCCCACAAATAATACTGGCCCCCTGCGCTACCACCGAATAGGCACCGTACACGTCAAAACTCAAAAATTGGGTTACATTAGGGGATTCGGACTCCTGTGCACTCATATCTCACAGGCTATCCATATCTCATATCATAGGAACGAGATCCGGTGCTTGCCAAACCACTGCTCTTCTCCTGCTTGCCTCTCTATCTCTCCTCCTCCTCTCTCTCCCACGTGACTCTCTCTCTCTCTCTTCTCTTTTTTTAGAGAGATACAGAGAGAAAGAGACGAGCAGCTCCCTGCTTTTCTATCAAGAAAAGCAGCGGATGCATATCTCATATCATATTACTGGACATCTAGGTGCATGGTGGAAATTTTTTTATTGGCAGTAATTAATAGAAAAGAAGAGTGGCAAACGGTAAGAGTACAGTAATATTTATATTGGTTGTAAGATTGGTAGTAATTTTACTGATTTTAATTTTAATTTTTATTTTTAACTGATGTATAAATGGAGAGAATTCTTATATTTGATTTCTAGTAAAATATGAAAAGTTTTTAAAAAATAGATGAAATATTTTTTATATATCTAAATTTTAAGATACTTTATTTATTTTTGTAAAAAAATATTTACTAGAAAAAATTAAAAGAAAAAAAACAAACTGGTTTAGATCGGTAAAATTTCTACCGTTCTTACTACCAATATAAATATTACTGTACTCTTACGGTTTGTCTCTCTTCTTTTTATTAATTACTACCAATAAAAAATTTCCGCGGATGGTGTTAAATCTTGAATTTATCAGTAATTAGTTATGAATTAGATTTTTCTGATTTGTCAATCTAAATTTATTTTAGTATTACATTAAACTAAATGAGTAACAGTTTCTAAAGTACATTAATTATTTATAAAATTATGCTATTTTTTATTTAGTCTCGACATCATTAATTATCAATTTTAATATATATATATATATATATATATGTGTGTGTGTGTGTGTGTGTGTGTGTGAGGAGGGTTCAAATATATATATTTAATTTTATACTTTTTTATCATGTCTCTGTTTTTAGTTCCTTGACAATAAATTCTTTTTGAACACTAACGAAACATTTTTTTTATTAAAGGGCGTGATACATTCCAACATTTTTTAGATGTATTTTGTGAGAACTGAATTTACGTCTCTCTGTAAAAAGATAAACTTGTATCACTGCACTAAGCCGGCAATACTAATTCAAATGAAACATAATATTATTTTTTTATGTACTAATTATTTTTTTGTATATCATGTAAAATTTTTGTGGATGAATGAATGTTAATTTTTCATGCTCTCGGAGCCTATGCTGCTTGTCACAATAAGATAAAATATTACCAAAATTTTCAAAAATGCATGTTTTTGTTATTTGAAAATTAGAACTTAAATTATTATTTTTAATTAAATGAAGATATTACATAGCACCAGAGTCAATATTTTAGAATGGATACAATTTAATGCCGCTATATGACACGTGTATGAAAATGCAGTTAGAAGTTATCTCCACAAAATTGATTTCTTTTGCCGACAAAATATTTATATAAACTAAAAAAAAAACACTCATGTTATCATTGGAACAAAAAAAATATAATAGGGAATGTTTTTCCTAAGCAACTTCAATGTAGCATCGCTGACATCTGTTTCAATTCTGTGAATCAACAAGACAACAACTTATTTTAAAAATATATATAATTTTGAAAATTTGTCTTGTTACAATTCTTTGTGGCATCACAGACCACTAAAAAAGTGGTGGGTCAACAGCAATTTTTTTATTTTTTTGCAGAGGATTTCTCATTATTTAAAAACAATTCAGAAATTTAAAAATATATATCGCTTCTATTTTGCCCACAGGAAGTTTCGTTCTATAATATATATGGAACAAATTCTATCAATTTCGCTTTATATAATGAACATAACAATATTTTTATTTCATAATAAAATTGCATAATTATGTCAGAAATCAGGACACGTGTCCTAAAGTTTATTCATATTTTTATGTTCAACCAGAATTTTTTATATCAATATTCCTATCCTATTTATTGTTGTAGTAGTTGTTGTTATTATGATTATTATCACTGTTAATAATTACTACAGTAATTCTAGATAATTTAAGTTAGTTGTATTAGTAATTGTATGTTACTGTTTATAGTAATTTGATATTATTTGTTATCTTACATCATTTCTATTTTAATCAATACATGATTTTGACATTTGCTCTAATTGGTCAACTGTCCGTAATTTTATTTAATTTTATTCAAGAGGATAATTGTTTAAAATAAATACAGAGCTTAATAAAGTCAATGATGGCACAAAAGCAAAGATGTTTAAAAGTCCAATGACAAAAGCAAGAACCAAAACATTGAACTTCTTTGCATTGTTTTTTAAATACAAGACAAGAATAAATGTTCTGGTCATTATCTCTAGCTTTGAATTGTCTCACTACAATTGGTTCATATCTCAAATGCAAAATTTAAAGGTTCTATGCTCTTATACACCCGGAAGTGAATACCTAGATGATTCCATGTTTATGTTGATTAAAATATTAAGTCAAATAAAGAATAAGTCTCTAGTATGGTACTCAGGAGCAAATTCAGAATTTTCGTCAGGCGACAAAAAAATAGCTAATTGAGTACTCAATAAAAAACAATGCTTTAACTTATATTTTCCAATGCTTAGACTTGTAATTTCTTATGCTATACCTTATAATTCTAATTACCAATCAAAATTGAACAAATTTATTTTAATTTTAACCCTAAATTTAATCTGAATTACAAATCAAACATCCAAAAGGGAGCAAAAAAAATTCAAAGAGGGGGCAAAGTCAGTTAGGACCGATAGATCTCCACTAAAATTCAACATTCAGGAGAGACAGTTGCGCCCCGAGACCATATGAGTCCGCCCCTGATTTGGGTAGTAAGAAATGACATTTTTTATATGGAAGATGGTGGGTAATAAATCCGGATGAAGATTCCTTATGAACATCAATTGAAATTTATAAAGCTACATCTCTATATTATTTTTTTCAAAAATGAAAAAGAAAACATCAATAACAGAGCATTGATCGTATATGTTTTGGAGGGGAGGACTATTACACAAACTTAAATTCTCAGAAATTAGATCGACTTGAAACTATATATTCAAATCGTTATAATTAATTTATTTCACAAGTAATATTTTTACAAAATCATAATTTTTGATTTAATTTAGTATAAAATCAAGTGATTAAAAATAAAAATAAGTTTATATATTATTTTAAAGTATATTTTGTAACCGTTTGACTATATATTAAATTAATTCAAATATTTATAAATTTAACATGTAAATATATTACAGATTGATTTCCATGATTTAAAATCGTTATTTGTGATTCACAAGTTCAAAGATGCGTATTATTGGCCCATTATTTTCTAGATATATTATATTACTCGATATATTTTTTCCAAAATATTTTGTATTATTTAAAGAGGAGGCCTCAAATGCCCCATTACTTCATGCTCCAATCGTATCCAACATATTTATCTTCAATTTTAAAGTTCAAACAGACGATCATAACCACTCAACATGATATCCACATTAAAATATGATTAAAGATCAAATTTTTTATATTTTTTGAAATTTTTTTACTATTTTTTAAGATAGGTACAAAACCATTGTTTTTAGATGGTCCACAATTATCTTAAAAACAATGATTTTGTATCTATCTTAAAAATAGTAAAAAAAAATTCAAAATATATAAAATGTGATCTCTAAGTACATTTTTACGTGGATATTATGTTGAGCAGTTCAGATCTTTTGTTTGGACTTGAAAATTAAAAATAAAGATGTTGAGAGACGATTGAGACATGAAATAATGTAGCATTTGAGTCCTCCTCTTGTTTAAAATATCTAGATATATATTATGCATTCATTTTATTATTGTGGTTTGATTTTGATTAGGGGTGCAAACGGGTCGGATATTATCCGACCGTATCCGCATCCGTATCCAAAAATTAGATACGGATATCCGATATCCGTATGAATACGGATACGGATATGGTTTTGAATTTTAATTATCCGTATCCGAATAATAGATAATACCATATAATTTATTATATATTATGAAAATATTTATGTATATATATACGGATATTCAATATCCAATCCGTATTCGTATGTATCTGTCTAGTATCTGATCCATATCCGTATCCGAAAATTAAAAGCTGATACGGATATAGTTTTACCATTATCCGATCCGTTTGCACCCTAATTCTGATACAAGAATCAATACTTAGCTACGCAGATTGTCATAGCAAAACATTATCGTAATCGGACAGGTCAAAAGAAAAATAAAAAGCAGAAGGTTCTCAATCAGTGCAGACATTTCTTCAGCCGACTTCCGCACAATGAAAGCGTTGCAACTTATGGAGGTGTTATGGCTACGCAACTTGCCCCCATATCTATTAATCGGATCAAATTTATAATGCTTGTGTAACATCCGACTAGAGTTGGCAATCGGACAGGTTGGATCAGATCGGGTCTCAGGGTTAGTTTGACTTTTGAGAATTGTCGGATCATCAGAGGCGGATCCAGAGTATTCCAGGGGGGCGGTTGCCCCCCCTGAATTTTGAATTTTAGTGGAGATTTATTAGTTCCGATCGACTTTGCCTTCCCTAGAATTTTTTTGTCCTCCTTTGGACGTTTAATTTGTAATTCGAGTTAAATTTAGGGTTAAAATTGAAATAAATCTGTTGAATTTTTATTAGTAATTAGAATTATAAGTCAGAGCATCATAAATTACAAGTCAGAGCATTGGAATGTATAAGTTAAAGCATTATTTTTTGTTGAGTATCCAATTGGTTAATGGATTTAAACCCGATTAAGTATTTAAATCCGATTCGATATTATTTTGCTCTCCTACAAAAATCCTGGATCCACCCCTGCGGATCATGGAACGAGTTGGATTGAATACGGTTAATTGGATTCGAATTAGGTTGGATCGAGCCATTACACCTCCATATCGGATCGTGTTTTTTATTTCATATCGGATCGAGTCGAGATTGAATCAGTTTGACTTTTAAAAAAGAAAAAATCAAAAGTCAAAGTGAGACGAGACATTCAAATTAAAGCGAGTCAGATTTTACCACCGCTTCGGTTTGACAATACAATTTCTTCATTAATTATGCATAGCAACTTGTTAAACTAAACGACAGCGTAATAATGTATGACATGACATAAATAATCGGTTTTCTAATAAAAAATATTTTTTTAATAAATGTTAGAAGTCAAGTCACTTAATTATTTAGGGGAGAAATTTGGGTCCGACGGGCATCGGACTCAAAGTGAGTTCGACGGGTTCTCTCACCGTCCGATTTGCTTTAGGATTCGGGCCCGCAACTTTCGCATCTGCTTTAAAATTCATTCGCACGAATCTTAAAGTGGATCGGACGGTTCATAAACACATTGGACCCAAATTTGAGTCCAATGGACATCGGACCCAAGCTTTTCTCATAATTTAGTGCTCCTATTATTAACAACAAATTATTTTTTCTATTTGAATTTGGAATCTATGATCTTCGACATAGAGATCATATGTCTTTGCTACTAGATCAAAGACTGATTTTTTAATGAAAAATAAATTATATCATTAATTTATTGAAAACATACTTCATGATACATTTGAATATGTATCCAACTTAATTATATCATTAATTTATTGAAAACATACTCCATGATACATTTGGATATGCATCCAACTTATGAGTAACAAAAACATGAGATATATATTTCATATGCCTCTTAAAAACAGTAAGATTTCATTTTGTTTGTATAAGTTCCTGATGAGCAATCTTTGCAAAAAAGAAGAAGAAGTAAATAAAAAATAAATTAAAATGAAATTTGGCAGGATTATATTGACTAAAATTTAGTTTATTTTTTAATTGAAAGATGATATATGGTACAAATCAAATGCATATATATCTAATTTTCTTTGTTTTTAAGAAAAAAAGTTTGTCATCCTATACAACCTAATTTCCATCAAAATAGCTTCCTCTTATGTGAAATTCATATGCACCACAGGTTTAAAATTGAAGTGTAATCTGTAAGTCACCATGGAGACACACAGTTGTGCAAGGAATCATTTCTCATACGTAGATATGATAGCCGTTTTTTGACCTTTTATAAAACTTTGAACGGCTATAGTTCACACAGCATCTACTCAGTCAAACATTTGACATGATCTAAAGGCACTTAGGCACCCATAGCCTATACATGTAGTCTATATAGTCTATCTGAGCTTATGATATGGTCCAGTTTGTATTTATTTTGTGGTCCGGATTGTATTTTGGGCCGCCTTTTTTCATTTAATTTTTTAGTTATATTTGGAATTATTATAGTACATGACATCAGAAATGGAAGTACAATGTCATTGAATTTGGCAATTAATTAATTATTTTGAGAGGATATTATCTCCATATTAATTAGTGGGGTCACATAATTAGTGGGGCTGTTGCAATCACCATTCAAAAGGATATTAAAAATTAAAAAAAAAGGTTTACCAACTCATTTAATTTTTAAATAATGATTTACATTATGACTTGTGTCTGATCCTATACTAAATAAAAATTAGCCAGTAACTTTACAACTTAAATTAACAATTCTAAAAGTACACTATAACTTGAAGCTGTAGAAGCTTGATTTGAAGCTAAAACCTCTTTGAGTATCTCCTAAGGTACCTGACCGTGTAGAATACTCATAGCCGGACCACGGTGCGAGAGCAGCTTGGGTCCAATGGGTTTCGGGACCCTCCAATCTGCTTTAAGTTCGAGCACACGAATTTTAAAGCAGATGTGAAATTTGCGGCACGAATCTTCAAGCAGATCGGACGGTCATCAAACCCATCAAACTCACTTTGAGTCCGATGGGGTCTTCTTTGAGAACGTGCTAGATGAAAACGGACGACTCAGATCTCATTCTACACGGTCAGGTATTGCACTGGATCTGAATTTAAATATGTTGAATAATGCAGGAAAAACAAACAAATTCGAAAAAATATGTGGTTGAAATCGGCACAGCAGCGGGATATACCTGGTATTCTGTTACACTATTGCATGGCTGGATCAGCACATTCTCACACTAACATCCACCAAAAGTGCAAACTGCTTTCCAGTAAGATTTTGCTAAAAAGGAAGAACATATATGGTCCCAAAAGAGCAGTAATAACAGTAGCACCAGCAAGTGTGTGTGTAAGGCGCCCACCGTCCACTGTCTCCAATAAAATTTGAGAACCCCCTTTTACCCCCACTCATGCATGTTCTGTGTGTACCCATAATCTCATCTCAAATCAAAATGTTTCTCACAATCCAAATTCCATGCTGGCATGAAAACAGCTTAACAATATCGAAAAAAAATCAGAATTCGAATGATTGCGTGTTAGAAAAGTAAAAGTTTGTGGTAGCTTAGTGGAGCTAGCTGTTATATATAAAGAGTTATTTTGGGACCCCTAATATAATTTTAGAGACAAGCATAGATTTCTGTAAATAAGGATCAAGGAAAGGACACTGAACAAACCTACACCTTAAAATTAGAGTCTAAAAGTTGGATCATTCGGCGAATGAAATTTACAACTGAGAACCTAACAAAGTTCATCTGCTGATAATGACTTGTCGAAGCCTGCGCACCCACAACTAACTAAAATTATTGATATGCTATGTTGCATTCAAATTTTCTCCTTTTTGATATTTATTTTTGAGAAAGTTTCTTATAACAAAGGGAAACCCCTTTCCGTTTGACCATTTCATTCAAACAGAATCAAATACAAGAAAACTATCTTTCCCATCACATGATTACCCCGTAAGGCCGTAAGGATACGCAGTACTGTGATGCAACTGGTACTAATAAGTTTGGAACATATATGTGATTAAGCCGAAACCAAAAACTAATAGTTTCAATATCCTCTAGCTATAACAAGTGTTAAAAACAGAAATCAACTATCTTTACTGATAGCCGACTTGGTATACAAGAATATGACTATAATTTGCATGTGTACAAATCAGATTTCTATGAACCGAAGGCGCCAAAATAACTTGAGCCATCCTTTTTGTTATTACCAGCTTCCCCTTTAGGTTTTTTTTTCCTGCATTCTTTGAAGGGATAATCTTCAATTGACCTAAAGACTAGAAATGGAGTTGCAAGAGAAGCAAAGAGAAACTGAAACTGGAGTTTTGATAAGAAATTATCAAAATTGAGTGTCATTTGATTTAAATTATTTCAAAATTTCAACATAAATGAATAATTGACATGATAATTAACCATGTCAGAAGCACAAAGCTTCCACAATTATTTCTTAACCATATCTGGGGTTGAATAATAAATCAAAGGAATTCCTGGTACCTTGCACATTTTTGAACTAAATTTACTCTATATATTATGGTTTATATAATTTTACCAACAGTATCGCACCTAATGCATCATATTGCAGCTAATAGGGACTCAGAAATTCAATTTAACACTACCAAGTCTGGTACCCACCTACATCTCACTCTAGTCATGCAAATATTTCATTAACTAGGTTGACCAGTTGTCATTTGACGCAACAATTTTGAAGTACGTTTGGTCTCTGTTGAACTCATTGTTTCATTTTTAACTGCATAATGAATGAAACATTAAAATTTTGTACGATAAATCTCTGAAAACAAAGCTGGTCATATGTAAATGTCACAACCGGATCAAGTATGTGAACATGAATTCTTTATCAATTTCCCATTGGTTCTGAATTTGCTTCTATTTTTGCCACGAAAAACAGGACCTTACTTTCCAGTCAGATCCAGATCACACACCATTAGTGGCTTATAAGAGGCCTTAAATCTTCTCAAGATGTAATTCTTAGTTTTACTGAATTTCTTTAGGTTGTATCTGGTATCTGGTACCATGTTATTCCACTTAACTCTTGATTTCAATTGAAATCCGTGGATATTCCCACTTTTATCAAAAAAAAAAAAAGAGGCCTTTAATCCTGTCAGTCCGATTTATATCGGACAGATTGAAAAATTACGATCCTACTTTCCGAGTTGAGAATAACAGGAGAAAGGAATCCATTTACCAATAGGGATAGTTGTTTGCTGCTTGCATGATTACAATACATGCTACAGTTACACAACTTGTTCATCATTTTCTTTTTACATGTCCATCACCATTTTCAACAAATTTCAGGCACTTAAGAAAACCAAATTTCATGAAAGTTTCTGTGTCATCTCATTTTTGAGAGCCCAAAACAAAACTGTACCCCCTAAAATACTAGAGCTAAACTAAGGGGGCTATACCTAGTAAGAGGCCTTTTTACTGTAAAATCCTGTCGGTCCAATTTAGACCAAACCACAGACAGAAAAAATATACGATCCTACTTTCCGAGTTGAGAATAACAGCAGAAACGAATCCATTTACCATTAGTAATATAGCTTATTGCATGATTACAATACATGCTACAATTGCATAAATTGCTGATTATTTTCTAATTACATGTCAATAGCCATTTTGACAAATTTCAGGCACTTGTGAAAACCCAAATTTCATGAAACTTTCTGTATCATCACATTGTTGAGAGCCCAAATCAAAACTGAACCTCCAAAAAAATAGTGCTCAACTAAGGGGAGCTAAACCTTGTAATATGTGAATAATCGCCGACATTAGCTACAAATAAGGGGTCTTTTTCCTCAGTTGATTTTTCAAGCTGGTGGTTTGATTGCTCGAGCTCTTTGGTGAGGTTGTCCATTGTCCTTTTAATATTGGCCTTGCTCATTTTTGCATTGCCTTCTCCTACTGAGATACCGACCATGGTGATTTTTGGTAAGAGAGGATTCTGCATCATTTCCCTGTGGCACTCGTAAAAATTAATCTTAATGAATATACATTGGAGAGTAAAAAATGCAGGGATTGAAAGAGAACAATACATAGCCCTTTCTTTGCTTCATAGCTGAAGTCTAATACACTTACAAACAACAGCCGATAATTCACTATTTGCAACTAATGGGCCCACAGTTTTTGTGGTATTTGCAAACAACAAATGTTACACTCGGGGACAAGAAAGACAACTTTCTTCTCTTGTCATCTATGCGTGTATGTGCTTTATGCATGGTCATTTTCTCAGATTCTTGTTTATGAAAATAGTCTTGTTCAATTTCAAAAATGGCCTTTTCAGATATCATGATTCCACATTTATAGCTGGAAACAAAAACTGGTACGAAGCAAACATAAATTGGTACAACTATTTGACTAGATTTAAGCAAACTTTTTTTTTCTCTATTTGCTGAAAAGGTTGAAAATAAGTAGTTTATACTTTGCACCATGTCATGTGATCCTTATATGATTGACATCTATTTAGTTGATTTCTTTTTGCATGACTACTCCTGACCAGCTTTGTTTTGGTTGCAGTTATGGACAAACTCAACTTAAGTGTTAATCCCAAATAAGAAAATGTTGGATGTTATTTGCAAAAAGCTCCATGTTACTTTTTGACTAGTTTGTAGAAGAAACCATCATTTGTGATATTTGCAACACCATACAGTTTTGGTAATGTACAAAAGCACCACAATTCTTGAACAGACAAGGTAAATCTAATAGAATAACGCAAGTTACATATTATTGGACAAATTTGTCACTCTAAATGCTAAAAAATAAAATAGTGTTTAGCTAAGTTGTCTTATCATTTGACAAATGATTAATAAGGATAAGTGTGAGAGGAAAAAAACACATGGAAAATAAATTATTTTATTTTTTATTTACAGCAATGGACAAAGGATACCACTATTGTTGATCTAAATATATGGTTATGTAGGTAACAAAATCCAAACTAGTATCTAATTTAGCAATATACGACACTTTTAAATTTTTCTCTGCTACCAAGTTACTGCTCATGTATTCTTTCTATTAAAACCTTTTTTTTTTAATAAATATAAGGTGCTTTTCAAGAATATAATGTAAAGATGACACTAACCCTTTGCTAGAATGGTCGTCCATTTTGATTCTTTCCTCCTTATCTCGCCATAGATTTGAAACCCAGTCGCCAAAAGGAAATTGAAAATTATTATGGTTTGCCAATTGGTTCTCATCTTTATTAGATCTTTTATTTGACTTGACATCATCTTTGAACAAGTTTGAACTGATGCTAGGATTGGCACTTGCTGATGCTACCACTCTGTTATAAGAAGCTGCACTCCTGCAAAGTAATTAAAATATTCAATATATTAACAAACAATGTTACATTACTAGCAGTTTCTTATTACACAATATGATACTCCAGTATCACATACATATCAATTGCAATGGATTTCACACATTTATGTTTTTGCAAATTGCACCAGTTGATTCCCATATCAACAATTAGCAGTTTAGCACCCAACAGTCTAATATTTAAAAGAATATCCTGGCAGTGTTTTGGATATTTACACATATAACCAACTGTTAAACTAAGGTTAGATCAACAACAATGATTAAGCCCACCCTCAATTTCCCTTTTTAACCTGAAAAATATCAATTGGTATCAGATGTAGGAAAATAAGCTTTTGACATTTATCCTGACAAATAGAAAACCATTACTGGTCTAATGGTCGGAATCGGGTCCGCAAGTCGGTGCTACAGAAAGTGCATTTGAAAGAATTTATTATTATACCATGCTTTGGGTTTGGATATATTGAGGCATGAACTATACCTCTCTTCAAATGACTCTACTACATAAGGAATCTTTGGTTGAATGCCGGTGGCTTTCCGCAACCACTTGTTGCCAAGAAGCACTTTATCAACCACATCAAGAAAGTCAATCTCAGCAATTTTCGATAACACGCTTAGAGGTATACCTGAATTACCCATTTCATCCATCAACTCTTGAACCTACATGTACAAATTCATCAGAAATAAAAAAAAAATAGAGGGGGTGGGGGATAAAAAACACAATACCTTATAAAAAAAAACCTCTAAAGTCTAAATTTTTTTTAAAATAAAATAAAATAAATCGTGATCTTTGTTATTTGCAAAACACATGCATTTCGAATGTGCAAGACAATACTAATTCTGTCTAAAGAATTACTTCTATTAAAAAAGTTTTCCCCCATTGTTTTACATCTGTTATGTTTGATTTCTTCTCATTGTAATTATATGGCTTTGCAAATAACTCTTTTTTTTTTTTGAAAAACTTCAGTGGCTATGAAAGCTTTGCAAATAACTCGATCATGGTTTCTGCAATATTGATAAACAGTTGCTACTTTAGATCCAGTAGATTAATCTAAACACCAAATTTCATTCATATGACACCACATATATCATGCTTTTTACGGCTCTAGCACTGCAAAGTAAACTAGATCTCTCTCTCTACTTCTTTTTATTTTTTTTAAATATTGGCAGAGGCTACCAAGTTGTGCATTAAACAAATAAGACGTGATTACAACAGTATCAACAACCTATGAAAATAGAAACATAAACACCCATTCCCTTGTTACATAATACTCAACTCAAATCCCAGCAACTTCCAAGTTCCTTTTAACATCTTCAAAGTAAATATCTCTCTGTACTTCATTCAATTGGTTTATCCATTTTGTTTTGACGCCATTGCGTTTACTTTTTTCTTTTTTCTGTCTCAAAATTAATTGCAACAATGATTCCAGACACTTAGTCGATGTCAACTCTTTTTGGAGTACAGTAGAATTTAGGCAGGGTTAAAAATTGCCAATTAAAGTAGAGCAGGGTTAAATTGCCTCAATCGTGCCTCATATCCTTTTTATCTCCGTTTTCCAAGTCCAAACAATCAATCCAAACCTCTCAACATGATCTCTATATTAAAATGTGATTGGAGACCAAATCTTATATTTTGAAAAAAATTTACTATTTTTTTTATAGGTACAAAATCATTGTTTTTGGATGGTCCAAGATCTTCTGAAAAACAATTATTTTGTACCTATCTAAAAATATAGTAAAAACTTTCTAAAAAATGTAACATTTGGTTTCCAAGCACATTTTAATTTGGAGATCATGTTGAGCGGTTCAGATCGACTATTTGGAATTTGAAAACAGAAATAAGGATGTGAGGCACGATTGAGGCATGAAAGACATAAGGGATTTGAATCCTACTCATTAAAGTATAATATACAAATTCAGCCCTCATCCCTGCATCAGCCACAATACAACAAAAAGTTGGGGAAGGCTACCTCAGGTGGCTCGAACAAGCTATCACTACTCTCATCTATGATCTCAGCCGTTAGGTTATCATCAAAGTCATTTCGCCGTTGTATGTGCCGATTTTGAATCATTGAGTGGAAATGCTGGTCTATTGATGACTCCAGGATGTTGTCTAGCAAGCTCTTATCAAAAAAATATGGTGTATACCTGACAACATAATATATACAGTTTGTTTTTATTTTGTTTAAAAATCGCAGACAGTTGAGAGAGACAAAAACATAAACTTTTACGTTCATGGAAAACACCTGACACTTTTCACAATTCAAAGAAAGTGCGAACTACCCTTCTTATTAACACAGAGAGAGAGAGAGAGAGGAGGGAAGAAGAAGGCAGTTAGACATTTTTTGATGAATAGAGAAGGTAAAAGAAAATTATATGGGTTCTCTTGTTTTACAGGGTAAATAGATTTAGTAGGGCACAAAACTACAAAAACAGATTATCTCAATACTGAGTCCACCTCCTAATATTAGGATTTCAACGAAAGTCCTAACAACCTTCAAAACCTATCGAATAAGCCTCAAAAGAATAATCCAAACCGTTCAAACTGATTTACTTCACGAGTGATGCATTTACATACAAAATTTATAAATTTTTGAATTCATTTGGTATCAAGTCATGCGGTAAAAAATGATGAAAAATGAATGCATTAAAATTAACTGAAAACCTTCTATTTTTCACCTTTTTTTACTGCTTGACTTGTAAATTCGAAAATTTAAAATTTTTAAATGTAAACAAACCTCTTATGAAGGAGATCGGTTTGAACGGTTTGGATTTTTCGTTTGAAGCCTATCCTACAGGTTTTGGGCCGTTAGGACTTTCGCTGAAATCCTAATTTTAGGAGCGTAGCCAGACTCCTTAATAATTGGATTATACAATACATACCATCTAATACCATCATTTGTAGCTATAGCAATGTTCAAATTCTGAGCAGTAAATACCGGTACACCATGAAGCTTTCTCCTCCTACCCCTTTGTGGGGCTGTTTTCAACAACTTTTTAGCTGCCTTTACCTGCATATGTTTGAATAAAAAGAGAATCACTTAAATTATATCGAAGAAGAAAAATTTATGTGTTGTTAGCTATAAAGAATTACTTTATACCTGCTTTTCATTTGGAACAAACTGAAACATCTGAGGCTTTTCCTGCAAAATAGAGGACACCAAAACCTCAGGGATATTCTAACAAGAAATGATTTTACAACTTTAGTTCCACCCATTGACCCATATGATGCTTCCACTTGGGCACTTACTAAATGAGGTGCGAAGAAATGAGAATATATGATAAGAAGAATCAGTTAGAGATAACTGGTAAACATAAATGAAAAGTTGAATTTTACAACTCAAAGTGACTAGAATTTTGGATTTGAGGTATCTGTTAAGAACATCTGCTATAGCTGAAAAAGATTCTAAAATCATAAGATAGCATACCCTGAAATTCTCATATGCGACATCAAGCCGGCAAGCTCCTACCATCCCAGCGGGTATCTTTAGCTCTTTCACATATGAAGCTGTGTAATTTAGGCTGAGTCAACCTAGAAGTTTAATTTATGCTCTTAAGTCTTATCATTTTTTACCTCAGATTGAAAATTGGAACTTATAAATGGATGTACCTGCATCATTCAGATCCATGAAAAACCGGAATACAGGTCCATCAGTGTCGCTATTGGTAACATCCGCTATGAACTTTTTCAACCATTGTGGCGCCCTGTAAAATACATAATATGTTCAAATTCATGCTGGGCAACAAAAATTTCATTGAAGCTGAACTAATTCCCAAGAGCACTGATAGCATCACAATCCGTTGTACATGTCTATGAAGCACTGATACAAGACCCTTTCTTGTTTCAGGATTTGAACATTGTGACGTGCAACAAACCTAACAAGAACTACTCCAAAGGCCTTCGTTTGAAGCCTGTGTCTCAGTTTTTGTTTTATTCTTCTGTCAAAGGCTGTGATAAAGAAGAAGGGTACTGTCCTCCTAATATTTTATTTATATTAATATTCATTATTAAGTGATTAATTTAAGGAATGTGGATTTTGATAAATTAAGTGAGTTTAGATGGGGAAATAACTAATATTAAAGTTTTGATGGGGAAATATCTAAATTTAGAAGTTATGGTGGGCATATATCTAAATTTCTCTACTATTAATTAACTTTCGCAATTGAGATTTTATCTTCTGACAAATTAATAAAAAAGGACATGCTACAAATTACCAAGTGTAATGTTTATTCCCTTCATTCTCAACATATAAACAGGCAATACAAATATTCTGTCAGTTATACCAGCATATTAATGAAATTACATCTCACAGGCACACTTTCAGATATATCAAAAACTGAGAGCAAAAGGCTCCACCTTTTAGTGAGAAATGGAAGGTTCAAGTGTCTGGTCACCGCCATGAGGCCATTACCAGACGGATCGAGCATCGTAAAAACCTGTCCCACGAAAGCGGGCCCACCTCCGCCCTTCATTGAGCCGAGACCGTCTATTCTCACCCCCGGTGATACACTCCTCGACTGAGGCTGCGCCGTCGAGAAATTCGATATGGGAAGTAGAAAAGGCACCATGACTGAAGGAGAGCAAACTGGTACTGGCGCATGTACCGGTTTGGGACTGAAAGGGAGGCGCGAGAGAAGCGTAGAGGTGAGAGAAGAAAGGAAATTAAGGTGAGGTAGAGGTTCCGATTTTAGCGAAAGCGAACTGGGTGAAGAAGGCGCCGTAGCCATAGAAGAGCTGTGAGAATCCATGATTTGCTAAGCTTCGCTTGGTCGATTGGACAAGCAGCTTATTTAGTTTCTTTCGGTTTTCACTTTTTTTTTTTTTTGGCAAAATTTCTTGGATATCCTCGTTGAACTTAAATATTATGTATTTCTTCCCTCAAAACAAGAAACGAAAGTATCACATCTACTCTCACATTTACCTAATCAAAATTTAAAACATATCAAATGTGCGTAAACCTTTAATTTTACGAATAAATTTTACAAAAGGAATTTAATTATACCGAAAGAGATTTTTCGTCTATTTCAGATATGGCATTTTACATTAATTTAACATTTTATTTTACACAGAGAAGATGTCCATCAAAGAGCCGTTTTGGTCTAGTAATTAGTACGAATATGTGCCTTCCAATTGTCAATTTATTACAAACTAGTCAAGTGCCCGTGCGTTGCAACGGGAAAAAAAAATTTAGTTATCAAATATTTATTCACGTAATAACTATGTTAATTAAGTGTAAATGTGAATAAAAATGAAATGACAAAACAATGTTCAAGTAAAGAAGAATACATAAAAGTAAAGGAGAATAAAAATAAAATAACAAAACAAGTAAAGGAGAATTCATTTTATTCTCTTCTTCTGATCTGCAATTTTAATTGAATTCCAATCACAAATGATATAAAATACATAAAAGTTATTCTAATTATAATTGACAATTCATCAATACAAGTCAAAATAAAAAACATAAGCATTAAAAAACATTGTATAATGAAAAACATAAGCATTAAAAAACATTGTTCTCATACATAATTTCCAATAACAAAAGGGCCACATACATAATTTTAAGATTCAAAAAGGCCTAATATATAATTTTAAGAGAACAACACACAAAACAGATTCTCAAAACCAAGTAATACACATTTAGCTTGCACATGCTTGACATAGCGTCTCTTGTTAGACTTCCTCTTACACATATAGTTTCTTAACAAAAAGATTTCATCATCTATTGGCGTGGTGGGATCTTCTTCAAACTTCTTTTTTTCTCTTCTAACTCACTCAGAGTCAGATGAATCCCGTTCACTTTCAGTATGAGTCCATTCCATATTCCTACAACACAATGCAAAGATGTACTTGATGAAAGTAAATGTAATATTCAAGTAACTAACATAAAAAGTCACTAATATATAACACAAATTAAAGCTCGGTAAGACTTTAAATGATTTCTCAATATATAGTACCTCAACATTCCTTGCCAGACCATCCATGCTTGTTAGAATGCGATAGGGCCATCGCTTTATACCTTTAATCCTGCACCACATCTTTAGCGTGGTCTGGCTCACTCGGAGCTCTTTTGCAGCTTCATTTTGTAGTTTTCTAAACATTGGACGGACCAACTCAATAGATAAATCTCCAGATTTTCTCCTAAAAGTTATGAAAAAATTATAATATAGGAAAAAATATAGGAAAAAATATAAACGACAACAAAAGAATAAATTACTGACATTGGAGGAGCATTCACATCTACCGGTGCTTGGTCAGGCAAATCGACCTATAGTAAGAAGCATCGAAGTGAAACTATGTCATTTTTTCTTGTAAAAGGAAACATATATGATAATAGTAAAATCAATAAATCTTAAATTTATTCATTACCCTTTCAACGTCAGAAGTTTCTTCAACAATTGGTAAATTAAGATCAATGCCAAGAACTTTTGATCCAAGAGCCCTTTCTAACAATGATTAACAAAAAATTGTAAGTACATAAGGTAATGATGCAATTTATTAAAATAGCTTGTTACATATACCTTCAACAATTGGTATAGCATCTTCCTCTGCACCAGCTACATTTCCAACTTGCTCATTTTGCACCGTTAGAGTCATGCTCAGCTAATTGACACAAAATTAGAAGTACAATAATGTAATGATGCAATTTATTAAAACAGCTTGTAATGATGCAATTTATTAAAACAGCATGCAATTTATTATCCAGCAAATCACATCCAAATAAAAAAGCAGAGATTCATAGGTAGGCAAACACAACAATAAATAAAAGAAATCACATCCAAATATAGAACAAGAGATTGAACTTTGATTACTGACATTATTCCATGGGAAGCGCTATTCTAAGAGCATCAAAGATGCATTTAGTGTACCACCTTCTGTAGTTTTATCTGTATATTTCTCTATCAAAATGGTAAATTATAATCCAAATATTGATTCCCTTTTATAGCCTTTTGATTAATTGAACCCTAGGTTTCTTCCAAATGGATTCAATGCAGTGGGGTCCACATTGCCATGTTATTGGAAAGTACCAGTGTGTACCTGGTACATGCGGTGACTGGTACAGTACCAAGAAGGTTTGCTTCTTGGTTACTGGAGTTCAGTGGGACAGTGAATTAATCAATAAACGCCACATCCATTAAATTACAAAACTTAGGAAGGAGACACAATGAAATAATAGGCTGAATTTGTGTTGAAAATACATAATGAAATTACATAATAGGCTGAATTTGTCATTTTTAGTTGAAAATAAATAATGAAATTGACTATTAGTGTCATTTTTTTGTGTTGTCATTAACTGCTCCAGAGATAACTGTTACATAGAAATGAAATTACTGAATTACCTTTTTTTTTATGCTGTGATTAAAATACATAGAAATGAATTACCTTTTTCTATGTTGTGATTAAAATACATAAATATCTTTTTTGCCCTATGAGCTGCACTGTGTGAAATGAAACACTTTATGGCACACAAAAGGTAGTCAAAATACAAGTAAAATGATATGTACTTAATTAAAAATGTGAACTTTATATGTACATTTACTTTTAACTTTTTATTATACTAATTGTTGCGGATCTTCTGGTATATCAGAAATAGCAAACAATTGAATGCTCAAAAACAATCTTGAACCTTCGACAGACAATAAAACAAGCCTACATATACCTAAAACAATTTCTCCATCATGCACGTGCCTAATATATATATGAGAAAATCTGCATCTTTTGATTTGAGCAGGCGCCTTAATTCCTTATCAGGCTCTTGTCATAACAATATAATTTAGATATAATGCACTCATTCAATTCCTCCGTATGTACTTTTCTAAAACAAGATAGAAAAATTCGAGAGCAGTTGTTTAATTAGGACAACTGGACAAGGAAAGAAGTTGAATTCAAATCATCTCCAGTTGCAAAAAAACTATAGGCTTCCATTAACAACCCTATATATATAATAAATGAAATTAGTTACACATACCTTCAATAAATTCGCCAGCTGCTTGCAGCAGACCAAGCCATCCAAACCACAGATGTGCTTGACGGCCATCACGCGTTTGTTTAGTTTCCGGATCGGTGCCATTTTAGTCCTACTCCCAATAAATAAATACTAATCAGGTTCATAACTAATCAAGTGGTTGCAATAAATGAACAGATTGAAAATTAAAACTGAAGGCTAATTGCAATGTTTTGCAAGAAATAACTGGTGTCAGTGTATTGACAGTTAGACAATCTGTTATCTACTACTGGTCTTAATCAAACACCTCAAAGATTAAAAATTATAGTCTACCAGTATCGTCCAGTAGGTGTATTTCAAAAGAAAGAAAAATAAAGATTTTTTTCATAAATGAACAAGGGAGAAACATTGTGCCGGTACCTTCCAATTTCCTTGGTGCACAGCAGGGGAGTATGAGAGGGATTGTGGAAATGCAAATTGCAAAGAAAAAAGCAACTGCAATTTGAGAGAACAACCAATTTGAATTTGAGACGTATATATAGAGAGAAGAGTCAGTTAACAACAAAATTTTGAAGGCGCGCGGCGTAACTCGAGAATAGGAATCGATCATGTACGGTCGCCGAGGGCAGTCAACACTATCAAAAAGCTCATTTCTTGAACTCATCTTGCGAATTTTGAAGCGAGATTGAGTCTGATTGGATTTTGTCAGAGCTTTTTAATTGGGAAGGAGAAAAGAGAAACTAACGATACTCAAGTGCCTAGCGCGAAGACATCGATGCACGATATGGAATCAGACGCCATCTTGAACTCATCTTGCCGTTAGATTTGAATCAGACGCCATCGCAGTATCAGACGCAAGTTAGATCTATAACTCAGGATAGGGACGGTCAAATTAAGCAAGAAGCGCTTCTAGGCCTCTAGGGGATAAGGGGCACTGGGGATGTCCATTAATCACATTTTAAGAGATAAAATGGACATGTCCATTAAATTACATTTTCATGCGTGATTTTTATTTTTACCCAAAAAAAAATATTTTAATATAAATAACCACGTTTTTAAAAGAATTTTATTTCTACCCAAACCGCAAATAATATTTGCGGTTTGAATTAACAATTCAAACCGCAAGGAATATATGCGGCTTGAATTGTGAATTCAAACAGCATATATTATTTGCGGCTTGAATTGTTAATTCAAGCCGCAAATAATATATGCGGTTTGAATCACATTTATAAAAATCGGTTAACCCATCACCCATTTCATTTATTATTTTATTAAATGGTAATTTTTCACCGATTAACTCTAAAGTTTATTTTTATTACAAAGAATTATATTATAAAAACTTATCAATAATATAAAATTTCATTTATTATTTTATTAAATGGTAATTTTTCACCGATAACCATAGAAATTTTATTCACCGATAACCCTAAAGTTATTTTTATTACAAAGAATTATATTATAAAAACTTTAGGGTTATCGGTGAATAAATTTCTAGGGTTATCGGTGAAAATTACCATTTAATAAAATAATAATATTATAAGTGAAAAATTACCATTTAATAAAATAATAATATTATTGATAAGTTTTTATAATATAATTCTTTGTAATAAAAATAACTTTAGGGTTATCGGTGAATAAATTTCTATGGTTATCGGTGAAAAATTACCATTTAATAAAATAATAAATGAAATTTTATATTATTGATAAGTTTTAATAATATAATTCTTTGTAATAAAAATAACTTTAGGGTTATCGGTGAAAAATTACCATTTAATAAAATAATAAATAAATTTTATATTATTGATAAGTTTTTATAATATAATTCTTTGTAATCAAAATAACTTTAGGGTTATCGGTGAATAAACTTCTAGGGTTATCGGTGAAAAATTACCATTTAATAAAATAATAAATGAAATTTTATATTATTGATAAGTTTTTATAATATAATTCTTTGTAATAAAAATAACTTTAGTGTTATCGGTGAATAAACTTCTAGGGTTATCGGTGAAAAATTACCATTTAATAAAATAATAAATGAAATTTTATATTATTGATAAGTTTTTATAATATAATTCTTTGTAATCAAAATAACTTTAGGGTTATCGGTGAATAAACTTCTAGGGTTATCGGTGAAAAATTACCATTTAATAAAATAATAAATGAAATGGTGTTGGTTAACCGATTTTTATAAATACGATTCAAGCCGCATATTATTTGCGGTTTGGGTAGAAATAAATTTTTTTTAAAACGTGGTTATTTATATTAAAATATTTTTTTTTTGGGTAAAAATAAAAATCACGGCATTTTCATAGATAAAATGGACATGCCCATTAAATCACATCTTGGAGTTATCCCTCTTTATTCATTTCGAATTTCAAAAAGCAAAAATATATGAATATTTTGTCCTTCTCCATTTTAACAGAACAAAACAAATGGTGCCTCCATTAACTCTTTTAAATTTAATGCATGAACTAAGATGAGCACAAAAAAACTTAAAAACCCAAATTATGATAAAGAAAAAAATATATCTAAATAACAGCAATATTTGCTCAATTTTTTTTAATTAGTTGCTTGAAAACTATATTTGCATTCAAACAACCTCAACATTTTCTAATTCTGATCTTTATTCAATCAAAAGAAATAATATTAATTGATCAATCAATCTTCAATCTATTCAGATAAAATAAATAAAAAAAAATGAAATTGCATCATTTCATATATAATTGAGTGTCACTTTAGTTAGAAATAATATTGACATAGGTTAGAATTAGAATAAAAAATATAATATTGAACAAGTCAATTGTTTATCTCTAACTTTATTTCTAATATTGAACAAGTCATAATGGAGTTTTCGTATTCATTAATTAATAGAAAATCTGAATTAAAATTTCCAATATTCAAGCTAAATCAATGGTCAGTAATTCGTACAAAAAGGCTATATTTCTCAAATTCCCAATTGCAGTTGGTATGGTGCCAGTGAAGTTCCAACCTTGCAGTATCCCTTTACATTTGAAACATTATATTGAAATACATTCAAACAAATAGGTCATGTTTGATATATGTTTTGTAATCTTTCATCTGATATATGTTTTTTGTAACCCTAAACCCTAAACTTTAAACTCTAGTCAAGTGTCTGTGCGTTGCAATGGAAATTGAAATATTATTTTGATCACTTTCTTTAGAAGTGATTAATTTTTATTTGATTTCTTCATCATATATTAGTCAATAATGAGAACAAACCATAACCTTAAAACTTGATAATGTACTATTTGTCTTCACTGTCAGCAATTAATTTTATTAAAGATAATTAATTGTTAATAACTCCGAAATAAAATATCAAATCTTTTCTACTATGGCACTAATGAAGTATTATATGACATAATTTTAATAAGAGTATCAATTGTCTCCTCTTCTTCAAAATTACTAATGACATGAATAAAAATTATCATCTAATTAAGCACAAATTTTATGTAGCATTTATGAAATATATATCTTGCGAACAAATTACTTAAATGCATGAAGAATGACTTACGAATCAAGGCATTTGATTATTGACCAAAATAATTTAATTAATTTAAAATTATTTCATAACTGTTTTTACCAATGCACTTGAAACTCGATGATAGCTCTCTTGACACCTTAATACCGTTCAAATTTCAGTGTTTCACAAATGATTACAAAGTCAAAAGATAATGCTCCTCATCAGACTATGCATAAAGACAGTAAGCACATCTTATTGCTTTCTTTCAATTTAAAATCAAGATCAATAGCACTAAATGAAACAATATTAACAGAAAAAAAAAGTAATTTTAACATCCGTACTTCAAAAAGTCGGACGGTTCGAATTTCTTACGAATTAACTTAAAGTTTGAGATATCTTTGAAGATGTGAAGTCAGACCAAATTCGTTAAAGATATCCCATCTTGATTTTAGAAGAACTCTGGAATCCTGGGCCTTAAACTTATTATTTGGTTGAAGCAGTAGGCAAAAATGCTAAAACTTATTAGTTGAAATCTTCTTCTAACCAAGTTATTTGTGCCCAGTTTTCTTCTTGTTCCCAGTCTATGAAATAGTTAGCAATTTTTTTCAAGCCTCATTGAAATTCATTTGTGTCCGTGTTGCTTTCAAGCCTCATTGAAAATCTATTAATATGACTTATTTATATGTTTCTTATTCAGAGTTAATTTTCATAATCAAGCCTCTTAAGATAGATTCTAATTTTTTTATTTGTAACTAATATGGGAACCATATTATTTTTTAAATTAGAGAATGAAAGAAACATATTACTATCCATATCACATAATATACTTCCTTTCTTTTTTAAATTTAATATGCTCATATAGCTAGTACTCCGAAGAATAATATAGTTATTGAAAACATAACTATAATAAAAGGACAAAGTGAAATGGAAACATGTTGAAATGATAATTCAAATGAGTTATTTTGAGGAAAAATAAAGCCAAATAGCATTAACTTCTTACAAGCAAAAACAGTAGCACTAACAAAAAAGAAACCAATAGTAGAAATATTAATGAACCATAATTAAAACAAGAAAAAAACAATTAATGCTCTAGTGTAGCAAGAAGAAGCATTAGCACGTCGCCATCCTGTTAGATTAAAAAAACACAAGTTATTGCGAAATTTCAATAGCATAATATTTCAAGTAAACAATTTATGCTTAACATTCACCTCATTGTGCTCTTAGAACTTCTCGGTATACAACATTCTTAGTGAAAACTCCTTCAAATGCATTACTGTTGCCACAAGGTTTTACCAGTACATGTGTTGTTTGCCGAGATACTCCTCTTGACAATGCCACATAGAGTTGACCGTGTGAAAATACAGGCTCAAGAAGGTAAACACCCACATTTGGTACAGTCTGCCCTTGTGCTTTGTTAATTGTCATAGCAAAACTCAAGCGCACTGGAAATTGCTTTCTCTTAAATCTGAATGGGAACAAATCATCATCCGAGGGGCTTAAAGGAATTCTTGGAATAAAAATCATTTTACCTGCATGTTGTCCAACTGCTATCTCCGCATCTATTGCATTATTCTGAAAAGTACGACACACCAGTCTTGTACCATTGCAAAGGCCATTTGCAGGATCGAGGTTGCGTAATAAAATTATGGGGCACCCCACTTTTAACTTGAGCACATGAGGAGGCAACCCATTTGGAGTTAGTGAGTTTAAGAATTCAGAAGGATACAACATAAGGGTGTCATCCTCAGCTGTGTCAAAACTGTGGTAAATCTTCTCTTCACCGGGAAAACGATTGATCATGCGCTCATTTAATTCATCCACATCACCATTCTTTGCTGCCAAAATTGCCCGAGAAGAGATATAATCTAATTTATGTCCATTGAGGTGCATAGAAGGAAAGACAGCTTCTATGAGTTCATTTGTGGACTGCTCATGATTTGTGTAAGAAATGGCCATCTCATTCGGAATACGAATAAGATTATCCTCATATGTTAATTCAGTCCCATCACCTACTCGTAGTAGGAATTGCGAGAACCATGGATCCAACCTAGCTCGCATGTTTTGTGTAAGCCTAATCTTCTTTATGGATGACCACAGCGGAGACATTGGCAATGTCGAGTCGACAATTTCCGCCCTAGTTGCACGCCTAATGACAGGAAGAACTTGTCGAAAATCACCACCAAATACTACAACTTTTCCTCCGAACAGTTCATTGCATCCGGTTACATCTTGCAATGTTCTGTCAAGTGCCTCGATAGCTTGCCTCCTGGACATGGATGCCTCATCCCATATGATCAAAGCAGCCCTTCGGAGTAACTCTGCAGTCGCACTTTGTTTGCTAACTGTACAAACAGATTTGGCATCAAGCTTGATAGGAATCTTAAATCTAGAGTGTGCCGTCCTCCCACCAGGCATATTATTCGCTGCTGCTCCAGATGTGGCGGTGGCAAGTGCAATGCGGGGAAGAGATCGAACAGTAGCTAATATTGCCTTATACAAATATGTTTTCCCCGTACCACCTGGTCCGTCAATGAAAAAAGCCCCTGGTCTGTTGTTTGTTACGTGATCCATAATCTCATCAAAAGCCAATAGTTGCTCTTCATTAAGTGAATTGGATGCACGCAAATCATCTTCTGATACTTCTATGCCATATTCTTCATATATTTCCCGAGATTCTCCTTGACCATAATCATTATTTTCATCGACCTCAGGAAGATCATACATACCTAAACTCTTCCCCATTGTTTCAAGATATTCACCAACACTCTTGAGTGTCATTTGTTGCACCATTTCCGGTGAGCTACAATCTCGTCGATAGTCTTCAGACATGTCCATGTAATGTTTGTCCCACAACACGCGTGAATTGGCTACCTCACAAAAAACTAAAATCATTGCAAAAAGTCTTCTAAGAGCTGGCGGGAATTGGAATGTTGTTGCCTCCAGAAGGCAATCAGATACACTGTCATCCCTTTCAATTAGACCTCTCGCCTCAGCTGATGCTTTGAATGATGGATGTGCAACTCCGTCAACCGTTAAAAGATATTCAAATGAAGTTGGTCCTCTGACATGGTTGAGAAGTATGCGTAAGTAGTATCGCTCGAAATCTATTGGCGGAGCATAAACCACTCTACCGACCTCACCTCCTTTTTTACGCAGATTCCATATTTTACGGCTATTGTCCCATGTAAAATGCTCTCGAAAATCCAGATACAGGTAATTCCTTGCCTCTTGGAAAGTCTTGTTAGCCTCAAAAAACTCTGTTAACATAGTTTTCTTTAACTTGTCTCTTTGACAAACTTCCTCCAAATCATCGTTCTCGTTGTAACAAACAAGTTGTTTATCAGAAACATGTAGTTGTAAAGATCTTACTGAAGGCTTTATCTCACTCAGGTTAAACCCAAAAATGCGCCATGCTGCCTCCGGTGGTGACACCCATCGAGCATCTTGAAACATTTTGATCTCATCGATGGACGTCACTTCAGAAGATCCAACATGAATTTCTGTACGATCATGACCCTTATAAATATACTTGAATAGATACTTCACGGCTTTAATACTCGAGCAAATCTCGATGTTGATGTGGCAATTGTAGCACATTAGCAAATGGGGGTTGTAAGGAGCGACCCATCTATTATCAAGCTCATAACTTCGCACATGCACTGTACGACTATTGTCCCTTCTTCGGTATACAGGGTAGGAGTCTTTTCCTTGAACAGTTGTCATATTAAATTGTCTAGGATAGTGAAACCTACACTTACCATTTCTCATGCATGGGCTAATCTTTCTCAAAGGTCCACATGGTCCGTGCATCATGTGTTTAACAACCAGTTTGTGTAACTCAGGATACTTCCTTTGATCAGGGATCTCTGCGGACACAAGGTTGTCATATTGGTCTGGATTTCTGATCTTACAACCAGACTCTAAGATTATGAGAAAATGTACATGAGGTAACCCTCGTTTCTGAAACTCGATGACATACACATGTGCTGCGACATGTCCAAAAAAATTACCTTTAAAGATAAATTTCTTCAAATCCTCCATTTTTGCCTGAAATACATGAGCTGTTAGGTCGGGGCGATCTTGTGCTGTTTGTCCAGGCAATAACTCAGCACGTATCTCATCCCATTCCGAATTACACGTCATGGTAAAAAAGATATATGGCTTTCCGTACCTCTATACCAATGCCATAGCATCTAAGTACCTTTGCTGCATATCTCTTGGACCACCTATGAATGAAGTCGGCAACAAAACAAGCTTGCCAACTCGAGAACCTCGCACCTCCCCTGCATTTATACTATCAACAATCCCTTGGTATAGGTCTGCACGTATCTTGCTTTGTTCTTTTCTTAGGTAATCCAAACGACATGACTCTATCTTTATGTACATGTCTACCAAAAATTGTTGAAATAACCTTCCTCCCAAAAGGATCAGATTTTTTTCTGATCGTATTTGCAACTTGAAACAATAATACTCTCTTGCTGAAACAAATTTCCTTCTTTTTCTGGGGTTGCAACATTCTAGAATAAAAAAGATACACCATGTTAGTTAAAAAAATGTAAGTTAATTTAATTATTAGTTACTTCATCCTTTTTTTTATAATGTGAAGTAAAAGTACCTCCATCTTCTTCAAAATGAGCCATTTCTGGTGTTGAAGTGGAAGTCACAGCTTGTTCAGCTATTGAGATTTCATTATGCCAGCCAACCTCACCATTGGGAGATAACAACGGATATGCTAATGGATCATAGCATCCATGATAGCACTGAACTCTCGTAGGACAATTATTTCTATCGTACACTATTATGCTCCTCTTGTACGATGTTTGATCTCCATTTCCCTCAACCCAGACAGCATCAACTTGAGATGCGGTTGGCTTATTATATGTTCTTTGATCAAGATCAACTGATGCATTTAGTGTTATTCGATAATTATCAAGTGTGGGTATGTCTCGAAGCATCCTAAATGTTTGTGCATATGGATTATTTGATAGAACACCATCAATATTTCAACAATGTTCCTATCAAGATTTGGTGTCCTATCCATCCGTTGATCTAACTCTGCATCGGTATCATAAAAGTATAGTTGTAAGTACTTCGGTTCATTTTGAGGAACTAATTGATCTAAGAAATGGTAAATCTGGCCGTGAGCACGAAATGTGTACACACCATCTTTCATGTTGGCCAAATTTTTATCTACCCTCGCTCCCAACGATGTGAATGAAAAATGAGAATTGTAACACCGTATGAAATATCAGAAAGACACACCATGAGGTTCTTCAGTTGTAAATAGACGATACAACTCATCAGGAACTTGATTTGGGGCAAGTGATATCTTACCATTCATGCAACAAAAGGTACGAAATTCATACTGAAATCGCCTAGCTTTACAGAACTTGCAATCTCGTTGCTTGTGTAAAATGTTAGGTGAGGGAGGTAAGCCATGATATAGAAAATCAAACGGGTCATTGTCCACGCTTTCCTCTCTGGTGGACGATAGTGTGATCATCGGATTTAAGCTAATTTCCCCTTCTTCAAATAAAGCTACAACAACAATAAAGCTCATATTGTCCTTATAAAACTTACGTAGTTCTATGGAGATTGATGAAAAAAAATTTAGGATTTCAAAATAAAATAAAATCAATTTTATTACCCTCAATCTCCCCTCCAATTTCTAATGGAAAGATGACAACATCTTCACTTTCATCTAAATCTTCAATTTCATCTGTTCAAGTAAAGAAGAAAAATCACAAGTTGTGTAATATAAATGAACACAATTATTTTTTATGATGATATATGTAAAATCATAACAAAACAACAATAAAACATTTACCTTCAAGAATGTGTTCATCTAAATGTTCATTGGTTATCTGATTCTCCCTTTCTATATCACGCACTATTGTCTTATGTATTTGATTGATAGAGGTCGTTCCAACCTCAGTATGAGATGGTGCATTCTCAATTGAAGTGTAAGAAGTTGTGTATAAATCATCTGCTGCCATGCTACTGGTCAACCCATAAATTCGCTTCTTGTTGTACTCTCGCATTTTCTCCTTTCGTTTCTCTTTACTTGTGTAATCCATGTTTGCATATCTTTTCTTGTTATATAAACTATTTTCCTTAGAAGAGCTAGTTGCCATTCTCTCCTCAATTACGTCTGTCCAATGATATGACAACAATATAATATTAACTTCATAACTGATGTATTAATTCTAAGATTCATATATACAATATTTCAAGAAGTTGTGTAGAAAGATGCTATATTGCTAAAAAAAGTCTAGATTTTGACGTACGTCTAACTTAAATGAATTATATAAATTTCTTTACTTGAATTCATTTTTTAGTGACAAAATATAAGAAGGTTTTTAATTGAATCAGGTGCTAAACTGCCTTAATTGAGTGGGAGCTATTTCGGCCGAAATTTTTATTAATAGAAATAATAATAAAGTAATGTCGATATAGAATAATGAATTCGTCTGAATTTTAAATCTAACAAAGACGTTAATTTTGGTAACGTTACCAACGATAACGGCCCGATTAACAAAATTACCAACGATAACGGCCCGATTAACAAAATTACCGTCGATTAGCGTAGCTGCAGAATGTGGCCGTCGGCAAGGATAAATGGCCTGCGAAAAAAATATAATAATTCGAGGCCGTTCTCAAAGATAACGACCTGCGAAAAAAAAAAAATACCTCGAGGCCGTTGTCAAAGATAACGTCCAGACTCTGGAAAAAAAAAAAAATCTTGGCCGTTGCCAAAGATGACGGACAAACATTTGTTTTGTATAAATTGACAATTGCTGCTAATTTATGGTCCAAAATCTTTAGATCAATGAATATTTTACTTATCCAAAAAATAATAAAATATTCTAAAAAATATATAAAATGTGATCTCCAAGGATACAAAGATCAAGTTAAGTGGTTTGGATCGGCCGTTTGAACTTTGAAAATGAAGATTTCGATTTAAACCACAAGACGATCCTTACTTAATAATAATAATATAATAAGAGTAAGGCTACGGTGCTTTGCAAAGTAAAATCCCCTCTTTACTTCGGGCTACTTTTTGCATTTTGAAAATCCAAACAACCGATCCGAACCGTTCAACATGTTCTAAATATTGAAATGTGCTTGGAGACCAAATTTTACATTTTTTGGAATTTTTTTACTATTTATTAAGCCACTTTGACAATTACTGATCCAACGGTAAACAGTGAAAAACAGTAAAATTTTCTGGACCACCGGATCAACGATTGAAAAAGTGGCTTAATGAATAGTAAAAAAATTCCAAAAAATGTAAAATTTGGTCTCCAAGCACATTTCAATATTTAGAACATGTTGAACGGTTCGGATCGGTTGTTTGGATTTTCAAAATGCAAAAAGTAGCTCGAAGTAAAAAGGGGATTTTACTTTGCATAAATTAGCAGCAAAATGTTTGTCCGTCATCTTTTGCAAATATTTTATTATGGTTTTATATATTTTTTAGAATATTTTATTATTTTTTGGATAAGTAAAATATTCATTGATCTAAAGATTTTGGACCATAAATTAGCAGCAATTGTCAATTTATACAAAACAAATGTTTGTCCGTCATCTTTGGCAACGGCGGTAATTTTGTTAATCGAGGCCGTTATCGTTGGTAACGTCCCCTGGACGTTACCAAAATTAACGTCTTTGTTAGATTTAAAATTCAGACGAATTCATTATTCTATATCGACATTACTTTATTATTATTTCTATTAATAAAAATTTCGGCTATTTCGGACTACATGAACTCGTAAGCCAACTTCATTTCTTTCTCTCCCTTATTTGTTTGTTTTGTTATTTGTTGCTCTTTTCTTTTACCTGAATCTAAATAACCATACTCCTAAGGCAATAGAACAGGCTAAAATTTAACAGATCAGTTTTGGCTTCATGCAGTGCACAAACCATATCTGTGCTCTTTTTAATTCTGTGGTATGTGCGCTGCATGAAGCCAAAACTTCTCTGTTGTTGTTGATCCATCATGGTTTAATTTTTGTTTATCCTGTTATATTTTTTCATGATTCAGTTAAGATACTCAAAATATAACAGGATATAATTTACAAGAGGCAGAAAATATAACAAAATGGGATATAATTTTTGGCTCTTTATTAAATTCTTATTTGTAATTGTTATAATTGTTTTTACACAAAATAGGAGGGCTTTAAATTTAAAAGTATATTTTCTCATGATTCAGTTATAATTTTTGTTGATTGTAACTATTATATTTTTTAACTAAATCATGGAAAAATGGACCACTAATTCAGTGAACTGGATATAATTTGTACAGTTAACAAGAGCCAACAACTATTATATTTTTTCTTCTTTTTGTTTTTAATAATTTCTTCAGTGAATTGGGTATAATTGATTAACGTCTTATTTAGGTTGAGAATGGGAAGAAAACACTGATTCTACATGGCACCAAAACAAGTGCTGTTTTGAATTCAATTTCGACTGAGTTATACCACTTGAAAAGAGGCAGTGCGGTGAAATTCTAAAAAAAGAACGAAAATAGAAGACCTTTTGAGAGCGCTGGCGAGACCTCTCTGGACTTTTACTCTCTTAAAACAGATTGCAGTCTTTTTGTGGTATGATTAATTAATTGTTTATTTGTTTAATTTTTAGTAACATCAATTGTTCATATTACTTCTCCTGCTGAAGCATGGTACCAATCCTTATTGTCCCTTTATGGTTAGTTTAGTCAAGAGAATTTACTCAATTTAGAGAAGAGGAAAGTAACAAAACAAATTAAAACATTGGCATCCTAGTTATGACTTTCACAATTTTGAAATATGTTATATAATTTCGGGGGAATTTCATGTATACCCCTAAAAAAGGCAAAAAATAGAAAATTCATCTCCATAATATAATATGAGTTCAAATATTAAAATTGAAGTCTCAATATTTCACACATCCATAACAAAGCAAAACAACATTTGACAAAAATAGCTACCCAACAAAACTAAAAAAAAGGCAACATCAAGCACAACCATAATATCAATATCCTAAACCCCAAACATCATTTGACTCCGTTCGGAAGCATAACTAAACATGCATGTTAATTCTGTGCAAATTAAAGAAAGTTTTTAGTCAGAAATATTATCATTTTATTAGAGATAGCAACATTATAATTTTTTTTAACTTACAATTACCTATGTCTCAAGGCCAAGACTTCTGGCATGATTGGATCAAAATTAACACTGGAAATATCTGTGGCTTGCAGATAATTAACTGCAAATAATATCATATTTAACATATTTTAATACATTACTAAGAGAGGAACACTGGAAAATGAAAAGAATGACAGATATGAATATCGTACGTGGTGTATGATGGATTACTTTCACCCGAGTGACAAAGATGATAGACTTATCATGACATGCACGAACAATCCTCACATGGTTGGTCAAAGGTAAGCCTATCAAAACCAATGGAATAATATTGCATCTGGAAAATTAAAGAAGTTGAATAAATTAATGTGAGGAATACAATGCAAAGTTAGTGAAAAATCATCTTTATCATATATCATATAATCATATAACTTTTATAAGTTACACTATATTTGTGACTCACGTCCAGTCAAGTAGATAAATCTCCAGGGCGGGTACACGATATCCTCCACCCCGATTAAGATATTCCACTTTATGCCCATAACATACTCGACCAACTACATCTAAAAGAAGGAAATAAAAATTATAAGGTGTTCATTAAAATTAAGTAAGATGAGTTGGAAAAATTAACAGCTTTTGAATAACTATTTGTAGAAACATGAATTACCTATGAGATAATTGCCACGTTGGATCCCGTAAATTGTTTCAATGGATGGCACCATGGGGTAAAGAGCAAAATTGCACATGCTTTGAGGAAGAGGAATGATAGTGGTATCTTTGTGAAAAACAATTTGATAATCTCGGTCCAGTATTTTAGATTTATCAAAAGTAATACGTTTTTGAAATGCCGGTTCGACTTGGAAATCATTTAGACAAATCAAATTTCCAACTTGAACTCTGCTTTCTACATATGATTTCATCTCGTCTGGAATTGTGGCTAACATTTTCTCTCTCTAAAAGAACAAAGTGTTAAAAGATGCAACATGGAACTCAACATAATAATTGTACGTAATAGTATAACTAAATAGGACAAATTAAAAGAATAATGCGATTCTTACATCATTATCTAGGAGGACTAAATAAAGTCTGTTATTACGGCAAGTCTTCATCATGAAATGCACTCGCACGACATTCATATCCCACCAAAAGTAATTTAGACAATGAAGTTGAGCAAATTTTTCCACCTTAAAACCCATTGCTTGACTGCCATAAAGAAACTCTTATTTATACGAAAAGGTCATTACTTTATGCTTATTTACAAATTTGTTGTGAGTAAAACTTTGTGTGTTGACTTTAAATGCATCCTTCAAGATAAGATAATAATTATTGTTAAAATGAGTTTAAGACTAATTCTAAATACAAAGGTGACATAGTAAGTATATACCTTTAAAATTACTGCTCATAAACTGGTTGCCAACAGGACCACTATTTTACCTTTAAGTATATACCTTCCCTTTTTAAAATATTTTATCACTTGTTAATTCTATTTTATGGCAAAACTCAGACCCTACTACTTCTCAGGAAATTTGGCAAAAATTGGCAGATTCAAACTCACTGCTAGAATTGCAACTGAAAAACTTGAACAATAGAATTCTTGCAGCAATAGAATTTTGAACTCATTTTTCATGCAACTATTATAGTTGATATGAGCTACATATATACTTGAAGTTTGTGCTATTTTAAATTCTTGCATTATAAATAATTTTCAAAATCTAACCACGTAATAAAAAACATGCAGAAAGAATCACTTCCACAAAGTCTGTGTTTTTGGCAGAGTTAATAGTTAAGCAAAAATTATTATAAAGGCATATTATCTGGTTTTCGCACCTTTGTCCCAACACACAATCAATCAAACTCAAAAAAATTGTTAGATATTTTGAACATCTTAGTGAAGTAGACACTGGTTATTGTGAATAACAAAAAGGGAAGCAGCTGTCTACATAGCTCCCATTTAAAAAAATAATAAGTACAAAAGTTCAAACAAAAGAGAGATTGAATTACTTACGTAGACAAGGAACTGGCCTCTTTCAAAAGCTAGTTGATTTCTTGTTTGAGTTTAATTTGTTCTTGACTTGCCGATTCTTTCTAAATTGCAAATAAAAGCATAATGTAAGAAAGACAACTCTAATAAAAGCCATACTCTCAGGCTGTTCTAAAGACCCACTATAGCTTCCTCTTAAGGTGGTATTTGCAAAAGAATAAATATTAATAGAAGAAACCTTTCCATTGAACTAACACCATTTTGCTACCCAAAGAGTAAACGGTAGTATGTAACATAGTACTGAGAACTCCCCTATATAAATGAGTCCGTCCAGATCAGACCAAAACACAGGCCTAAGTGCTGAAATATCTGAATTAAATTGAAACGCATCAATTTAATGGCTCTTGGACCTAGCTGTCACCTGTCAGTGACTTTGAACCAATGTTTGGCTAAGAGAAGTTAACCGGGAAACCTGATTATGTGGGGGATATTAAGTAGCAGCTTGTACCTTCAGCAATTTTTTTCCCACAAGGACAAATTAACAAATTTGGGGATCAATGGACCAGAGTGCAAAAAGGCATGAAATGAGGGATTGCTATTGTAAATATGCACAAAAAGGCCCACTGTCATGTTCATAGTCACTAAAAGGCAATAAAAAGGATAACAGGGACCTTCCTGCATAATTCCATCAGCCAAAGACTGACAAGGCAGTAGAGAAATATTCTTGAATTTCATAGTAACTAAAAGTTGTTTCTGAGTTTTCATGTATAAAAGCTCTAATCCAAACCCTAAAAAAACATGTGTTAAAGCTTAACCAGACTTGTAAATTAGACACTTGAATAGATGTTCTAATGACTAAAATCACCACTAAATACTACAAGAATCAAAGAGAATAACCAGTGCATCTACTTTGTATAAAAAATCAGGTTATTATGTAGTCATTAGAACATCTACCGTTCATGAACTTACCTGACTTTGTATATAAGGATGTGCTATAACCTGATTGTATATAACTTACCTGACTTTATATAAAATCAGGTTATTATTTAGTCATTAGAACATCTATTCCATGAGCCAAAAACATGAACTTTGTATGTACATTTACTTTAAATTGCCAGTACATCTAGTTATTCAAATTAACTAATTACTCTATACGGAGAAGCGCTAGCACTTACCTGATTGTGCTAAAACTGATGAGAAGCAACAACCCACTGGCAGCCAGTCGCCCCGACTGGAAATCTGACAAATTGAAATCCACCACGTGCCTCTATCACGAACAACAAAACAGTATCAGAAATTGTTAATAAACTCTTATACTCTTGTAAAATGAGAATTCCTATATTAACATTTTCACATTGCGACATACATATTTAGCATTAATCTTAAGAAATTTCTTGCACATTCCTTTTGTTTTCTTTTCTGTATACTAAGCTACAATATAATAATGTATTGGACAAAACATCACTAACAAGGATTGAAAAAATCATACACTGCAAAAAAAAAAAAAGTTTCAAAACTACATTAATGAACGAAAGATTTTTTTCATACACTGCAAAAACATCACTAACAGTAGGTATTTCAAAAGAAAGAAAAATAAAGATTTTTTCATAAATGAACAAGGGAGAAACATTGTGCCGGTACCTTCCAATTTCCTTGGTGCGCAGCAGGGGAGTATGAGAGGGATTGTGGAAATGCAAATTGCAAAGAAAAAAGCAACTGCAATTTGAGAGAACAACCAATTTGAATTTGAGACGTATATATAGAGAGAAGAGTCGGTTAACATAAAAAATTTGAATGCGCGCGACGTAACTCGAAAATAGGAATCGATCATGTACGGTCGCCGAGGGCAGTCAACACTATCAAAAAGCTCATTTCTTGAACTCATCTTGCGAATTTTGAGAGCGAGATTGAGTCTGATTCGATTTTGTCAGAGCTTTTTAATTGGGAAGGAGAAAAGAGAAACTAACGATACTCAAGTGCCTAGCGCGAAGACATCGATGCACGATATCGAATCAGACGCCATCTTGAACTCATCTTGCCGTTAGATTTGAATCAGACGCCATCGCAGTATCAGACGCCAAGTTAGATCTATAACTCAGTATAGGGACGGTCAAAGCAAGAAGCGCTTCTAGGGGATAAGGGGCACTGGGGATGTCCATTAATCACATTTTAAGAGATAAAATGGACATGTCCATTAAATTACATTTTCATAGATAAAATGGACATGCCCATTAAATCACATCTTGGAGTTATCCCTCTTTATTCATTTCGAATTTCAAAAAGCAAAAATATTTGAATATTTTATCCTTCTCCATTTTTAACAGAACAAAAACAAATGGCGCCTCCATTAACTCTTTTAAATTTAATGCATGAACTAAGATGAGCACAAAAAACTTAAAAACCCAAATTATGATAAAGAAAAAAATATATCTAAATAACAGCAATATTTGCTCAATTTTTTTTAATTAGTTTGCTTGAAAACTATATTTGCATTCAAACAACCTCAATATTTTCTAATTCTGATCTTTATTCAATCAAAAGAAATAATATTAATTGATCAATCATTCTTCAATCTATTCAGATAAAATAAATAAAGAAAATGAAATTGCATCATTTCATATATAATTGAGTGTCACTTTAGTTAGAGATAATATTGACATAGGTTAGAATTAGAATAAAAATTGTGTATAAGATTTGTCAAACGGATTTGACATGATGGGAGAAAAATGTATAAGATTCAACAATTTCAAGAGAATAATTGAGACACAGAGGAGAGGGCCTTTTAAAAATCGAATCTGAATATGATAATAACAATTTGCAAACCCAGTCACTATTGGCATTGAGTGTAATAACATTAGAAGGAAAATGAGATTTTGATTTCTACTCAAGGTAAATTAATGCATCATTCCACAATGTATTAATTTCCATAATCAGCGTACAATATAAGAAAAGGGGAAATAATTTCTAGAGGCAATCAAAGAAAGAAATTAATCATAGCACTATAACAATCAAGCAACTAAAATCATAACCACAAACACCAACAAATCCTTGCGGAGTATTAATCAGTCTAAACCTAAAAGAAATACAAAAAGTAAATAAGGTTAACCAAATTAGAAATTTCCAGTGAAGGAGAAGCCGGCAGCCGCCGTACCTCGTCCTGCTCCTCTTCCTTCTTCTTCTCTTCTCTTTATCTGCCCCTTTTATCCTTTTCTTTTCTCTCTTTCTTTATTTTTTGTTCTTTGCAAACCTCTACAACAAAGATTATCAACCAAAGATTTTCTCTTCTCTTTTATCTTCAACTCCCTATCAAAAGTCAGCCACTACAACCAAGATTATCAACCAAATTGGAATATATTACGGTAATAAATTATGGAAAGTGCATGGAAACCAAATAAAGATTGACACTTCAAATAGGAACTAACCACCCGACCTGATCCTTGAAGAGCTGCTCCCTCAGCATTCATTTTTGAAATAAGAGCCTCAAACGAACCAAAATCAGTATCAATTTGCCAACCAAGTTTCGTCCCCCACCAGCTTGCCAATGAAACAAGAGGCAATAGAATATGGTGTATTTAAATTTTGCTGTCGTACCCCTTCAACATCACTCTTATCAAGTCCCATGCCAAAAGCAACCGTAGCAACAACCTACAATTAGTAGATAAGAAATTAGTTTTTTGTCTAATTAAACAACACCATTAATCTCCAGGCACCAAAAAGTTGAAATAAAACATTACCACTCTTATTTTATTTGAGCAGAAAAGCTCCTGAACAAGGCTTCTCTCTTTAGCATGGAGACCACTATGGTAACTCTAAAAGATGCAAGTAAAGATATTTTAGGACTAAAATAAAATAACTTCATGAAATAAGATGGAAAGCTATATAATGGGCTTAATATGTATGTACTGAGGTTTCTATATGGATTTGTGATTTCAGAATACTTAAGACTGTAACACTTAGTTTGAACCCATTTTGCCTCAATCGCCCTGACTTACATAGTCATTCCTCAATTTACTTGCCTTAAAGTAAATAAAACCTATACAAAAAGAAGAAGAAAAACACTCTGACCAGCACTGGTACATAATAATACTGCAATATAAAAAAGCAACTTGTCATTCAGAAATGCAATGAGATTCATCAATCACAACAAGAGAAGTAGTCAACTTATCCTCAAAAACTGATAGGAATTATGAATTGAGAAATCTTTCTGGAGAAACAAACAGCACCTGCATCATTAAGCTTCTCATCAAAAAGTATACTCCCTTAAATTAGGCTATTATACAGGTTGATTGATCTAAGAGTTGCAACAGCATAAATTGGTGCCAGATAAAAAATATTTGCTTCTGGCATTTCATAGTTATGGATGAATTTGGGTAAAATGTAGTTAGATTTTTGCATGATTAGTACATTTGTTTGAGTTTCTAATTAATTAGTATTTTAGTCAGGGAAACATACCTTGATTTCTCCAGAGCAAAGCCTGTTTAAGGTCTCAAGAGATTCTTCACTGGTCTACAACAATGACAAAGAAGCATTTGCTGTTAAATGGTAAATGCAAGACAACAAAAATGAAGAAAAAATATATATATTTACCTGGTTACTGGAGAGAAGACCACCAGGCAAAACAGGAGGCAACTTCTTTAATTGATCAACGATCAATGCTAGCAAAGGGCTCACCACTAATGTCACCTCTGGTAATATCAAAGCTGGCAGCTGAAAAAAGAAAAGTTGAAAATAAAATGAAAATGGCCCAAAAGAAATCCACTGCTACAAACCTAGACAGTATTTAAACAGGCCTTAAGCGTCTAATCACTTATTTTCTGAATCCTCTAACAACATTTGGATATTGTACTGGTACTGATAATGAACCAGGGTAGTATTACAGATAGCATGCCATAGATTCGGAGGCTCATTACCAATAGTACAGACAGTAGCAATACTTGCCAGTGAAGTTATCTTTACATTATTGCCAGTGAAGTTATTGTGTGATATGTCATGTACTCACTTGTGATATATTGCACAAACAACTGCAGTACTGGTATGGATGCATTAGCTGTAGTACTGGTACACCGTCAAATTAGAATCAAAGTTGAAGAATGCAGATGCAAAAAATAGTGATAAATATTCTCAATCCAAATCAAAAATTAAGAGAATGTAACATTACTATATAGGATATGCTAGTACATACCAGTACAAAACAGACAGAAAACCTTATCTGAGACCTTAACGGAAACAAGCACAATGCTTAATGTTAAAAATATGGAAAATATAATAACTATACCAATTGTTCTTGTTCTTCTGACATATCAGGGCTGGAGTTATTTTCGTACCGTCCACCAATTATGGGATGGATCAGATTTGTGCAGTTTTTTCAGGTGTGGTCAGATTTTTTCAGTGCAGCAATGGAAATTTGCAAAATAAAGATGCAGGATATTATTTCAAGCATCAAAACTGTAAACCCATATTAATAAAATTTTAAAAGATTGCTTCTTACAAGAGATAATCCTCTAATTGCTCTTTCTGCTGGATAATCGCATGGCTTGAAAAATCCACCGTATAATTTGCACCAAGTCGTCAGTCTACTATACACATAATTTGTTCCCATTGTATCAGCCCAAAACAATATGCCTCCCCTGATATAGACAAAAAAAAAAAAATCATAGAGGATTATCTATATGATATCAGTTATGGGTCAATCACATTGGAATTAATTTTTCAAGAGGGAGTAATTGCAAATTTACAAAACTTGAGGGGTTTTAATAAAAAGTAACCTGTAAGAAGGAAAACCCATGCCCATGATTGATGCAATATCCAGGTCAGGGAATTTGACTGAAATACCCTCATCAAGTATCCGACATGCCTCATTCACAACTGGGAAAAACAACATCTCTATTATATCCTTATCTGTTAATCCAGCAATCTGTCATTGGGCAAGTGTCAATTGCATTAGAAGGGTGAAATTGGTACTTTATAAATTTAAAATGAGTCTTAATAGAAAAGTAAATAAATTGGGTAAATATGATATTGTGAATTTTAGAGGGGGAAATACGTAATTTTGAAGTTTTTGAGGGGTATACGTGAAATTCATCCTTAGCATATTTATACATCTGCCTACTTTTGCTGCTAAAAGCATATCTGTTCAACGAATGGTTTCAGGAGTACTACAAGAGGCCAACCCATCACAATTTTGATCACTTCAATTATTTTAGAATCCATCGGCTCATTGATTTGTTTCACTAATCCATAAAATCTTAAACAAAATACAAAGAATGGGAGAATACGGGTAGAAAGAAAAGAAAACAGTATATGTTAACATTGAAAGATACCATGGAATCGGGGGCAAAACCAGCAAAATCTGTATCAGTACCTCAAGTAACCATGCCAGCAAGAAAGAGGAGCACTGCTTACATTCAGGAATTTAATTGTTCTATGTACGTCTCATGTCTGGAAGCTGTATCAGAAAGAGGAGCACTGCTTACATTCAGGAATTTAATTGCTCACTGCTCCAGAGGTTGATGCTGCAATCGGTGTTGTTACTGCTACTGCGGCTGTTGAGCGGAGTAACGGGCTAACGGCGAGCGCTGCCGTCCACAGAGGCGGAGGCGGAGATGGAATCTTCTTAAGCGACTGCAACCGTCTTGGCGACCACCATGCCAACGCGCGACTCGATTTGCATTTTTGCTTCGTTTCTCCTTTCCTTCTGAGTTAAGAGAGAGTCTGCGCAAGAAATTAGTGAGAAGAGCATGGTTAAAGAAGAGATCGATTTTACAGAGAGTGAGAAGAGTCGGTGGCATCGGGAAGGAGAAAAGGAGAAAAAAGAAGAAGGATTATGTGTGGTAGTGTGGGGAAGGACAAAAAGAAAAGAAAAAATGCGTCGGGAAGAAGGATGCGCACGGGAATAGAGAGAAAAGTGCGTTCCGCGCACGGCAATAGAGAGAAAAAAGAAAAAAATATGTAGCCAGTACCAATAGCTAAGAAGCATGCTTCTATTGGAATGGATAGATTTACAACTAATTTTATATTTCTACACGTAAAACTACACGAAAGAAAAAGTATAAAATCAAACAGTGATCAATGGCTGAGATTGATTGAACGTGAGGCTGAGATCTTGTCTGGACAGATAGCCTCTTCACCCCTCTAAAATTCAAGGTGGTTTTATAGGGAGTAAAGATTTGATCCGTATCTAGAAAAATAAAAAGAGATATGAATATGATTTTATCACTATCTGCTCCGTTTTCATCCCTAATTGCAATGGTTCGTATATTTAGAGCTCCTACAGTAACACAAAGTTTAAGTTTGGATTGGTATCATTTGATCATGTTGGATTGTGTCATAATCTACTTGTTTGTTTGACTAGATTTGTAAAACATATATTTGTTGAATTTTACGGTTTCTTGTCTTGAGACGTTGTGCAGGTTCGTGACGATATAAATTGCTACATATACATCACGAAAAATCAAACATTGGACTGAGAAGCATCAATTGCAACATGATTGTTGAGGCTCTTTTCTTTGTCTTTGAGATAATTGACTGCACCATTGCTCCGATGAAGGCTAAGACTTCAAAATCAATATCTACTCTTCACAAGATTTCCGAAAAGTGGTCATATGCCGAAATCGGATACTCGAGCGTCGAGATACGCCAGTTTGAAGATTGCTGAAGGTTGCTGAAATTCCACAACACTTGACAACGGTTGTAAGTTGTAACGGTTGTCACAACGGTTGCTCTCTGGAAGTTTCAAGGTTTCGGTGCAACGGCTGTCACAACGGAATAATTATGTCTGCAGAAAATTGGGTCTGGAAGTGATTTATTCCGTTGCAACGGCTATTTAACCGTTGCAACGCTTGATATCGGGCAGCTTACACACGGTTCGTATTTTGACCGCATTTTGGTCATACGAACTCTGATTTGAGTGAATCAAAACTTGAAATTTTCAGGAGACCGAGATCTACAACTTCTATGTTATAACTTTATTCAAATTATGAAGTAATGGGTCGCTATGGGCCGTGGAAGGCAGACATCAGATATGATAACGTGTATAAACCTAGATTTGCTTCTCTCCCTATATGTAGAAGCAAATATTATGTTTTCTTAAGGAGGCTCCAACAGTCAAACTCTTCTTCCTGAACTGCAAAAGAGAGCCACCATGGTTGTTTGATCTTAAAACTTCAATCCTCATTCAACAACCGAAAATCTACTCCACCACACTCAAACCATTGCAAGAATTAGAGTGATTTGTGAGAGATCTTTTATTTACTACAAACACTAGAGCCTTTGTTGCTCGGCTCTTCTACTTCGAGCCTTTAGTGCTCGCTTCTCTTGTATTAGAGCCTTTAGTACTCGTGAGTCATTTCCGTGCTTGAGTCGTGTGACTTCCCAAGTTTTGTAAGGGCTCACCGGTTCCACCTTATACTTCCTTTCTCATTGGGTAAAGAAAGGCACCATCTCGAAGGTCGCGAGCCCGGAGATGTAGGCGTTAGTGCCGAACTATGTAAACAACTCTCGTATGAAGTGCATCTTAACTCTTCTATTTATTTTACGCACATTTCCTTAGTTTAAAGTTATTCTAGTTTCCGTTAAGAATAACTCATACACACATTAGTTAAAAGTACTTAGCTTTAAATTTTAAAAGGTCCCATATTCACCCCCTCTAGGTGCCTTAGGGACCAACAAATCATAATTTGCATAAATATTATAAGAATATTAAAGTAGTTTCATGAATTCAACTCGGCCTGAACTGATCTGGATTTTGATCGGACGATCCGAATCCAAGTTCCATTATTGTGTTATAGATCCAATTGCAACACCATACCGTGTAGAATGAGATCTCAATTGTTCGTTTCAATCTGACACAAATGTCAAACGACCCTTAAAATTCAAATTGATCCAAAAAAACAATTGCTCAGGCCAAAATTCACATTATCTTCTGCGCTATCATAGATGATACTCACTTCAAGACAAATCTACTTGAGAAATGAGGACTAGGATTAGGGATGTAACAGGTACAATACGGGTTGGGTGGAGGCATTTTTATATCCGTATCTGTACCCGTTATGATAATGAAACTTTTTTTTTACTCTTACTTGTTTTTTGGAATACGGTACAGGTCGGATAAACAAATAAAAAAATGTCATTGACATCTCAATTTGTGCTTTCGATAAAATATTTTTCAAAGCAAGAAAAAAAAAATAATAATGAATACAACTAATTTATAGTAAGAAAATTTAGTAAAATACAAAATTTTATTTTTAAAATATGAGTTGGAGGTCAAGCCACCCAACACATTTCAAACCCCTATATATTAATATAGAGGATTCCCCACTTTATGGGTTTCGAACCCATGACCTCTCACATAGAAGCCACGTGCCTTTGCCACTAGACCAAATACTAATTCTTCAAAACTTTATTGTATCATGTATTATCCATACAAATATATATGAGTGAGGCTATGGTGCTATGCATAGCAAGGATGGCTAGTGTACTATGGCTCAATATGATACTTTTTAAAATCCTAACGGTCGATCCGAACCGTTCAATGTGATAACCATATGAATATGTACTTGCAAACTAAATTTAATATTTTTTCGAATTTTTTTACTATTTTTTTAGATAGGTAGAATTTTGATGGTCCAGAATTTTCAGAAAACACTGATTTTTCTACCTATCTAAAAAAATAGTAAAAAAATTCAAAAAAATATAAAATTTAGTTTGCAAGTACATATTCATATGGATATCACATTGAACGGTTCGGATCGACCGTTAAGATTTTAAAAAGTACCATATTGAGCCGTAGTACACTAGCCATTGGTGCTATGCATAGCACCATAGCCTCACTCTATATATATATATATATATATATATATATATAGGAGTTGGCTACGGTAGCTATCCATAGCAGAGAGGACCTCAGTGCTACGGCTCAATATTTGAGTTTTCAAAATCCTAACGGTTGATCCGAACCATTCAACATGATCTCGATATGAATATGTACTTGCAAACCAAATTTTACATTTTTTAGAATTTTTTTACTATTTTTTAGATAGGTAGAAAAACACTTTATCTGAATGGTACAGAATTTTCAGATCAAGTGATTTTCTACCTTTCTAAAATAGTAAAAAAAAAATCTAAAAAATGTAAAATTTGGCAAGTACATATTCATATCGAGATCATGTTGAACGGTTCGGATCAACCGTTAGAATTTTGAAAACTCAAATATTGAGCTGTAGCATGGAGGCCCTCTATGCTATGCATAGCATATTAGCAATTTCTTATATATATATATATATATATATATATAGAGCTTGGCTACTATGCTTATATAAGCAAAAGCCCACATATGCTTAAATGAGCATTTTTGCGTTTCCAATGTTCAAATGGTCGATCCGACCGTTCATCTTGTTCTCCATATTAATATGTGCTTGGAGACTAAATTTTACATTTTTCTGAATTTTTTTACTATTTATTAAGCCACTTTGAAAGTTTCTGATCTGGTGGTCCAGAATTTTGGAAACACTGTTTTTACTGTTCACCCATATCAGCAATTTTCAAAGTGGCTTAATAAATAGTAAAAAAATTCAGAAAAATGTAAAATTTAGTCTCCAAGCACATATTAATATGTAGAACAAGATGAACGGTCGGATCGACCATTTGAACATTGGAAACGCAAAAATGAGTTATAAAACTGCTGTTTTTACTATTTATTAAGCTGGTTTGAAAACTGCTGTTTTTCAATACTGCAGAAATTAATAAAAACAACGGTTTTCAAACCAGCTTAATAAATAGTAAAAAAATTCCAAAAAATGTAAAATTTGGTCTCCAAGTACATTTTAATATAAATTGAACATCTAACGGTTTGGATTTGTTGCTTGAACATTAAATACTAAGATATGCCCCTAAGCACTTCGTCGAAATGCTTCCGGAAGCAAATTAGCCATACTATATATATATATATATATATATATATATATATGTATATATTTTGAGTTACAACAAAGTTACCACAACCATTTTCTACATTTTCAAATTCCAAATCATCTATCCAAACTATTCAAGATCTCACAATAAAATGTGCTTTCAGATTAAATTTTACATTTTTTGAATTTTTTTACTATTTATTAAGTATTTTACAAAAACTAGTCAAATTCAGACCATTGAATTTTGTACCCATCTTAATAAATTGTAAGAAAATTCAGATAAATATAAAATTTGATTAATAAGCACACTTTATTGTGGAGATCATGTCGAAAGGTTTGGATTAACGATTTAGAATTTGAAAATGTAGAAAATGATTATGGTAACTTTGTTGTAACTCAAAATTGTGGTAACTTAATCCCTCCTATATATATAATTTTATTTTTAAAAATTATCTCATTGGATAACGGATAAGATAACGGAAAAAATCGTTACCCTTACCCATACCCGATAAGTTAAGAAAAAAATAATTTTATTTCGGATATGATACGGGTCGGATAAACGGATAAAAGGGTGTCGTTGATACCTCTAACTAGGATAGAGGACATTAATTATGATAATATTGATTAATTAATTTTTAAAATAAATTGTCAATCGTTTTTTTATTTATCAAATTTAATGCATGAATTCCGTAGACTAATTTTTTTCTAATTTAATTCTTAATTTTACTAATATTTTGATCGATTAGTAGTTGTTAAATAAGTTTCGTTAATCCCCAATCTCAGTTTTGTTACGCTTCGACCGTACATAATAAATATACAAATTATCTATAGGTTTGCTCAGAACGGTCCAATTTGATCCAGCCCAATAAATGTTCCTTTTATATTGACTAAAATGGGCCTACTTGTAATTATCTAATATTCGGCCCAATGAAATTTAGTTTATTGTTGGGATGTGAAAGAATGACAAGTTTTGATCCATAAAATTTCGAGCTTAAGATAAGCAAAAACCTTCGTTTCTTCGCGCCGCGATTTCCATCTTTTAGTTTCTTCCTCAGACACTTCCATGGATTCTCTACTGGTAAAGATACTCGCTTTATTTTACCTTTTTCGGCAGTTTATGTGGAAAAACAATTATCTTTCTCATCTTAAACAGTTGTTCGCTCTCTGTGTATTTGGTCACTTCAGAGAAAAATTCAACCAGCGCCAGTGAATGAGAAAGAGGCGCCTGGTTTCTGGCTGGAATTCTCCGATTCTGTCTCGCAACACTGTAGCTTCGGTTCTGATGGTCGCCTTTGTGTAAGAAATCTCGCACCTAATTTCTTTGTTTTCTCAATTTTTTTTTTTTTGAGAAAATCATTTTAGTTAGTTTGGTGGTTAGTATGGCTAATTGATTTCTTGACCTGTGAGTTCAATATACTGCAAGTCTGCAACGATTTTCTAATTGCATGGTGTTGCAACTCGAATTGTAGGTTAAAACATTGAAAGATACAAGACCTCTGCATCAGAGATTGGTAGAGTCATTTTTGAACAAATTCTTTCCTTCGGGTTACCCATACAGGTACATGTATCAATTATGCTTTCATATTCATTAAAATGAATGTCACCACAGGTCTAAAAATCTGTTAACATATTATGAAAAATAAATTTTAGTGTGAATGAGGGGTACTTGACTTACACACGATTTCGGGCTCTACAGCATTTCTCTAGTGCTGCCTTGTCTGTTCTTTCTACTCAGGTCAATTAATATTTTAAATGCTTAATATTTATCTACTTTCACTCTTTTTCGACCTTTTCTACTTTCACTCTTTTGCTACTAACAAATCAATGTGAGCTCTGGCTCAGTCTTTGTTATTTGCTGCAGGTTTGAGACCGACACCTGCGCAAGCAACAGCTGTCAGCTGGGTAAGCGTAATAATTTAAGATGAAGAATCAATTTTTTAAATCTATCTCTTGGGTTCATACTATTTTGTCTCTGATATACTTAGATTCTGAAAGATGGAATGCAACATGCCGGAAAACTCATATGTAGTAGCATGGGTGCACGGATGGACTCAGAGCCTAAGACCTGGCGAATAATTGGTACTTTATCGCCCATTACTGGTTGTTGTATATACTGGTACGATGAATCTGTAGTATTGATTTTAAGCCCCCGTTTTTTTATTTGTTCATGGACTCACTGGTTTTAGAGTAGTTGTTTGTTTCTTGTGGGTCTCACCTATTTAAAACTGTTGATAATAAATCATAATGCAATGCTATACGACCTTGGTACTGGGTTATAATCTCTTTGCATTTTTACTTATAATTATGTTACTTGGGGATTTTTCCTTGAAATTGGTTTTCTAGCTGATGTGCTATACGACCTTGGTACTGGGTTGGAGGTTATTTCGCCATTATGCCCTCAGTTTTTTCTTGAGATGGCTGGATTGGGAAATTTTGCCAAGGTAACAAGTTTATTTTTTAATTGCATTTTTTCTTTTTGATTGTGCTCAGCTTTCAGTGGGGATAATCTGTGTAATATATCATGATTATCTGTTAGTACCTTTAATTTAGCACCTATCTGTCTGTTTTGTTTCAAACATGCCCTTTGAAGAAGATATTACAGGATTTGGTGTTTGCAGGGTTATTTCTTATGTCTCTAGGTCAAATGTACCAAATTTGTTTGTTGAGTTTTGGGAAGAGTAAAATAAGATTTAGTAAAATTTGATTTTTCCTATTTCACAAAAAAAAAAGAAAATCCTCTCTCCATTTTCTCAGGGGATGGCAATGGTGGCAGCTAGAGCAACAAGGCTACCTATATATTCATCTTTTGCGAAAGAGGGAAACCTGAGTGATATATTCGCAAAAGGAGAGGCTATATCTACCCTTTTCGATGTGCTTGGTATCGGTGCCGGCATTCAGCTTGCATCTACTGTTTGCTCCACCATGAAAGGCAAGGTATGTTATCCATATTACAGGATCATTTATGGTACTGGCATGTTGGTGCCAGGCGACCTACAATTATACCATTAATTTTTTGTAATCCAAGGCTACTGATGCCAAAAATGTCATCCTTAAGTAATAATTTGATTTGGAGCCCTAAAACATTAAATTTATGCTTAACCCATCAAAATCAGAAATGTCACATATACGCCCATATACCCCTTCCCTCTGTGTTTCTTTAAAAAAAAAATACAAATTCCTCCTTCGCGTAGTACGGCAAGGAAGGAAGATCACTTTGAATGTCCCTTGATGCAACTGTTAAGGTTGGGCAAATAGATTCTTTATTATTTGTCAGGTTTTTTTCACCACTAATAATACATTTTGCATGGTCACAAGCAGGTGTACACTAGAAACTTTTTCTGTAGGGTATTTACGCAAACAGCCATTATAAAAGTTCCCCTTGTTAATATTCTAACCTGTTTTAATTTATTAATTTATTTATTATGTTTTAGATGATTGTGGGGCCGTTGCTTTCAGCCTTGCATATATATGGAGTAGCACAAGAGATGAGAGCGATACCTCTCAACACTCTCAACCCGCAGCGAACGGCCATGATTGTAGCAGATTTCATCAAGGTACAAACTAGGTACAAAAGATGTATGAAAGCATGATCTTATCCATTGTCAAGATTACAACCAAAGGGAAAGTTGGGCTCAGATCAATATACTTGATGTCAAGATTATCAAGTGGCTCTATGTATTAAAATATAGAATTAATTGTTTGGTGTCTGATGGAACAACCGAGGGTTAATTCAGGCTACATTTTGTGGAATCGGACCTTATTTAGAGCTAGTTGAGATCGGATTATGATAAGCTAATCATACAATGGAGCAATCACTTCATACTACTTGCTTTTATTATGTTGTCAGAGCGGTAGAGTCTCAAGCCCGGCCGACTTGCGATACCGTGAGAACCTAATCTTCCCTGACAGGTTAATAGAAGAAGCTGGGAATGTAAAAGTTGGTAAACCCCTTCGCGAGAGCTTGAACCTGAGGAACATTAACAGATTGAAAGAAGTCTTTTCCAATGAGAAGTTTCTCATAAACCGAAAAGGCAAGACGAGTTACATGGTACTGGAGGCAAATGCAACTGGAGAAGATGTGCTGAGGGGGTGGCTTGTTGCAGCTTTTGCTGCTGAAATGGAGAAATCCGTTGCTTCGAGTTCGGAAGATGAAATTTTACACAAGGCGCGTGAAAAGATGGAAAATATTTTCCCTTCCTTTATTTCTCAAGTGAAGAGTAGAGGTTGGCATACGGACCAATTTTTGGATGGTAATAGAATACGATTTTCATACTAAACATGTTTAATTTATATGGTGATGACAAAATTGTAGGAATGTTGTATTGTTTGATTTTTATTGAGCTACTTTGATTATTCAAAATTTTTGATGCATGATGCATGATGCAAGTCTCTGTCTCTCTTTTTTTTTTTTTTTTTGTCTGAATTTCAATTACCGTACTTTCTCTTTCATCATCCATATTGTGTTCACTGAGATTTAAATTCAAAACCACTGAAAACTCATCATAGTAGGTTTGTGCTTGAGGTATTAGTTATGTTTAAATATTTATAATTTTGAAATCAGCAATTTGTGAAGCGACGCTACCTACTTGTGGTGAACAGAATAGTTTTTCTCGTACCTTTTTGAGAAGGATAAATATATAACTTCTGAACATTAATTGGTAAGATTTCAATTTTCTTATTGTTGTTTTGGAGCGAGTTATTTTAGAAGAATGCAGAAAAAAATAAATAGATAAATCACAGGTCTAACAATAATTCACAGTGAGGCTATGTAATTATGCATAGGGTAGATTGGTCTGCATTAAGAATCAATATTTTTATTTTCAAAGTTTAAATTGTCAAATCTGAACCGTTTGATGTGATTGTCATATAAAAATATACTTACATACTACATTAATATAATTTTTAGATTAGTTTTACTATTTTTAAAGATAGGTACAAAATTACTATTTTTGAATGGTTGAATCTTTAGATCAAGTAATTTTCTACCTATCTAAAAAAGATAGTAATTTTTTTAAAAATATAAAATTTGATGTACAATTATATTTTCATGTGTAGATCATGTTGAACTACTTAGATTGATTGTTTGAACTTTAAAAATAAAAATATTAATACATATTACACAGATCAATATCCGCCACGAATAATACCTTAGCCTCAATCATAAATCATTCTACTGAAGAAAGCAAAAACTAAAAAAAAAAATTAACATCAAGGAAGGTGTTAGTGGAATATCTTTCATAATTGCAACGTGCAATAAGATGTGAAGAATAAATCATCACCACAGAAGACTATTTTGATCTGATAAAAAGAAAATACGAAAGAAAGAAGACTTCGTAGTACCAAAGTGGAATTCCAATTTCCAAGTCAAAAAATAGCATTGTAATTGGAGGCGGAAATTACCGTGACCTCATCCCTTCTTTTGTGAAAGTGAAAAAGATAATAAGAACAAAAAAGAGATCAAAGTAATATTGGAACTAATTACTTTGAGCACGTGCTCATTCTCAATTCTTTTTATTGATTTTAATTTTTATTGTTTTACGGAATTCTTTTTGGATTAATATGGTATCTTTGTGAATTCTAGTTTTTTAAGTACACAAATTTATTTTTATTATTAGTTAAAATATGTTATATTTTGATTTGTATTTTTTTTTTTTTCAATTTTTACTTATGATTCCATATGTTATTTTTGCAACAAGTTTTTTACTTTAGAAGTAAAGATAATATATTGTATTGATTTTGAGTATTTGATTATAAGAACCTATTTATAGACCTTAATTATGATATATCTCTAAATATCTCTACTAATTATCTCATATCTGTCCACCTTATATTTCTAATAAACTCTTACAACGAACGTCCACATAATATTTCTATCATACATGTTATTTAACACAACCTTAGGAATGAGAATCTATTTATGAGAAAATAAAATCGAAGAGAAAAGTAATAATAAAATAAAAAGAGAAAACGCTTCATTCACATGATTAAAAAATCCAATATCATTAGATTAGAGGTGTCAATGGTCACCAGACGGTTATTTTCATATCCATAATCATGAAGAAGTGACTTTATCCATTCTTGACTCTTATTTATTAATAATTGACCGTATTCCACTCTATCTTCATCCATTATAATTATTGAATACGAAATGGTAACGAGCAAATAAAAATAATAGTATAATACTAATATATTAATTAGTTTTTATTAGTTTTTGTAAATAGACCATCAAAACTCATTATTTACACATATACAATCACATTATTAGTAACAAAATATCAATACAAAATATGCAATCAATTTCAACTAAATTATTTTTTAAAGCAAGAAAATTCAAACATGAATATCTTTTTCATTTCTTTAACTAAAAAACAAGACGTGCAAATAAAAGTAATTGAATAAAACTGAAGATGTGCAATTACAGAGGAGTGAAATCACGCTTGGTGTGAAACAAACATTTATTATTCCTTGTTCATTGTGCGTTCAGTGTTTTATATGATCCGTAATTAATATACATTTATATATAATTCTAGTTTTAATAATTACTCTATAGGGTACGGGTACGAAATAACTTCTATTTGTTTAGCTAATGAAAAAAAATCCTTACTCATAACCTATACCTATAAGCTAACAAAAATAAACAATTCATATATCCGCCTTATCGAATACAATACGATTGAGTAAACTGTTATAAGGGTGCCATTGAAACCCCTACATTAGATAAGTCACTTTTTCTTACCAAAATATCTGCTTTTTTGAGACATTTTGTGTTAACAAGATTTTTTTTTTTTTTTTACTTTTCCGGCCTTTCTTGTTGCGGATATGTCTATACAATTTTGATGAGTGCTAATTCAATGTTATCAGAACTGGAACCGGACATTAACTCGGTATAGATTTGGGTCAAGGGTTTACTGGTTGTACCGCTGGATTAACGGTTAAACAGCTAATTTGTTTAATAGATGGTTATAAATTAAAATTTAACACTTTTATTCTTTATATTATATCTTTTAGTTTTGTTATAAAATAAAATTATACTACAATAACTTATTCAGTCCATTTTTCGTAATAGATCACTCAGGAGGCAATAAATATGGTGGTAACTGGTAACTAATGCAAATTCTCTTGCTGTCTAAGTAGCTGCATAGCCTGCACTTGAAAGAACATCCATCATTTATTTTTATATTTTGAAAATATGTTGTATTTACAAAGACTTATATGACAATAACTGATTCACACTTACTAGAATAAAAAAAAATAGAATGTTAATATATTGCATACTTTTAGCCCATTTTGTGTTATTTTTTATGAGCATACAAAAAACTAACCTTTTCCTTGTAGGTTCTCATTTTAACCTAGCAATTTTGACTTCATACAACACATATTATATGCAACACTGTTTTGATTCTATAGTCCCTGCGTTGTAGAAGCAGAAATTGCTTTGTTAAAATCTTTACCCTTTTACTTCTCCAATATCAACTGAAGGAATATAAGCAAAGATATACTTATTAATTGAGTTGGTGTAAGTAATAATGAATCATGATTTGTTGATCAGGTTGCAAAGCATTACAGGCCAATAATTAACAGAAAGGTGGGCTGCTAGTCTGGCATAAGTTCGTTTTTAGGTTTAAAAACTAATCTCGCTTTAGCATAAAGTAATTAAGCACATTTGTTACACGTTTAAATTATCTTTAAGCATTATATAATCATATTGAGATTTGCTCCATCCAAGCATCTTCTAAAGATCTGACAAATTAAAATAATTAAAGCATGTTATCTTTCACTAATTCATGTCTTATTACTTATATTTTCATGTCTTAATTTTTAGTTAAAGAGATGAAAAGAGAAATTTATGTTTTGAATTTTTTGTTTAATAAAAAAATAATTTAGTTGGAATTTATTGCACATTTGTATTTTGATTTATTTTAGTAATGTGATTGCAAATGTGTTAAATGAATGAATTTTGACAGTCCATCTGTAAAACTAATAATAAACTAATTATTATTTAGTTTTTTTTTTGTTATTCACTTGCTACTGTTTCGTTACCGATGATCTTAAGAGATAAAAATGAATAAAATAAGATCAATTTTTATTGAATAATGTAAAATATAAATAAGATCATTTTTAATGAGTATAGATATGAATATTCCGCCCACAACTGTATAGTCCCTTTGACACCCCTGGCTCCGACATTTTTATTAATATTCAAAGTTTAATACAAATTATTATTTATGCTCAGATTTTGAGCTAATTTCGAAAAATGCCCAAGTCGGCACATAATGGCCGGCTACGCCTCCCCTAAGCCGGCCATTTTGTGGCCGGCTTAGTGTAGTGTCATATATATAATATAGAGAGAGTGGCTAATATCAAAACGGTTTGTTCCTAGCCTCCGGTGCAACCAAGTTGTTTCGGATTTTCAAAGTTCAAACGGTCGATGCGAACCGTTAGATGTTTAATCTAATATCTAAATATGCTTGGAGACCAAATTTTACATTTTTTGGAATTTTTTGCTATTTATTAAGCCACTTTGAAATTTGCTGATCCGGGGTGAACAGTAAAAACAGTGCAACTAAATTCTGGATCATGTGATCAGCAATTTTCAAAGTGGCTTAATAAATAGCAAAAAAATTTCAAAAAATAAAATTTAGTCTCCAAGCACATTTCAATATAGAGAACATGTTGAACGGTTTGGATCGACCGTTTGGACTTTGAAAACCCGAAAACAACTTGGTTGCACCGGAAGCTAGGAACAAACGTTTTGATATTAGCATCTCTCTCTCTCTATATATAATATATTTTAACCGAAAAAGAATGGATTAAACGGCCTATCGATATGAAATAGTATGAAATTTCAGACGTTAAACGGCCCTCAAGTAGTGATCGAGGTAAAAAGAGGAAAAATAAGAACAACTGTCAAGTATGCCGTGATCCCCGTAACTGTTATGTATGTACGATGAAGGAATGGATTAAACGGCCTATTCGGT
>JAJGRW010001157.1:295304-439709 GCA_025461045.1 Carex parvula | reverse complement strand
TTGTCAAACTGCGCATGGTTTGAATAATATTTGCATAAAGGCGTATTTGACTGGAAAAGAGTTGTATTTATTTATAAAAAAAGTCGTTAGGTAGCAGTGTAGCACATGTTGCTCATATTTATTTAAAGTTGAAAGTTAGGCGGAGAACCGTGTACCTGCTTTACTCTCTCCTTCTTTTATTTTTTTTATTCGCACACATAAAAGAACAAATGAAAAAATGTAATTTATTTATTTAGAGGAGGAGACTTGACAAACACCTTTTTATGAAATGATGAAAGTGAATGCTTGAACTTTGAAAATACGACAAGGATGGATGTGGAAATTTAAGGTGTTGACAATTAAACAGCTGAGATAGGCTTTCGAGTACCAAATGGATTCAGTCCGCGCTCCACAGCCAGGATCATCATCCCACCATTATTAATTCTTTATTATCTATTTGAATGAATTTTGGCGCACTCAGTTCAGTTAATGATTGTCCTTACACCACTCAGTGCTGAATTCACAGATAAAGCCTCAAAACCACATTGATTATATGCGCTCCTAATTTCCAAAAATTTAAATGCAAAGCTCTTCAGGTCCTAATTCCCAAAAAAGTTAATAACACTGCTAGAGGGCCAATTAGTTACAATCTCCAATTAAACATGCAATATACTTTCGAACTGCAGAATCAGCAGCAGATCATTTATTTATTTTGGTTAAAAAGGGATGGGGATTGGGGAGGTGACACTTCTTGTGTATTTTGTGGATTACCAGAATCAGCGGATTATTTATTTGTATCCTGTTCTGTTGCTGCTTCTATTGGGAAATTAAATGCAAATTTTAACAATTTTCACATTTTAGAGGCTAATTTGGAAGATTTATGGGGTGTGGATTTTATATTCTTTTGAATTAATTAAAGATGTATTTTAAATCAATTAAATCTTTAGATATGCAGTTTATTGGTTTGACATGCTTTGGTGCAAAGCTAAAGGAAGTGCCAATCCTTTTTTTCAAACGAACTCTTGAATACCCAAAATCATTTTTTTTTTTGCCTTTATTTAAAAAATAAATAAATAATGGAGTACTAACTAAAAACCGATTACAATATAAATAAATGGAAGTGTCCAACACCTTTAATATAACAATTGTTTTCAAGGTGCCATCTTCTAATTTATTATTATATAAACAAAAAATGTGTGCTGATCGCTTCCTCTGATAAGTCAGTGTAATTAGTTGTTCTGATTAATTAACCTTCAGTTTCAAATCTAGAACCTGCAGAGCCCACGACCTGATTCGATAACAAAAACAAATACAAATGGTGAGTCAAAATATGTTTTTTTGTCATTGGTGCAAGAAAAGTGCCATAAAAATAAATAAAAGGCAAATTAAGGGCCGGCTAAATTACTCGGATTTCTGGGCGTGACAAAACCGGTGCCAGCGAAGGTGCAGGTGGAAGCCTGTTGCCCGTGGGTCCGGTAGTAGGCATTCATGGCGTAGGCAGCATGCGCGTGGAGGTTGTTGGGAGCAAAGCAGGCCCCACCTGCTTGTATCGCGCGGCAGTCGGCTCCGTTGCTGCACGCGTAGTTGATGTTGTTCTGCAGAGCTGCGGGGCTCACCCCGGCTCTTGGCACGCACCACGACCCCCTTCTCCCACCTCTTCTCATACCACCCCGGTGCCCCACAACCTACATGGATTAGATGAAACATTAATTGATTTAATTAACTTGAATTAATAAGTCCAATAGAAGTTTAGTTGTACGTACGTACCTGTACCTGGCCTTTCATGATTCTGGCATTGTACATGGGGGTGAAATCCGGCCTGAATAGGCCCCAGTTCCTCTCCGCGATGGGTCCCGGCTTCAAGTTCTCATTGAAGAGCGCGAAGATGTATGTCTCGAATCTGCGACGGGCATCAGTGGAGTGCCCCTCCCTGAGCTCACCTTATTGATCAATCCGTTGACGTAAGAGGCCGCGTAGTCAGGACTGACCCCAGCCTGTCCTGGCTCTGCCTGTGTGGGCCATCCCGTCTCCCCTATCATGATCTGCACGTCGCCATAGCCGATGCGCTTCATTGCAGAGTAGATGGCATCTAACTGAGCATCAAGCATGTTTGTGTACCTGATTTTGGTGTACTTGTCAAAGATCCCACTGTTCCTCCTGAAGTTTTGCGTAATTTAGGGTTTGGGGGTTGTAGCTGAATGCATATGTATGGGAAGAATTAATTAGAATTAATATAGTTGGTGGTTCGATTAATTAATTAATTAAAAGATTCAATTAATGAGTAGGTTTACTTGAAGTATGGGTAGGGATTGACAACAAAAGGAGACTTGGTGGCTCGGTGGAAGTTGAGCATGGGGATGAGCACAGATTTCTGCCAACCATAGCGGAAGCGTGCAGTAGACGGTGGCTCGGAATTCGCAAGGATACCAAGATAGTGTGGGGTCGAGACACGGATCTGACGGAAACCGGCTGCAATGAGGGCGTTATGAAGAGAGCGCATGGCTGGCACCAGCTTGTAGATGAGGTTGTTGTCACCGGACAGAAGGATCTCATTCCCCACAAGGACCATACCGATCTTTGTCGCGGGGTAGAAAGGGGCAACATGGTTGGCCACCCAGGAGGCAGCTCCTTCACGGGTGACAAGGTTGGGGATGTCGCCGTTGGTGGTGGAGATAGTGAGAGAGATGCCGGTGTTGGCGAAGGCGCGGATGATGTCGGGGTTTGCATCGAACAGCTTCACGCGGTCGATGTTGGTCTTCGTCTGAAGGAATGACGCTACCTGCATGCAATAATGCAGGATTTATATTTGGGCCACGAAGGCCTTCGATTTAATTATTGTCTCGGGCCTCAATACACTTTTTACGGGCCCAGTCGTCTGTGACCCAGGTCAGGTCAGATCATGTGGCTATCTAATAAGACGAAGATGGATACCATTTAAGAAAAAAAAAAAATGTCTGATCTTTCCTGTTAACCATATGATACGACTACGCAGTTCGTTCGGAGCTTATATAAATTAAACTCGTCATATGAATTGAATATATGACATTCCAACAAGCTCATTAAATGCTAATACAATTAAAACTAATTTTTCAATTAAATTTTTACTACAAAGGTGAGAAATGGGATGCATATATGCCTGGACAGGAGGCGGCAGGTTGTTGCCGAGAGTGCCGTAGTTTACACCAATGGAAAGAGCAACCACCGCTGACGAAAGAAGAAGAAGAACCCGAAGGCCCATCTTTTGCAGCGGGGCCAGAGGCGCCATTCGCTCAGCTGCTGGATTGGTGGGAATAATGTTAGTGGAGGTACAAAGAAAGGCGCTTTGTGCGTGTTTCGTAATTTAATCACCTCATCCTGATTTCTACTTTCTAATTTTAGATCGATTTACTAACGATTAATTTTGGCACATTTTATATGCAGAGGATAAGTGACAAGGATCTGACGTCTTTTAATAGAAAAAAAAAATAAACAATGGTCGTTTGTTCTCAAAAATTTGTTATTGCAAGGATGAGGAAGTTTTAATCGTGACCAAGTTAAGTTTGATCTTTTGGCACTGGGAGATATTTTTCGGCCGAAATTTTTATTTATACCATTTTAAAAAAAAAATAAACCAAAACATCCTCACTTTCTGGGTTTTCTGCATTTACTCAGGCCGCAGAACACCAGTGCAGCCCCATTAAAGAGAGACCGCAGAATGCCAATGTGGCCCCCCTCTTTTTTAAAAAAAAATCTGAAATATGTTATTTGTGTTTTGGTTTTTATTTTTAAAATTGTTTTATTTGTTTAATTTGTTTTGGGTTTAGTTTGAAATGTTGTTTATTGGTAAAATTTGTTTCGCTTGCAGGATCAAATATTTTGAAAATGTCGTTTGTTTGAAATATTGTTTGTGTACGAAAAGATAATGATATAATGAACAAAATAAATAAATGACAATATCTAACAAATAAGTTCTAGTATCTTACAAAACATCTAACAAAATACAAATCAAAGCCGACTGGTCAGGACTAAATACTGTCCTCGGCTTCTTCTTCCTGAACCCTCGACCCCGCATGGAGAGTGGTGTCTCGTTAGTATCTGCTGAGTTTGTAGAGTCCTCCTCAATCTCGGATGTCTACTGGACTCGAGGACCAAAAACCGTAGTTTTCAGCATGCGTGAATTATACCTCGGGATTCTAAGTAGGCATGGCCTTCTCTACGGCTCGGCGTAATGCCTCGATACCTCGGTACCTCGGTCGAACTCCTGACTGACGGTCTCAGTATCCTGGACGGCTGTAAACAATGCCTCGTCATCGGCATACGGGACGTAGATATTAGGCTCGTCAGATATGTCATCGATCACATCACACCCGCCCAAGCCAGGGCATCTCAATAGAGAGTCGAGGCGCGACCTGTACCCACATTTGGCACACCGCCTGTATGTTGTGCTTGAGGATGACTTTTCCAAGCCTATTCCATCCCCTTATCGTGGCCATCGTAGCCGCTATGACACAACTCTTAACCATATATAATGCCTGTAAAAAAACATTATATAAATGTTGTACAAATGTAAATATTGTTAGTTTTTAATTTAAAATTTAAGATTAAACATACCGTGGATGCGAACGGTGTGCCGGCAGGGATAATACTATGGATCTGTCATCTCCGATCCCTCAGCCTCGGTACCCACTCATGGGGGTTGTCGGCAATACACCCCTCCAGAAATACGGTGTATGCGTCGTGATCCTGGTACCAATCTCTATAAGGTCTGTAGGAATTCCAAAAATGTCAGATTTTATAATCAGAAAACTATAGTGAAAAAACAAATTATAAAAAAGATTCTTACACTGGCGCAACATTCATGTGTCAGTGCTGCTCAACTAATGGGGGATTTGCATATCTTGCCTCGGCCACGTAATCAGCACGCATGAATCCCCAGTTCTTGTCCGCAGTGGTGTCCCTAGCATTATGAAGTTGTCGCCACAACGCCTCGCTGATCGGTGCCGGGGCGGAGCTGTCTGACGCAGCCCGAACTGTCTCAGGACCCAACCGGGGTAATGGTGCTCTATAATCTATATATTTAATTATGTTAGGTTGCTTCTATTAAATTAAGTTGCAGGGTTGAGAATTAATTAAATTAAATTACGGTACCTGAAAACATATGAGCGCACCTCTGCACGCCAAAAACGCTCCTGCTGCCGACATCGCTCAGGCAATACCTCGAGGAAAGTCTGATGTCTCCCATCTACCTCGACCTGAATTTACAGATTTAATACCATATATTAATTCAAACAACAAAATATGAAAAATAAATTAAATCAAATTTAAAATAAAATTAGACTTACATATTCTCTGTAGGGCTCCCAGGTCACATACTCTGGATCATCTCTCAGATGCTCGATCTCCTGTCTCCAGAATGTGATACCGAGTGACAAGCCATGCCCTGCGCCGACCCAAATCTTCGGATAGCAATACTAGGCAGCAAATGCATGGCAGTTATCTAGCTCGGGCTTGCCCCATTCCGGTACATCTGTCTTGTTAGCCAGAACTGGACGGCCAACGATCAGATGTGCATAGGACCAATGTTGTAGTAAAATGCATGGTTCAATAAAGGTCTTGTTCTTCTTCAGACAAGCATTGTTAAGACCCCTTTACAATGTACAATATTAGTGTTACTTATACTGAGATATAAAACTCTTGAAAAAAATTAAAATATTATAAGAATAAATTTTTTACCTATATAGGCATGCTAGCGTGGCACCACCAAATTGTATCTATCTATAGTGGACAAAGCGCGCAGAACCTTAAGATAACACAGCCACACCTGATCTCCGTGTGAATCCGGAACAACCAACAAGTAATCATTTCCAGAATATATGAGTGCAGGTACTGAACTTGAGAAGAAAATAAACAAATTTTTGAATCGGAGACATTGGTTCCGAACTTCCGATCTGCAGGTGTAACAAATGGAGTACTCTTTCTATTTCTCTCCTTTACTTTTTAATACTTTCTATGAATAAAAAATTCTCCATCAGAGCTGTGTTTTGAGCACTGTACAGGCAATGAGTAAGGGGTATTCGTATTTATTTATAGGAAAAATTTCTACATGGTGCCCATGTAAACTTATAAGGTGGAATTTCATGTATATCTCTAAAAAAATATATATTATTTTCTCAAAACTTTAAAATTACGTAATTTTTTTTTTCAAAATTTCAAAAACTCACAATTTACTTATTTATTGTCTGTAAGATTAAAACTCATTTAAATTTATAAAATACTTATTTTATCCTTTATTAAAAACATAAAAAAATACATAGCATGTTCAAGAAAAATATTGGTCTTATAATCTGTCGGTTTCAGAGAACAAATGGTTCATTTCTCTGTACTTCTGATGCATACACAAGGGTATACCGAAATGTCACCGTGTATATGTTAGAAGTAGAAAATAAATCATTTGTCTTCGCAAACCGATCAAATATAAGACTTACATTTTCCACAAACATGCTACAATTTTTTATGTGTTTAATAAAGGACAAAATGAATATTTTATAAATATAAAATGAGTTTTAATATAAAAGACAATAAATAGATAAGTTTGTGAATTTTTAAAGTTTAGAAGGGGAATTAAGTAATTTTGAAGTTTTAGGGGGGGAAATACATTGCGCATTTTAGAGCATCATCTAGTATATTCAATTGGAGAAGATTTTTTTTTTAATCTGACCCAATGAGTCCTGTCTAAAGTTTGAATTAGAAAAATTGATCCCAACATTTTTACGGATGTTAGAAGTTACAACCTATGCACTCTTTCTATTTACTTATTTTTTTATTAATTTATAATTATAGAATATTCTTGTTTACACGGGCTCACTGAAAATTCTCCCTTATTTATAAAAAAAAATGAGTGAGGCTACGGTACTATGCATAGCACGGTTTGGTCCGTGCTACGGCTCAATATTTGAGTTTTTAAAATTCTAACGGTCGATCCGAACTGTTCAACATGATTATAAAATGAATATGTATTTGCAAACTAAATTTTACATTTTTTCGAATTTGTCTACTATTTTTTTAGATAGGTAGAAAATCACTTGATCTGAAAATTCTGGACCATCCAAAAACAGTGATTTTCTACCTATCTAAAAATATAGAATTTTTTTTGAAAAAATGTAAAATTTGATTTGCAAGTACATATTCATTTTATAATCATGTTGAACGGTTTGGATCGACCGTTAGAATTTTGAAAACTCAAATATTGAGATGTAGCACTAACCAATCCTTGCCATGCATAGTACCGTAGCCTCACTCAAAAAAAATTTAACCATAGAAATTAATAAAATAAGAAGTATGAAAATAGAAAAGTATTTAGTTTACAACATTAATAGAAATATCAGGATCAACGGTCCTTATCCAAAGTTTAAAAATATATTAGAACTTTGGATACGGACCATTGAGTCTGAACCAAAATCCAGTCCAAAGTTTGGATCAGAAAAATAGATCTTGACATTTTTAAAATGATGTTACAACTATGCACTCTTTCTATTTTCCTAATTTTTTTTATTCATTTCTAATTATAGAATGTTCTCGTTTACACGAACACACCAAAATTCTCCCTTATTTATAGAAAAGTTTCTATCCATAAAAATTAATGAAAAAGAAAGTACAGAAATAGAAAGAGCATTTAGTCTGTAATATTAATAGAAATATTGGAAACAACGGTTCCGAATTTGTGAGTTCGATTTAAATTTTTGGATCAAAACTGTTAATTCTGATTTTTTTTTAAATATTATAAACCAACCACTCTTTCTATTTAGGTAACTCTTATGTTATTAATTTTCATGGATAAAAAATTCTCTTATTTATATGCAGGCTTAACTTTGGGAATGAAAAAAATAATATATTTTTCTTTTGAGGAAATGGAAAAACAATCAGTCATGAAACGCAGTCTTAGAATCGGATCCGTATCCTCCCAGGTACCTGACTCAAGCAAATTGAAATGGACGGTCCAGATTAATTCTATTTGGGCCAAACTCAATCCGGTGCCTATGGAGACTGTGGGGGCTTGTTTTAAGATTCGTGCCATGTTAAAAGAACCGTTCGATCATAATTTGCTTGAGTCAGGTAACCTGAGGTGATGTGAATTCGTGATTCTAGACAGCAGACAAGACAACAAGAGTACAAGGCCCAAGACGCACCGCATCCGCCGACTCCAACTCGAAAGAAAGAGAAAAGGGATTATAAGTTCGCCAATTCGATTCCCTGTTTTGAGGGATATCCTTGGTTCCGATCACAGTGGAAGCTGCTGCGGTTTGGGTCCCCCCTCGCCTGTCCTTCCTTCCCTTCCCTTCCCTTCCCTTCCCTTCCCTCCGCTCGCTCGCGGTTTGCGCAAGGAAAACCCTAGCACTACGCTCCTCCCTTCCGTCACGCTTGCGCGCGTCTTGCTTAATGTCAGCAAAACCCTAACTCTGAATCAATCTCCGCTCTCCCCCTAGGCCCTAGATTTAGATTTTGTGGCTCATTTGTTTAGAGGTTGGTTGGTTCTTTCCTTAATTGGCCAAGCTGGTTCTTTCCTTAATTGCAATTTGACATGTGTGTGCTTTTTGTTCTTTATCAGGGATGATATACACAGCAATAGACACCTTTTACCTCACTGACGAGCAATTGAAGAATTCTCCCTCTAGAAAGGATGGGATTGATGAAGACACCGAGACTACTCTCAGGATATATGGCTGTGATCTCATACAAGAGAGCGGCATTCTATTAAGGCTGTATCCTTTATGGTCTTCAGTTCAAGTTGAGTCAATCAATCAAATTTTCATATCTATTCATTTCCTAAGAACAATCAACTGTGTTTGCAATTGAGTCTCCCTTAAAGGCAATTCTAACCATAACCATGCCAGTTTTGACCTAAAAGCAAATTATTGCTGGAGATGCGCTGCTTGTACCTCATAAGTGCAATTAGACGCATTAATCCAGAGGAAGAGTCATAAAGGGAAAATATTGTCGGCTCTTGTTGCTATATTTTTCAATGTCCTGTGCAGGTAGGTTCACGTATCTAGCATTATATTGTGATGTCAAGTGCCAGCAACTCTTTTTATTTTTTGGGTTCTCATTTTTAGTATTGCAATTACAATGCCATTAATATGGGATTTCCTGACAAGCAATAGACCGCAAGTTGTGATGGCTACAGGGCAGGTTTTATTTCATCGATTCTACTGCAAGAAGTCCTTTGCTAGATTTAGTGCAAAGGTAAATTGGTTTTAGATTTATCCATTTTTTTTTTATTCTAAAATGCATGTTTTAGGGCCCCAAAGTTTAGAAATGTGCAAGTGCTTGGTGTCTGATCATGATATATGTACTGCTTAGGTCTGTTACTGATGGAGTATGGAGAATAGCTGGCTATTGTGCTGATACTTTTAGTTATTATAGAGATAGAGCATAGGGGATAATTAGTTCCTTCAAACTTATTGAAATTAAGTTGATATATCTGAACTGAATAGAGAGTAGAATCCTATTTTTTCCCTGATTTTCCTCAGATATTGACAATAATATCACCAATGCTGATCTAATGCGTTGTATTTTTCACCCTTGCCTGTGTGTATAAGATCATAATGTATGACCTGGCTATATCAGTTGTGCAACAATACTCCAACTGGTCATTATTGAGCCCCAATGTTAGAATTTAAACTATGATGAGGGTAATTAACAATGAATGTGCAGTCATTTTAACTGTACCAATTTAGCGCCTTTACGCAGTATTGGCCCACAGTGAGCTTAACTTGTACCATATTTCCATGAGTTTGCCAACCATTCACTGATTTTTCAATCAAGCACCTCATATCCTGAAAAGTGAATTCATAAAAAATGCTGAGGATATTTATTGTTAAGCTTAAACATTACCCTATATAAGTGGTACTGAATTCTCAAGTTGTAATCCTTGGACCAGACCAGTACGTCCATATTTGCTTACTTTGCTTATTTAACTTCTATAAAATGAACTTCAAACTACAGAGGCTTGCGGCAAGTTGTGTTTGGCTGGCGTCAAAGTTGGAAGAGAACCCAAGAAAACCAAGGCATGTAGTACTTGTTTTTCATAGGATGGAGTGTAGGAGGGAGAACTTGCCTATACAGCCTTTAGATCTTGGCAGCAAGGTTTGTCTATCAAACTTATGCTATGGTTCATTCTCTCCCTTTCATTTTCTCTCTCTCTCTCTCTATATTTTCTGAGGGAGTTTCTTTTGTTTAGTTGCGTAATTTTCATTTCAAATGAACATATAATTCTCTGAACATGAGACGAGATGTATCAGTCTTACATGCCCCCCTGTAAATCAATGGAAGAAGGAAGGTGAGGTAAAGAGGGGCCAATTTTGTGAAATTATCTTATGCACTATATTGGCCTTGAGGTTTTTGACTAATTCCATCCTCCCCAAACCCCAATGTAAACTTTGTTTCAATTATATAATTATTTTTATGATACTAATCATTCTTTTTGGTGTTTGTTTGAGTATTGAGTTTGTTCTCTCTTTTTCTATATCTCTCTCATTCCATTAAATACTTTCACCAGATCATCTCCTAGTGTCAAACACCTCTAATAACCAGTAACCTACAAACCTCCCATCATCCATGTAGTTATTTTCGACCAATATGCATTTGAGTCATATTGCTACTCTTAATATAGTGTGTTTGTTTGTTTATTTTGATGTAGATTTATGATGACCTGAAGAAGGATCTCATTAGAACAGAGCGTCATTTGTTAAAAGAGATGGGTTTTGTTTGCCATGTGGAACATCCTCACAAGTTCATATCTAATTATCTGGCCACACTCGAAGCACCTCTTGAGTTGAGACAACAAGCTTGGAATCTTGCCAATGATAGGTATCCTTTCTTGTAGCAAAGCTTGTCTTATCTGCCTTTGCTGAGATTTAGTGATTGATCATACTACTGGATTCGTAGGGCTGTCAATGGATCAGATTCGGATCGGATTCTCGTATAATCCAAATGTGGATCCATTACAAGATCCACATGCGGATCCATATCGAATAATTGTGAGGATGCAAATGCAGATCAATATCCATTATCATACTGAATTTCGGATCGGATTCAGATCTTATTAGATTTTTTTAAGTTGAAAGATTTAAAATAATGAAATGTGTGCATAACACAAGTTAATATAATTATTTATATTATAAATATACAATAGAGAATAATGACTTTAGTTTAACTAATTTATATGACTAATCAGATTAGGATATCCATTGACAGCCCTAGGATACTCCATCCCTCAATTTAGATATCGCAAGACCCAAGAGACATCAAACATTAAAGAGATAGAACATAGTGCTATCTAATGGTGAGATCCTTCAATTATTATTCTTGATGGTACAGTGAAATTGATTCCCAAACTATAGATGTCTAGTTCAACCAGCGTATTTGAAGAAGTCCTGCATTTTCATAGTATATTCTCTGTGCTCATAAGCACGAATGACCAGCATTGTTACTGCAGAGATAGACTTCATCAGTACTCTGGAGTCTACATTGCATTTGGATCTTGAAAATCAGTGGGTTCAAATGTTTGATTTTTATTTGAGATTTGGAAATAAACATATTTAGGCAGTTAATGTTCTATGGAAGGTTGACATTACAGCTATATCCCGGCCAATAGCAGTGCCAGTTACATCTAACATATCCTTCTACCTCCTTCCTGATGTATGTTACTTCATTGCCTTGTGTATGTTAGCTTTGTGTTGAACTTCTAAATGTATCACCTATTATGTAATCCTTTGAATCTCACACTATTTTTTTTTAATGTTTTTGCACTTCATTCATTGTAGTTTGCGTACTACCCTGTGTGTACGGTTCAAGAGTGAGGTAGTGGCATGTGGGGTTATCTACGCAGCCGCACGGAGATTTGGGCTCCCGCTTCCAGAGGAGCCGCCATGGTGGACAGTGTTCGATGCCGATGAAGCCAGTATAATGGAAGTTTGCAGGCTTCTTGCGCACCTCTACAGCCTTCCCAAGGCTCAGTACATACCTGTTTTTAAAGACGACGATTCTTTCACCTCTGTTACCAAAAACAAGGCTTCTGAGCCCCAAATATTTAAGGTCTGAAAAAGCCTTGTGTTTTTTTTAACTTTGTTATTTCAGTGCATATAACAGTAGTCAAGAAATTTCGTGTGTGTGTGTGTGTGTGTTTTGCTTAACCAAGTTGAAGGTTTTTATTATAATCTTCAAGTTTTAGGGTGCCAATTTTGTTCTATCTTTATATCTCTGTCTAAATAGGAGTTGAAATTGCGTTGACTGAAATGTGCTATTGTGGCAATGTTAACTTGGATTTTATAGACTTTGTTATATAAGCTTCATTTATAGTTATAATAGGAATCATGTAAAACACCTTTTACATCAGCAAATGTCAGTCTGTAATGATATATCAATGCCAAAAATCCTAATGCAGAAGTATTAGCTTGAGGGATCAGAATGAAAATAGCATGAATCTGTGGATCATTTATGTAACTCATTCTTGTCACTTTTAATGGGATAAATTGAGGCAGAGTCAAATTTGTATGAATGTTGTATTAGTATTGGGCAATGATTGTAAATTGATTTTTTGTTCTGCCCCAGTTAAAGCTGTTCTTTCCTTTCCTTTTATGTAGGAAAGCCCAGCTAAGGTTGGTACTGATGATACCAATACCCCAAACCCATTGTTCGTCTCATCTCAGGAAATTTGTTCATCAAATAAAATGCTTGGGAAAGCAGGAACAGAGAGTTCAAGAGAATCTAAGAAAAGTGATGATGAGGGTGGCAAATTCACACCTGCTGAGAACGATATAAAAGAAGATCCAGTAGAAAAATCAAAGAGTGAAAAGATGGATTCTGCTAGTGATAGAATATATGATAGAGAAAAAGAGAGATCCAGGAGTAGTAATAGGGATAGAGATAGAGAGAGAGACGGTAGAGGCCGGGACTCGGATAGAGAGAGTAGGGGCAGGGATTCAGATAGGGAGAGGGAGTGGGGGAGAGAGAGGGATAGGGAAAGAGAAAGGGAAAGGAGACATCATCACCATGGCCATCAGCGCTCCAGAGATAAAAGCTCAGGTACGCTTTTTGTTTAATGTACCTCAATACATTTATAATGGTTAGAGTTCTAGTAATTCACCCCATTCCAAATTTGAAATTACTAGATCCGTTGTACATGAATATTTTTTAATTTACATTTTCTGATACATATTTGGTGTTGTCAGGGGCAAATATGAAATTTTCATAGTTTGATAAAATATTTTTTTTAGAAATAAATAATCCGTTTATGCTGGAAAGCAAAGGAACTTTTGGATTTTCGAAAAAGGGAAGGAACCACACCATTGTTGCGGTCCCAACATGGACACCTGAGTCGGACCGCACCATTGATACGTTCCAGTGTTTTCCAGATGTTATAAAGCACAACCACAGAAAATCCATTTTGACTGTAACCGTCCCAGCCTTTGGGTTAAATAAACGATCAGGATCAATTGATCTGTACTCTTTAAATTTCCCACCCTCACTTTTCATCGTCTTCTTGCCCCCACGTGACCCATTTATAATCTAAGTGTGAGTTCATTTAATTTTTTTAATTGAAATTGAACCCGAGCAAGTGCTCAGAAATTAGGGATATTAGAAGGCAGTTTACAGTGACGAATATAAGAGGAAGCATATGAAAGGAGGAAGAAGAATTTGTACAATAGAATCAGTGTAGGGCAAGAAAGTTAAAATTTTGGAACCTTAAATCAGTCTCCTCTGTATCCCAGCTCTCCTTCTTCTTTGAATGATACATCTTTTATCTCATGTTCCAACTCTCAAGACATTATTTTTTCTTATATTTTGACAATAGGGTTAGAAGGAAAGAACTTTCAATTATTGGATTTACTTTCCCAATTCATATATCCTTGTGATGTAACAATGTAATCTATTCAGTTCAGTTTTAGTGAATTAGAGTCTGTGCCCGCTGAGCTGAGCAGCTTGGTTCAGAATTCAGAGGGAAGGGGAGTTTTCAGCTTGTAAGATTAGCACTAGGAAGCCATGGCTGTGGATTTGGAGACAAAAAGCACGGTTGGACTATGAAAATTTGCAGTCTCTCCAGCCTTTTTTTTTTTTCAAAAAGGTAACTAGGGATTGTAAACAAGAAAAAAAGAATGAGATATATGTCAAGTGGGGGAGTAAGATGACGAAGAAAAGTGAGGAAGTGGGACAGTCAGATGCAGATCAATTAATCCTGATTGTTTATTTATTTGAAGAGCCTAGATAAGGAGTTGATTTATTAATCCAGAGCCGCTGTGTGGTTCTTTTAAAGGGTGGAACCGTACCATTGGTGCAGTTCCATTATCATTTTCCTATTTCGTGTGTTATTTTGTGTGACTGTTGTGGCAGAGGGGAAAAATGGTGGAACCACACCAATGGTGTGGTTCCATCCCTTTCTCGAAAATCCGAAGGTTCCCTTCTCTTTCCAACTGAAACGGATTATTTATTTCTAAAAAAAATCTTGATAAGGCATAAAAGAAAAGGTAAAAACTAGTCTTAAGAAAATGAGTTGTTAAGCATGCTTGGGATAAGATAAATGTCAGTAAATTAAAAGCATGGTGAAATTTAACTCTCTTTGTAGCCATCAAGTTTTTTTTTAATTGACAGTTCTCTTGTGTAAAAGGAGCCTTTGACTTGTGCATTTAGTGACAAGGATTTGAGCTCACGTGGTTGGCATTTTTGTAGAGTGTACTTAATTTTTTTTTCTCTTTAATGACGTATTAGTTGGGGATGAAAACAAAATTGCACCTGTTTCAGTATATTTGTCTCCTTTGTACCCCAAAGGTTGGTGCTGGATATACTGCCATAATCTATTAATTAGCAATTTATGCTCAGGATTCTTGACCAACAAGCTAGTAGTAGTCTCACATATTACAAATATTAACAGTCAATAAAATATTTATTCTGTTTTTCTATTTTGTTGAAGCAGGACACTCTGATGGGTCTAGGCGTCACTCATCAAGAGGTGGGTTATCGTCAGTTGTAGTCTCGTAAGTCCTTTCCTTCTAATCTCAAATAATTATCATCAAATTTCGGACTATTTACAAATGTTTTCGCTCTCCCTTTCAGATCCAGGTGACTACTACCGCTCACACTCATCACGTGATAAGGACCGACACAGGCGCCATCCTTAATGACCGATGATATTTATAACTGTTGCTTGTGTAACTCTGGAGTATTGTAAACGAGATTAATTCTGTGTTCTTTTCCCCAAACAAAAACAATCCTTGGAGAGATTTATTTAGGCCTTGATTTGGTAGGTAATCTGAAACTAATAAATGCTTTGTTTTATTTTGGTTCTTGATATGTGCCCCAGGAGGCCAGGAAGTACTAGCACGGATAGGTCAGATATTGCATATTAATTATTGCCAAAAAAAAAAAATTGTTGATTGTCCGACATTTTTCTGATGATCAACTGATTGAACCGTCTACCACATGCTGTTATACTTTGTACTAGACTACTAGCACGTCGGGTTCTTGTTGTTTAGCTTCTCGATTTTTTTATTTCCTGCATTTCCAAATAAAAAAAATTACAAACTGGCACGAAATGGTGAAATTTTGAATTATAGCGCGACCAAAGTGTTTCTCTCAGGCAGGGGTGGAACTAGGAAATAGAAATTGGGGAGCTGAAAAATCAAATATAGTGCAATTTCATTTTATAAGGGGGCTAAAAGGTATTAATATATATGAGAATCATAAAATTTAATGGACTAAAGTTTAAAATGTCAATTTATAGATGGTGCTTAGCCTCCTTTGCTCTCTTCTGTGTTCCGCCACTGCTCTCAGGAAAAACAAAAAAATTCTAGAACTTGGCAGTGGCTGCTAAGTAGTACATGTGTAATTTTAATTGACGTTATGAAAAATTACATACTAAGTAGAGAAAATTTGTAGTGCGCCTACATAAAGTTTTGAAATAGTCGATTTTTTTCATGAAAAATACTATTATATCTAATATTTTCTATCCCTCTATAGTTATTTAATCTTTTATTTTATTATTTTAAAACTTATATTGATATTTGTTCTTTTATTATTTTAAAAGTTTTATTGATCAATAATTTTACAGTCTTTGCGAAGATTTAAAAATAAATTGTTGATTAATATGTTCTTTAATTTTAAATGGAGATATCATGCACTTTTAATTGTCTTATTCCAGCTCGTCGAGCTAAAGAGGATTCCTTCATTCCTTGTCGAGCATCGAGCTCGATTGGAATAGTTGATGCGTTGAAAACAGACTTTGACTTTGCTGAAATAAATTGAAAATACAAACAAAATTATTAAGAGGATTCCTTTGTCGCAATAACGATTTTTTTTTTGAATAAAAATGGGGGTCATGCCACCATTTGTATTGATTAAAAAAAAGGTTCGGTTACATGGGAAAAGTAACTACCAACTAAGTAATAACAGAAAAGGTAAGCTCAGACAGTTGAGCTAATACATGAAAAACTTTAAAACGACAGTAATTGAAATGCCAGAAAAGGAGGGATTAAAATGAAAAAAAAACAGACGAAAATGCCACAGAGGGCGAAGCTGCAGTTATGGTAGTATACTACTTGTAATCCTTCATCTTCATGTACATCAACTGCTCAGCTACCTCCTGCGCCAGCTGATGTATGTCTTTACTTGAGTCCCTGAAAATTCTTGCCCCACGCTCTCTCCACAGTATAAATTGTGTGACTAGGAGTATTTCTCTTGATCTTATGCTTCGGCCAGTATGTACTATGTCATATGTAGGTCTTGTCAGTATCTGATTTGAGTCCAGAGTGAGTTCGGTTGAAGCTGCCACTACTTCATACAACGCCCTAGCGAAAGGGCATCTGTTGAACATGTGTTTTACTGTCTCTGCTTGCCTCTCACAGAGCACACACCAGTTGGGCATAATCCATCCCCTTTTTATGAGGTTATCCGGTGTTAGTATTCTATTCAATCTCATAAGCCAACCAAAAACCTTCATTCGTGGGGGCACCTTCAAATTCCAAATTCTGGAGTTGTTTGACCCGAGCGTGGGCCCTCTGGTCAGTAGCCGGTAGGCGCTTCGAACAGTGAAATTTCCTTTACTGTCCCATCTCCACTGTAGTTCATCCGGTACCGAGTCGGTTAGTGTGTATCTTGACATGATCTGTTGGATCTCAATCAATTCTTGTTGCGCCTCGATCGATAGGTTTTGTCTGAGATAGGCATGCAGAGACTGATCCACCTTTGCTTGTTTAAGGGTAATCTCGGCATCCGTTGCGTATGTATAGAGAATAGGGAAGCGGTGTTACATTGTACCCTCCCTCAGTTTTGTTCCCAAAAACCTATGTTAACACCATTTCCAGGTATGAATGTGACTGACACATTGAAGAACTGTGATAGATTGTCATCTTTGAGTGATACGCCTATTGCTGCTGTGTTTGTTGTGGTAGTATAATTATACATTTGCTTCCAGATTCTTCCTTCCGGCCTTGCCCAGTACCAATGCCATTTTAATAGCAACGCTTGATTGAACACTGACAGATCCTTAACACCCAAACCGCCCTCTGCCTTCGATTTACACACTGTCTCCCATGCCACCAAACTCATCTTCCTTTTTTCTTGTGTTACTCCATGCCACAGAAATTTTCTACGGATCTTATCGATGTCTCTTAGTACCCATTTTGGCATTTTGAAAACCGTCAAAAAATAGGTCGGTAAGGAGGATAATACTGCATTTACAACACAGTACGTCCCGCTATTGTGAGGTATTTGGCTGCCCAACATGCAAGTTTTTTATTCATTCGCTCTATTAACGGTATGTAGGCTGATTTAGGTAGTTTTTGGTTGGACAAGGGAAGGCCCAAGTAATTGAATGGAAACGTACCGATTTTACAGCCTAGTATATCCGCCAATGCTTGCTTCTGTTCATTTGGTACTTCTGAGAAGAGTAGTTCTGACTTGTGTAGATTTACTAACAAACCCGAGATATGTTCAAAGGCCAACACCATTACCTTGATTGCCTGGAGTTGTTGTGTTTCGGGTTTGACAAACATGATCGTGTCATCTGCATAAAACAAAACGGGCTTCATTCCGTTGCAAGGCAATCGTATTGCTCCACTATTGACCAGCCTATCCATCCATCTTCCAAGAAAATCGATCGCAATTATGAACAGTAATGGCGATAGCGGATCCCCCTGGCGCACTCCGCGTCTGAGAATTATCTTTTTGCCAAGCAACCCGTTTATGAAAATTTGTGATGAGCCTTGCAAAATTGCCGTCTGCACTGTTTTGACAAAAATGGCAGGGAACCCAAGTGATTTAAAATATTTTTTATCGTATTTTTGCTTGTCTGAATATTCTTTTGTAGAGTTCACACGCGGGATGCAATTTCGTCCGATTTTTTTATTAATACCCAAAAAAAAAACAAATTATCAAATTTGCTTCCACCCCAACTTTATTTTTATTTCTACCCTAACCGCCCGTCGGCTGGGCGGTCCAGTTTCCCAACCTGACCGCCCAGCAGCCGGGCGGTCCAGTCTTCAAACCTGACCGCCCAAGGGCTGGGCGGTCCACTATTAATTTTTTTTTTATAAGCGGTCCGCTGGGAGCTGACCGCTATCTCTCTCTCTCTTTCGTCTCTGCCTCCAGCCACCCCGCCCCGCCGCCCCGCGTCGCCGCCCGAAACCACCACCCCAGCCGAAACCCCACTCTTCCTCTCTCTCTCTCCCTCTCTCCCTCTCTTCCTCTCTCTCTCTCTCTCTCTCTCCATCTCTTCCTCTCTCTCTCTCCCTCTCTTCCTCTCTCTCTTCAAATCTGCCATTCTCTCTCTCTCTTCCTCTCCTTCTTCCTCTCTCTCTCTCTTCCTCTCCCTCTCTCTCTCTCTCGCCCGAACCCTAATTTCGGCCATCTCGGCGACAATCCGATTAATTTCGGGTAAGTTTCTAAATAATTTTTTTAATTTATATTTTGTATCTTGTATTGGCATTGGAACGATTGGTAGAATTGAATTGTTAATTATCTTGTGCGGGTTGTTGATTTTCCCGACACGATTGAATTGTTCAAAATTAGGGTTTTTCAAAATTAGAGTTTGTAGTTTAGGGGTTTAGGGTTGACAAAACTGAAGTTTATAAATTAGGGTTGAATTGTTAATTATCGTGTGCGGGTTGTTGATTTTTCTGTCGCGATTTAATTGTTAAATTAGGGTTGGATTGTTAAATTAGGGGGTATGATTGAATTGTTTAAATTAGGTTTGAATTGTTAAATTAGGATTTAGGGTTGAATTGTTTAAATTATGTTGAATTGTTAAATTAGGGTTAAGGGTTGAATTGTTAATTTAGAGTTGAATTGTTAATTTAGGGTTTAGGGGTTAAATTAGGGTCTAGGGTTGAATTGTTAGATTAGGGTTGAATTGTTAAATTAGGGTTTAGGGTTGATAGATTTGGAGTTTATAAGTTAGGGTTTATAAATCAGGATTTATAAGATAAAATCTTATGTTTATTGAAATGTAGTATGGTCAGAACTAGACGGGGACGTGCATGGGATGCCCCTTTGGAGACGGAGGAGAGTTCACATGATCACGATGCAGAGGCATCCGGTGCAGCGGCATCCGGTGCAGAGGCGTCCGGTGCAGAGACGTCCGGTGCAGATGCTCCCTTTGGAGATTATCCCCCTCACCATCCTGACACATTTAGTCCTCTTCTGTGGACCCCACATGTCAGGCACCGTGTCTCACTTGCATCTATGGAGGTACGTTGGTTTTGTATTCCTAATTTAAATAGCATTATTTAATTAGACGTTTATATTGAAATAATTGTAAAATGCAGGACACGACGATGATGACAGTGAGGCATCGCACCCCCGAGATACGATACGTCCGTCACCCATTGATGGAGCAGTGCATCATGCGTCTCGGGTTGTATCAGTTGGCCACCATGCATCACTGTGATATTGATTAGGCCCTCATTTGCGGTCTAGTGGAGAGATGGCGACCGGATATGCATACATTTCACCTTCCGGTTGGGGAGATGACAGTCACACTAGGTGATGCAGCGCCTTGTGGGGTTTACGGATAGACGGCGACCCCATCGGTGGTGTCTCAGACCATCCAGACCTGATGCACATGATACCGGATCTGCTGGGGGCCGCTCCGTCGAACTTGCAAAAGAAGAAGAAGAAGAAGAAAGGAGAGGAGGAGGAGGAGTACCGGTATTCACAGTACTGCATCAGTCTTGCAGCGCTTCGCAGTTACTTCCACCGGCGTAGGATCACCCCCGAGACACGTGACGAGCAGGCCGTTCTGAGGTAATCACAAACAGTTGCAAATTAAAATATGTTATGGATTCAACAAAAAATGTAGTTATTTATGACTCTAATTTATATTACATGTACGTGAGGGCGTTTGTCATGGATTTATGTGGCAGCGTCATGTTTGTCGATTCCAGCGGTGACGCAGTCCCGATTATGTTCCTCTCTCTACTGAGGGACATTCAGCGACCGTCGAAGTGGAATTGGGGTGGAGCCATGCTTGCCCACTTATACCGAGGCTTGTGTCATGCTTGTCTGGTAAGTTTGTACAAATATTTTAGTTTTTTTATTATATATATTAGGGTTTCATATTTACCAAAAATGCATCGCATGTCCAAAATTTACGCGACGAACAAGCAGATTGCCGGACCGCTTCTTCTACTCCAGCAGTGGTCCTGGTCACATATACCGGTGTGTCGTCCTGTTCCTCCAGCTCAGGCGGGGTTATGGATGGGAGATGACCCCGAGAGACGTCCGGGGTACGGTGCCATATGGGGTACTCCCCACACATACGAGAACACGGGCAGTGAGAGGACCGTGGGGATTTCGTATGTCCGGGGCCAGCTCCAGATGCTTCACGAGGCGAGCATCACCTGGTACCCCTATCGTCTGTTCTACGATCGGGGCCTTCTGTGCCAGCTGACATTAGAGTAGAGACATCTCTCATTTTATCGGGGGCCGTGCGTATGCTTCTGGATAGTTGAGTATCACTATCCTGATCGAGTGCCCCGTCAGTTTGGCTTGGATGCCTATGTCCCTGATTTTCCAGAGTTGGGCGAGCAGCAGACAACCCAGCTGCACAGGTAACTACCCACTGTCTTATTGTTTGTCTATTTTATTACTTGTTCAGCCATACACGTTACTAATTAATTTATATTGCAGCACTAAACACAACAAGCCCAAAGTCGATTGGAGCACGCGTTTCTGGGAGCATTACTAGCGTGCTGCAAGGCCGGAGGATCACTTATGGACCTCGCCTCCAGCTCCAGATGCCCCTATGCCGGTTGGGCCTTGGAGATTGCGATATTTAGTCTGGTACCAGAGATGGGGCATGCCGACGGTTTATCTACAGGGGGACTATGGTGATGCTCTTCGACGGAGACTCACGGGTGACGGATCTAGGACTTACTTGCCTTTCGGCCCGATCCATGCTCGTTCGGTATGTTTAAATGAAACTGACATGCTTAAAAAATTGTAGTTATTTATTCATCTTCTAATAATAATAATGAAAATACATTGTGTGCAGATTTTGACCGCTATTAGAGGAGTGGCACACAGCTTGGTGTGCATGGCGAGAAAAAGTTGGAGAGAGATAGGATGTCAAATGCTCCAACACAGTGCACCGATCGTGGAGGACTCTGGCTGGGACGGGCGCCTCGTTGGTATGTTGCACGATGCCGGGGAGGACATCAATTGGCGCGAGATAAAGGCCCCACCACCAGATCCGGAGCAGCCTAGAGCCCCTATCTACGCTGATGAGATGCCGCCACCTCCTACAGGTAATAATATGTCATACAAATGATCATTATTAAGCGTCTCTTTAAAAGATCATTATTATTAATTTATCTTCATTTCTGCAGATGATGACTCGGGTTGGGCGATCCACCAATGGGTGTTGAACAACAACGCGTGGAACGCGTACTACAACGAGCATGGAGTTCCAGTGCAGCATACCGAGGTAGCAAAAGTTCATTATTTAATTAATTTACTCGTTACTTCTATGTCTTTAATTTAACATTGTTTACATACAGGATGAAGCTGCTGCCGCCGCCGCCGCCGTTTTCTCTTTGGATGACCTAGCTCCAGATGAGGGCGGATGGGAGCCAGCTAGCTCCCACCGACTGCAGTATATGGAGCCCAGACAGCACGACGGCGAGGCCAGTGGGAGTGGGGCACAGACTGTAGATGGCTTTGCCGCTGCTATATTTGGCACACCGCCTCCGGCCACGTATCCTCCTACTTGGGAGGCCGATCCGTGGGTGTTGCGTACACAGGCGGGGATCCATGGGGAGCATGCATTACACCTGGGGGCGGACCCATGGGCGCGTGAGGCCGTACACGATGACATGCAGGTGGATGAGGTTCACCAGAGGCGTCCGCCGTCGCAGAGAGAGCGCCATGCACCTACTAGGTTGGACCTCTCCGGACCTCGCCCTCGTCGTCGCCGTTAGGGTTTTTATATTTTTTTTAGTTTGATAGGTTTCTAGTATTTTAGTTTGGATTATTATATTTCGTGTTTGGACTGTTATGTTTCATTTTTACACTTACCATTTAGATTACCTACTTTTGTTGTTTATACTTACCATTTAGATTACTATTTAGATTACCATTTAGAAACATTTAAACATTAACAAACTTAAAATAAAACTAATCAATTATATTAAAACTACACAATTACATAACATATAAAAATAATCGTCAATTATAAAAATATAATCGTCAACAAATAATAAATATATATCATACAATTTAATATAAAACATTCAAATAAATCATTACAATAATTTAATGTAAAACATTCAAACAAATCATTACAACAATTTAATATAAAACATTCCACCAAATCATTACAACAATTTAATATAAAACATTCAAACAAATTAAAACATAAAACCTTAAAAAAAAAAAATAACAGTGGACCGCCGAGCAGCTGGGCGGTCAGGTATGAGGAGTGGACCGCCCAGCTGCTGGGCGGTCAGGTGGGAAACTGGACCGCCCAGCCGACGGGCGGTTAGGGTAGAAATAAAAATAAAGTTGGGGTGGGAGCAGATTTGATAATTTGTTTTTTTTTTGGGTATTAATAAAAATATCGGCAATTTCGGTGGCAGGTGAATTCATTACCCTAAAAATCCAGTAAATTTAAAGTTATACGAGAATTGTAAGCGTTTTCAACTACTTGAAAAAAAATCAGAATATAAATAAATAAATATATACTTAGTTAGTCAAGCAAGTAAATTATTACATCTAGAATTTCAAGCTTTGCGCCTAAAATAATAATATTTATTTAAATATAAATTAAATTTTAACAATGATAATTCTTATTTGGAAAAAGAGCACAAAAATATGAATCTTTCAATCATAATAAATAAATAAAGAATAACATTTATGGACGAGAGTGTTATAACATGACATAGACGAAAAGTCTTAAAACTTTTTTGTAAATTATAAATTATAAATTAAGGGGGTGAATATGGGACTTGGATTTGAAAAATTCAAATTTAAATGTGTTATTTAGTAATTGGTAGCAGCGAAGAGAACGGATATATTACTGAGACCGAATCTCCTGCCCCCCTGGGGGCAGGAAATTCCTGCCTTTACAGTCACAGCCGGTGGGTCCGAGGTGACTCTAGGGGCAGAAATTTAAATGTTAAAAGTGATCTCGGTCCCACCCGGCAGTGACTCTAGGGGCAGGAATTTCCTGCCCCCCGGGGGGGCAGGTGATCTCGTTCCTATATAACTCCCGGTCTGTCCCCGGATCCGTATCCTCCCAGGAACCTGACTCAACACAATTGAAACGGACGTCCCAGATTTTCTCTCAGCCGGTACTTGCTCGGGATGGCGCAGGGGCAGTATTATTTGTGCTTTAAGATTAGTGCCAAGTTAAAAAGAACAATTTTTTTGGACTGTCCGATTCAATTGTACTCAGTCCGGTAACCTGAGGAGCGCGGAGCTGATAGATAGCTCCCGTCTGCTTCTGCTGCTGTGGCAGCTGCTTTTCTTTCTCCCTGATCTGATCTTTCCTCGTTCGTTCTTCCTTCTTTGTTGTGTTCTGGAACGACGACGACGACGACGACGATGATTTACTCCTGGGGATTGGCGTCGGCGTCGGCGGATTCCAATCTGCAGCTGTTGCTTTCATCGGCCCTCAGTTTATCTCTGCTCGTTCGTTTCTCCATTCCTTCCGTTCCCCCCCCCTCTTCGCTCCTCTCTCCTTTTTTATTTATTAAATCAAATCCATTCTTTCTCTCTTTCATTTTATTTTAGGTGCTGATCGCCGCGCTCACTGTCGCCGCTTTCTTCCTCGAGTACATCCGCCGAGTTGGCTGCTCCCACTCGTAACGACCCAACCGCCCCGCCCCTCTTTAATCTATACTATTCTATGTATTCATCTTCAATCTCTTCATCCAAGTAATAAAAAAAGTGATTTCTCTTTTATTGTTCTTATCTCTTACCAGTATTGAGAGAAGTGCAGCTTCCGATTCCTTTTTTGAGGACCCCTCTTCCCTGAACAAGGTAATTTTTATATCCATCCTCCCCTCTCCTCCTCTATTATGCTTCTGAAAAACCCACCAATACAAATTGTCTGTCAAACTTAAATTTGGATGAGTCTTAAGCTAGGTTAATTGCAACAGTAGTCATTAGCTTTTCTAATTAACTAATTAACTGTCTGTTTTAGGTTTCTTGTCCTTCAATTTTTGATCCAGCTGACAAGTACCTTTCCCTCATAATTCCCGCATACAATGAGGAAGACAGGCTTCCCAGTACTCTTGACGAAACACTCAAGTAAGTCCCTCTTCTTTTACTGTGTATACCTATCTGTGCCTCTGCACTCCTAATATTACTTCAATCCATGTAAAATACCAAAGTTTAATGCTAGATTCAAGACATCATCATGGTACCAATTCTAGTGTTGATCTCATGGTAGCATAGTTATGTAAGTATTGTCTGTTTTTTCTTTTCATTTCTACCTGGTGCCAGAATCGGGTGATACGAATAGTTTCGAGATAATTTGGTGTGCTTTTACAAACCATATACATCTAAAAGTTTAAAGAGTAATGACAAGTGTCTGTTTTGTTGGATTCTGTGGTATCCAAAAAATCTGCATATCAGTCAATCTGTTATTATTTTGTAATTTTTGTTATCAGATTACAAAAGTAGGCAGTCATCTTGAGCATCATTTTTTCTCAACAGCCTCATGCTGTAAATTTGGATGCATAACTGTCGCAAACATGCCTATTTGTATAGCAAAATGTAGATAAAGTTTTCTTAGGTTTTTGGATAGGTACAGAACTCAAATCAGATTTCTAGTGGTACTTTTGTCCGGGTTAAATTTAAACCATTCTATCGTTCAATTTATATAGTATTGTTTGGTTCCAATGTCTGCTTCAGCTGGTTATTTTAGGTTGGGTTAGTTTGTGGTAGTATAGGAAAGACAATAAGGGTTTGCTTACAACATATTTGTATTTCCAAAGAATTCATATCAAATAATTACGTTTTTATATGAGAAATTTATGTTATCATTATTTTATGCAAATTGCTTCATTATCTGTTTAATTTACTGTTTCTTTTTCTAAATTGTTCTTGTCATTATTTTTTTTAGCTATCTGCAGCAACGGTCAGCGGCAGAAAAATCTTTTTCTTATGAGGTCTGTGAAACAAAAATCATATCATTGCACATCCATTGAGTAGTTCTATTTTTGCTTGCTTAAAAATGTTGTGATGATTTAACCTTTTCAGGTTTTGTCCTTTAGTTCATGTTGGGACAAATTTCTATGAACGCAAGATCACAAAATGATATATAATAAGACAAGAAGTAAAAAATGATGTCCTAGTTTTCTTATTTGTGCAGGTGTTGATAGTTGATGATGGAAGTCGAGACCATACTTCAAGAGTGGCATTTGACTATGTCAGAAAGTACAAAATCGACAATGTAAGGGTCCTGCTCCTTGGTAGAAACCATGGAAAAGGAGAAGCTATCAGAAAAGTAAGTCCGATCCTGATTATCGTCGTGACTTTGTCACTCTAGTTTTGTTTTTTATTTATTTTTCAGAGCAAAAGTGTCCTTCAATACACAGGCTACTGGTATGACCAATGCCAGATTTTGTTTCTTTTTTAGTAGCGTATTTGTACTAATGGAATGTTTTCCCATTTGAAACAGGGAATGCTCCATTCAAGAGGCAACCTGCTTCTAATGCTTGATGCTGATGGAGCAACCAAACTCACTGACCTGGAAAAGCTCGAGTCCCAGGTCTGACATACACTCACTCACTCACTCACGGAATAGTCATATTTTGATTTTACTTGTATGATTTTGCTTCTCAGAACAAGTTGTTATTTTTTTTTTTTATTAACCATCAGATACAAATGTTTGCTGAGAATGTGAAGAAAGCTGAGTCGACTCCTGGTTCTTGTCCGAGATTGTCAGACATTGAGATTGCGGTGTTTGGATCCCGTGCTCATTTGGAGAAGAAGGCTCTTGCAACGGTTTGTTATATTATTCCTTGACAACCTCTTGGAATATTTTTTCAGAAATGACATCTCAAGTCCTCAACTCTTTGGTTTTGTTCTGTCACCAGAATTTCTCATTTTTGTTCATTCAACTCGTGGTCTGACTCGGTTAATTTCATTTGACAAAAATGAGCAGTTCAAGATGGAGATCTAACAAAAGGAAAGCTCATCACAAACAAAAGTTCTGTGTGCATGTTGTACAGAGACTGAGTTTTTGGTCGAAAATGGAGAAACTAGAAAGTTCTGTGTGCATGTTGTACAGAACTTGGAGGTGATTTTGATTAGTTTTTATATAACTGCAATCTTGTTATTTCAGAGAAAGTGGCACAGGAACCTTATGATGAAAGGCTTTCATCTATTGGTCTTACTAACAGCAGGACCTGGTATCTGTGATACACAGGTATGCTTGTCATGTGCAAATTTTATATTTCACCTTTGTGACTTTTTTTATTCCCTATTCTAATTACACAGGAACTGGTAGTTTATGCAAATTTAATATTTGATTTAATCTTTCAACAGTTAATTGCTATTGACAAATTATCTGGATACTGTGAGGTGTAAATCCCATACAAAATGAAATGTCAAGGTTGTCTGCTGAGACACCTTTATTATCCTGATTTATATATTGAACTTCTTTCAACATGATTTGCCTTTACTTCTACAGTGTGGCTTTAAGATGTTTACAAGATCAGCTGCACGAAAGTTGTTCACAAATATGAGATTAAAAAGGTGATTTTTTCGTTTAAAATATCACCTGGTGCTATAAAATTGTATTACAAATATTTCTTGGATTATCTTATTTTCAAGTTGCTTTGAATGCTTCTCACCACGTTTTTCTGATGTCCGCTTCCTCAGTTTAGTTGAAAGTGTTTAGACTCTAGACAGTTCTTAGTACTGGATTTTTTTTTAGGCTTATTAGTTTCTGTTACTTAACAGATGGTGCTTTGATGTTGAGCTTGTGTATTTATGCAAACATCTCCGCATCCCGATGGTTGAGGTGGCAGTTAACTGGACAGAAATACCTGGATCAAAAGTACGGCTTATGAGTATTGTTCACATGCTTTTTGAGCTTGTGTTGATTCGAGTAGGATATGGGCTTGGAATTTGGAAAATTCACTTGTAAACATGCTGCCACTTCCTACTTGCTGCAGCATGTTAGAATTTTGTTTGGATGTGTTGTATTTTTAGTTTTCCCATTAGGATTTAGGTGATAGTTTGCAAAAGGTTTTATACCAATAAGATTCTGGCAACTGTGGTAATTGTTTTATGGTCCTTTTTTTTTTTTTTGAAGGACAACTGATATAACACTAATATAGATATCAGCATTGAAGAGGTTACAAGTCAGATTGTGGTGTAACTTGACAATGATGATTTTTTCTTCCATCACGATTCATTTATGCAGCATAATGTATGTTGTAAATTGAAGTATAACATAGACTATTTTCCTTTTTTTACTCTTTTGATTTTTGTTTAGATATATTTTCTATTTCTATTCTAGGCCGACAAGTCAGTTTATGGCCCAGCAGTCAAAATGAAGCCCAAAAAAGATGCACAACAACTTGGGAAGTGAGCGATTGACAGCCATGTAGATGTAGTGTATCTATGAATTCAAGCATAGAATGTGAAGTAAGAGTCGGAAGAACAAGCGAACAACTCTCTACTAATTAACGGGATAGTTGATGAATGTAGTAATTATATTTTCTTTCTGGGTAATTAACGCTAATGACGGCGCCAATGGCTTTGTTATTTTGGATAAGGTGTCACATGGTTGGTTTGCAAATATGAATTATATATAGACAGAGAGAGACAAATAGAAAGACTACTGGGTTGATGCATGCATTTGGAGATAATAGAAGTAGAAACATCTATGCACATTACAGTTAACAAACCATCAATTAGTCATACGGTTAGCCATCCCTTTCTCTACCGTCTTCCTTCCTTGCTAATTAAGCTGTCTCTCTCTCTGCTTTCTCAATCTTATACTTCACACTTCAACCTCTGTATCTGTTGCATCCCTTTGTATATTTCCGTTCCTCGTATAAATCAAAAATCTAAATTTTCCTTCTTATATACTACTCTTTCTATCCTTCAGCTGACAGTCTGATATTCTGCGATTTTTTTTTTTTTTTTTGAGGTATGATATTCTAGGATTACCTAGGATTGCTCCCTAGTACCAATCTCTGAAATATTCATACCTCAAATTTATCATTTACACTGTTATTTTTTTTTCCCCTCTTGTAAAAACAAAAAGTTCTCTCTGATGGATTTTATATAGTATGGATCAGCGAAGGATATAATATTCACTTACCAAACTATGCAAAAATTTACTTCAAATGGATTATGAGAGCCAAGGCAAAACATAGTGTGACTGGATTTTGAGTAGCAGTCCGTTAACTTTTTTCATATGGAGAAAAAAAAATATTACTTGAAAGAGTTATGTTTTCATAAAACCCTATATAAGTTAAACAAGAGTCGGTGTAGACAATAAAGCATTAATCTCTTTAGAAACGGATCAAATTTTGTCTGCATCTCAAGTGCCAGCTAAGTACACAGCTTTTCTTCCGCAGAAATCTCGCCAAATTGAAGCTAGAGGTACTCCAACTGAAAACACCACTGCTAGTATGTTCTGGACTTCATGGATACACTTAATTAACTTAATTGAATAATATATATATATATAGAGTGGAAAAACATGCCGTGCCGTGCCATGCCATGACTAACACGCTGTGACTTTGGTCTCGTGCAGTGACCAAAATGTAAAGGGTGGTCACGGCACGCGAATGGTCACGCCACGTGAGTCACGCCGTGCCTAAATGTGCCGTGACCATACGTGATTCGCGTGACCATTTAATCATAATTTATGTTAGTTTATTCAAGATTCACTATTAAATCAATATCTAATGGTTCTAATTACACGTGACTCGCGTGATAACATGTCGTGTCGTGTCGTGACTAAATCTTTCACGTGCCGTGCCGTCCCGTGCCGTGCCAAAGTTTCAAAAGACGGGCACGGAATGGTCACGGCACGGGACATGCGAGTCACGGCACGTAATTGACACGCGTGCCGTGCCGTTTCGTGACGGAGCCGGCTCCGCCATGCCATTTTTCCCACTCTATATTATATATATATATATGAGTGAGGCTACAGTACTATGCATAGCACGGTTGGGTCCGTGCTACGGCTCAATATTTGAGTTTTCAAAATCCTAACGGTCGATCCAAACCGTTCAACATGATTATAAAATGAATATGTACTTGCAAGCCAAATTTTACATTTTTTCGAAATTTTTTACTATTTTTTAGATAGGTAGAAAATCACTTGATCTGAAAATTCTGGACCATCCAAAAACAGTAATTTTCTACCTATCTAAAAAAATAGTAAAAAAAAATCAAAAAAATGTAAAATTTGGTTTGCAGGTACATATTCATTTTATAATGAACGGTTTGGATCGACCGTTAGGATTTTGAAAACTCAAATATTGAGCCGTAGCACGAACCCAATCCGTGCTATGCATAGTACCGTAGCCTCACTCTTTATATATATATATATATATATATAGGGGCTGGCTACTATGTTTATATAAGCATATGCCCACATATGCTTATAACTCATTTTTGCGTTTTCAATGTTCAAATGGTCGATCCGACCGTTCATCTTGTTCTCCATATTAATATGTGCTTGGAGACTAAATTTTACATTTTTCTGAATTTTTTTACTATTTATTAAGCCACTTTGAAAATTTCTGATCATATGGTCCAGAATTTTGGAAACACTGTTTTTACTGTTCACCCAGATCAGAAATTTTCAAAGTGGCTTAATAAATAGTAAAAAAATTCAGAAAAATGTAAAATTTGGTCTCCAAGCACATATTAATATGGAGAACAAGATGAACGGTCGGATCGACCATTTGAACATTGGAAACGCAAAAATGCTTATTTAAGCATATGTGGGCATATGCTTATATAAGCATAATAGCCAAGCACTATATATATATATATATAGAGTATGGCTAAATTGCTGCCGGCAGCATTCTGGCCAGCTGCTGCCGGGGGCAATTTGGTCATTTCCGGTGTTCAAACAACAAATTTTTTTATACAGATATGTTCTAAATATTAAAATCTACTTGGAGACCAAATTTTACATTTTTTGGAATTTGTTTACTATTTATTAAGCCACTTTGAAAATTCCAGATCACACGGTCCAGAATTTTGGTGCACTGTTCACCCGGATCAGCCAATTTCAAAGTGGCCTAATAAATAGCTAAAAAATTCCAAAAAATGTAAAATTTGGTCTCCAAGTAGATTTTAATATTTAGAACATATCTGTATAAAAAAATTTGTTGTTTGAACACCGGAAATGACCAAATTGCCCCCGGCAGCAGCTGGCCAGAATGCTGCCGGCAGCAATTTAGCCAGTCCCTATATATATATATATATATATATATATATATATATATATATATATATATATATATAGAGAGAGAGAAAAATTGTTCTTATGCCACTCTAAAACATAAAAATTAGGAAATTACCACCTCAAAATATGAATTAGTTATTTGCCACTCTAAAATAATTAAATTTATGAAATTGCCACAATTATACATCTAATATACATATTTGATTAAAATTATTCTGAAAAATTTGTATAAAAAAATATATTTTCATATTTTCCAAATTACCCTTCACTTGAAGAGATAAAATTAGAAAATTGAGAAGGGATTAATCGTGACAACCTTGAAGCTGCACACCCGTATGCTCGCTGATTTGTAGAGAACCATTGTGCCCTCCTTAAAAATTCTGAAACCAGTCCCCCCTTGCCATTGCTCAACCCAGGAACCATCAACCTAGCACTGATACCTGTTATCCGAGTTTACCAGTACTGGTACCGGCGCACTGGATTGTCTGGTACGATGCCCTTTCCTTGATGAATTTGCTAGCCGAGCTTCATGTGTGATGCTGTATAGATATGAACTGAAGTCCTTTGCAGCAATTGAGTGACCAGCATAAGCTTTATCGTTTCGGTACCTCCACAAAGCCCAAAAAGAACTGAGCAGGTCTGACCACTTGGGAGGGAGGGAGGTTGTAGTTGGGAGAAGGGATGTTACGACTTCAAGCTTCAAGGTTGTCACCATTAATCCCTTCTCAATTTTCTAATTTTATCTCTTCAAGTGAAGGGTAATTTGGGAAATATGAAAATACATTTTTTTATACAAATTTTTCAGAATTATTTTAATCAAATATGTATATTAGATGTATAATTGTGGCAATTTCATAAATTTAATGATTTTAGAGTGGCAAATAACTAATTTTATGTTTTGGAGTGGCAATTTTCTAATTTTCAGATTTTGGAGTGGCATATAAATTTTTTTCCCATATATATAGTAAGGCTACGGTGCTTTGCAAAGTAAACCCACCTCTTTACTTCGGACCACTTTTTGGATTTTCAAAATCCAAACAACCGATCCGAACCGTTCAACATGTTCTATATATTGAAATGTGCTTGGAGACCAAATTTTACATTTTTTGGAATTTTTTTAATATTTATTAAGCCACTTTGAAAGTTTCTGATCCGGTGGCCCAGAAAATTTTACTGTTTTTTACTGCTTAAATAAGCATTTTTGCGTTTCCAATGTTCAAATGGTCGATCCGACCGTTCATCTTGTTCTCCATATTAATATGTGCTTGGAGACCAAATTTTACATTTTTCTGAATTTTTTACTATTTATTAAGCCACTTTGAAAATTTCTGATCATATGGTCCAGAATTTTGGAAACACTGTTTTTACCGTTCACCCAGATCAGCAATTTTCAAAGTGGCTTAATAAATAGTAAAAAAATTCAGAAAAATGTAAAATTTAGTCTCCAAGCACATATTAATATGGAGAACAAGATGAACGGTCGGATCGACCATTTGAACATTGGAAACGCAAAAATGAGTTATAAGCATATGTGGGCTTTTGCTTATATAAGCATAGTAGCCAGCCCCTATATGTATGTATATATATAGGGACTGGCTAAATTGCTGCCGGCAGCATTCTGGCCAGCTGCTGCCGGGGGCAATTTGGTCATTTCCGGTGTTCAAACAACAAATCTGAACCGTTCAACGTGTTCTAAATATTAAAATCTACTTGGAGACCAAATTTTACATTTTTTGGAATTTTTTTACTATTTATTAAGCCACTTTGAAAATTCCAGATCACACGGTCCAGAATTTTGGTGCACTGTTCACCCGGATCAGCCAATTTCAAAGTGGCCTAATAAATAGCTAAAAAATTCCAAAAAATGTAAAATTTGGTCTCCAAGTAGATTTTAATATTTAGAACATATCTGTATAAAAAAATTTATTGTTTGAACACCGGAAATGACCAAATTGCCCCCGGCAGCAGCTGGCCAGAATGCTGCCGGCAGCAATTTAGCCAGTCCCTATATATATATATATATATATATATATATATATATATAGAGAGAGAGAGAGAGAGAGAGAGAGAGAGAGAGGAGGAGGGATCCACTTACAACATTTGTAAGCTACAACATCTTACAACAATTTGGTATTGCGATTTTAAAAGTCTAAACAATCGATCCAAACTCTTCAACATGATATCTGTTCGCTCCCAAACGTGAGGTACAGAGTTTCACTGCAGACGGATCTGCAGAGTTTAAACCTTATAAACCCTCGACTAGATCGCAAGTGTACAATCTTATCGTGAAGTTTAGTCGGGTATCGATCCACAGGGACAGTTTACTTTCTGATTTTCTACCTTTCCTAATTAGGTACTAGAAGTGTGAAAATTGGGTTTGTTTGACTAATCCTAAGTTTTATGAACAAGTGAACAAATGAGACAAAAGAATGTATGAACAATTTCAATTATCAATGTATGAACAAGTATGAAAGAATCAACTAAATGTTTGTATTTTGTACTATGGTATAAAGGGGCGTTTCAAGGGTTTCAGATTTCATCTTTAACTTTGCTGCTCAAGACCTGTCATGCGACCCGCATGCTCTCGCATGCGACCCGCTTGGCCTTAAGCGCCCTGGACCTGGCACGCGACCCGCAAGCTGTGGCTTGCGACTCTCGTAATGCGACCCGCATGATATGTCACGCGACCCGTATGGCCCTTGAGCTGAGTCTGCACATGTCAGAAACTTGTTGTTTAAGTCGTGTAAGGCTAAACTGACCGTACCTAGTGTCACTGAACCTCAACTTTCGTGTGTTGGCTTAGCAGACCTGGTTTGGAATTGCAATTTCACCTTCTCAGGTCTAATCAAGCTGTTTGATCTAAACCTAAGTTCTCGATTCTGTTTACTAAAGGTATCTACAAGCTGAAGTAGGAACTTTCACCTTTCGGCTACTCATTGATCTACAAGCTGAATAGAAACTTTCACCTTTCGGCTACTCATTGACCTCACCTTTCGTTCTCAGACCTACCTCAGGTACTTAACCTAATTTGCAAGAAATATCAAGCCCTTGGTACAAGAAGAAAATGCCAAAGGCATTCAACAGTAAGCAATCAAGAATCAAGCAATTCAAATCAAGCAATCTCAAATAATACTAGAATCAAAGAAACACGAAATAACAATAAGAATCAATCCATATGCATCATCAAACAAAGTATCAGACTACAAATCCAAACCCTCGAAACTACAGTATCTACTCAGACATCAATAAAATCAAAACAAGAGAGAGAGGAAAAAGGCAAATCATAGTGAGAGAAGAGGTGATGAAGAGGATTGGAGCTTCAGATTGAGTCTTCTCCTTCGAATCGCCTCCTCCTCAGCTCCAGATCGCCTTCTCCTCAACTCCCAATCGGATCTCCTGTCTTCTGGATGAAAATCGGATTAATGGATGATCCCTTCTGTTACCAGGCCTGCAGTATATATAACTCCCTTCGTGGGCCTTAATTGGGCCTGGCTCAGCTGACTTGACGCGACCCGCATGAATTTCCATGCGACCCGCGTCAGGTGGCGCGGATGCGAGCTGTGAGGGTCGCGTTTGAGGTCGCTTCGTCTGGGCTGCTATGCGACCCGCATGAGATGGAACGCGGGTCGCGTGGGGGAAGTCAGAAATCTGCATTTTTGCCTGTTTTCGCCTATATCCTGCAAATTAACCACAAAACTGCCAGCAGTACCATATTCTATTGAAAATCAATATAAACGATGCAATTTAGTGGTCAAAAGCATAAGGTCTGGTTCAGAAATAGGACGAAATATTAGATGAAATATAGACATATCAATATCTATATTAAAATATGTTTGGAGATCAAATTTTACATTTTTTTTAAATTTTTTTACTATTTATCAAGTATTTTACAAAACTAATATTTTTAGACAATTTTGGACCACTGAAAAGCAACAGTTTTGTAAAATACTTAGTAAATAGTAAAAAATTCAAAAAAATGTAAAATTTAATCTCCAAGCACATTTAATATAGATATCATGTTGAAAGGTTTGGATCGACTGTTTGGACTTTTAAATTGCAAAACCGAATTGTTGTAAGATGTTGTAACTTACAAATGTTGTAAGTGGATCTCTCTACATACCACTGAAAAACAACAGTTTTGTAAAATACTTAATAAACAGTAAAAAAATTCAAACAATGTAAAATTGATCTCCAAGCACATTTTAATATAGATATCAATTGTTAAAACGCGTTTGAATCGACTGTTGTGGGACTTTTAAAATCAACAAAAAACTTGAATTGTTGTATAGATGTTGTAGACTTACAAAGATTGGTAAGTGGTATCCCTCCTCATAGTATATATAGATTATATAGAAACCCGGCTAATGGTCCTAATCGTTATAACTTCGTCCGAAGTTATACGATCGAGTCGGTTATTAAGTTTTTAAAATCCAAACAACCGATCCGAACCGTTCAACTTCTTCTAAATATTGAAATGTGCTTGGAGACTAAATTTTACATTTTTTTTGAATTTTTTTACTATTTATTAAGCCACTTTGAAAATCGCAGATCTACTGTGAATAGTAAAAAACAGTAAAATTTTCTGGACCACCGGATCAGTATTTTCAAAGTGGCTTAATAAATAGTAAAAAAATTCCAAAAAATGTAAAATTTAGTCTCCAAGCACATTTCAATATTTAGAACATGTTGAACGGTTCGGATCGATTGTTTGGATTTTGAAATTGCAAAAACAACTCGTTATAACTTCGGCCGAAGTTATAACGTTATAATATTAGCCAACCTCCATATATATATATATATATATATATATATATATATATATATATATAGAGAGAGAGAGAGAGAGATGGGCTATTGTACTTCGCGAAGTAAAACCCCCGTTTACTTCGGGCCATATTTCGTCAGTTGAAAATCCAAACAATCGATCCGAACCGTTCAACATGTTCTAAATATTGAAATGTGCTTGGAGACTAAATTTTATATTTTTTGGAATTTTTTTACTATTTATTAAGCTACTTTGAAAATCGCTGATCCGGTGGTCCAGAAAATTTTACTGTTTTTTACTGTTCACAGTGGATCAGCGATTTTCAAAGTGGCTTAATAAATAGTAAAAAAATTCCAAAAAATGTAAAATTTAGTCTCCAAGCACATTTCAATATTTAGAACATGTTGAACGGTTCGGATCGGTTGTTTGGATTTTCAAAATGAAAATATGAGCGTGAAGTAAACATGAGTTTTACTTCGCGAAGTACAATAGCCCATAAATATATATATATATATATATATATATATATATATATATATATATCTAGAGAGAGAGAGTGGCTAATATCAAAACGTTTGCACCAAGGCCCTCGTGCAACCAAGTTATTTTCGAATTTTCAAAGTTCAAACGGTCGATCCGAACTGTTAGATGTTCAATCTATATTAAAATATGCTTGGAGACCAAATTTTATATTTTTTTTGAATTTTTTTACTATTTATTAAGCCACTTTGAAAATTCCTGATCCGGGTGAACAGTAAAAACAGTGCAACTAAATTCTGGATCATGTGATCAGCAATTTTCAAAGTGGCTTAATAAATAGTAAAAAAATTCCAAAAAATATAAAATTTGGTCTCCAAGCAGATTTTAATATAGATATCACATCTAACGGCTCAGATCGACCGTTTGGACTTTGAAAATCGGAAAACGACTTGGTTGCACGAGGAGCTTGGTGCAAACGTTTTGATATTAGCCACTCTCTCTCTCTCTCTCTCTCTCTCTCTCTCTCTCTATATATATATATATATATATATATATAGGAAGTGTCTACGGTGCTATGCGTAGCATAGAGGCCTCCGTGCTACGGCTCAATATTTGAGTTTTCAAAATCAAAACGGTCGATCCGAACCGTTCAACATGATCTCCATATGAATATGTACTTGCAAACCAAATTTTACATTTTTTAGAATTTTTTTACTATTTATTAAGCCACTTTGAAAATCGCTGATCCAATGGTCCAGAAGATTTTAATGTTGTGTACAAATTACTGTTTTTTGCAAAGTGGCTTAATAAATAGTAAAAAAATTCTAAAAAATGTAAAATTTGGTTTGCAAGTACATATTCATATGGAGATCATGTTGAACAGTTCGGATCGACCGTTTTGATTTTGAAAACTCAAATATTGAGCCGTAGCACGGAAGCCCTCTATGCTATGCGTAGCATATTAGCCAGATTCTATATATATATACACACACACTTCGATAATTAGTATGCACTACTGATGCTTCCTTCGGAGAAACAGAATGGTTAAAGCACAAATTAATTCATTCGAAATTAACACAGAGAAATATCATATTTAAGAATTTCTTGTAATTGAATTGTCCTTCAATTCACCTATCAATATTTTACTTCAAAAAGTATATAATCATTATGTTTTGGTGGGATATGATTTATGGACAACTTATTGTGATAAATGATAAAACTGTATTTAAAATAAAATAATACACTTGTAATTTAAAAACGAATTGGTCACCTATCAAACAATTAATAAAATTCACGGTTTAATTTTATTGGCACTTGATTGACTACCAAATATTAGCAAAACAATATCAAATATAATACATAATCAACCTAAACTAAATATATGACATATTTTCATTTTACTTTTTTATTTGACTTCTTAATCAAGAGATTAGTGGATAATCACTCGTCATGACATAAAACTAACATGTGTATTTACCATGATAATACATCTAGAATTATTTGAATAATTTGAATAATGTCTTTTTATTAAGTTAACTTGATTGCTCCAGTTTAACTTGTCTGCTTCATTTTAACGAAACGGGTAATCATGTCTTTTTATCAAAAATTATTTGAATAATTTGAATATTTAACACTATTATCCTTGTAAAATTCAACACCTCTCTATTTTGATTTTTCAGACGCATGCATTCACAAATTCGGATCTGGTTGAAGGTATTAATAATTTTCGCCGGTGTACTCTGAAAAGTCAAAACCAGTTTTCCATTTTTTTTATTTTTTTTATGTGAAGGTAAGTATTGATTACCAGATCGTGAAATTCTCCTTAATTTCCCTCTCTTCCTTTTTCTCGACCGGGAGCATTAATCACCTCCACTGCGAATATTATTCTCATTAATTGCCAGAGGGATGAAAACAAAAAAAAGTAAAGAAGAATAGTCACTCGTTCTCATAGTCTTAATGCTTAAAACAAATAAAACATCTCCAGTAGTAGAAAATAATAGAAATCTGCTATTGTTCCCTAAATGGCTCTTGAGTGGAGAAGTCCGGTTTAAGACTGACTGGAGAGGCTGGGATGGTTGCCTTTGCAAGTACAATATAGTGTGAATGGAGCAGTAAATACATTCTCATCTCACCTCATCTCATATTAATTAATACAAGGGATACATAGACTATATACCTCACCTGACCTCTCGCATTCCTAATTCAATCAACACAAAGAAGAAGGAGGAGAGATTAAGAGAATGGGGTATCGGCGCAGCTGGGTGATCAATACTACTGTGATCATGTCATTGGCATTGACATGGCCATCCATATGTCACGCGGAGGCACGCACGGGACGAGGAATGTACGGCGGAGGGCCCTGGCAGAGTGCTCACGCCACTTTCTACGGCGGAGGCGACGCCTCCGGCACTATGGGTATATATATATATATATATCATGCATGCATTTTCCCTTGCCCTCGACACAATTTTTATCCTTGTACCCTATCCATCCTCGTCTCCTCATATCATACTATACTGTTTTACTATTTACTCATTTTTTCTTGGAATAGAGACAAGGGAAATGGGAAGTTTATATTCTAATATTTTATTTGGTAAACACAAAGTCTCATGCCGTCATTGTAGTTTTTCACCTTTGCAATAACAAGCACGCATATTTTGTTGCTCTAATTAAATTGATCCTCATCATTCTTATTTTTTTTCTTTCTTTTTTATTTTCTAGCTTATAGTCGACATATAACATTGTTGCCAGCTATAGGATGATCTATATATCCTCTTTCCTACCAATCAATATATATCTCATTAATACCATTAGCAACTAATAAATGAGCATATGCTAAAGGTAAATAGGATCTCAGTCCAAACAAAAAATAATAATGAATAAAAATGATAGTATAAAAAAATTAATAATTATGCTCAATTGCAAGATAATATATATTCCTTTATAGGAGGGGCGTGCGGGTATGGCAATCTGTACGAGCAAGGATACGGCGTAGAGACGACAGCTCTGAGCACAGCTTTGTTCAATGATGGATTGAGTTGCGGTGCGTGTTTCGAGATAAAGTGCGTGGACCAGCCAAACTGGCACTTCTGCTTGGCAGGCTACACCTCCATTTTCGTGACAGCGACCAACTTCTGTCCGCCGAATTGGGCGCTTCCCTCCGACAATGGTGGTTGGTGCAACCCGCCCAGGCCACACTTTGATCTCTCCATGCCCATGTTTCTTAAGATTGCACAGGACAAGGCTGGCATTGTGCCCGTCACCTACCACAGGTTTCTTTCTTTCTCTCCTTCTATAATTATTATGATCATAGCATGAGATCATCAGCTAAAATTGATTGTATTTATAATCGAAACTCATGCAGGGTAACATGCAAAAAGTCAGGTGGAGTGAGATTCACGATCAACGGATTCAAGTACTTCAACCTGGTTCTGGTGACTAACGTGGCAGGTGCAGGGGACATAGTGCGGGCCAGCGTCAAGGGGTCAAGCACAGACTGGATGTCGATGTCGCACAACTGGGGCCAGAACTGGCAGTCCAACACCGTCTTAGTCGGGCAGTCGCTCTCTTTCCGGGTCACAGCCAGCAACCGTCGCACCTCCACCTCTTGGAACTTTGTTCCTGCGAATTGGCAGTTTGGCCAGACCTTTGAAGGCAAAAACTTCAAGTCTCTTCTTTAACAAAAATAAAAAGCTAACCTCAAAAATTGTATTGTAATGATTTGTAATAATAATAAAAAACCAGTCATGATTAACGAACATGAAGATGGGGAGCTATAAATTATTTAAATATTCTTTTCTGCCAAGAACTAGCTAGCTCTTTGATTCAACTGTGGATATGAAGAGTTGGCAGTGTAAATTGTTAAGAGGGGCAAGGAACGAGAACAAAAATTGATCGAAATACAAAACTCACCTATAATAAATAACGTGTTACCATACGGTCAGGTAAAGGTTACATTGCCCAGCCCCTGGCCCCAGCACATAGAGAACGCGTTGCTTTGAATCCACACTACAAAAATCTACTCGAGATATAGTAATACAATACAGGTAGAAAGAATGAATGAATGAATGGTAGTTTGAAAGGATAAAAAAAGAAATACAAGTAAAAAGTGAAGTCCCCCACCAAGCAACACAAGAATGCTAGTGCTGCGAGTGCTGGTACATTCTCTTACAAAACCAGCTGCCTAAAGTTGCCTCCGAATTTAAATCCAAGACAAAGACAAGAGAAGCGGAGACAAACACCCAATTAATTTGTTACAGGATAATAATTTACACTCAATACCCAGTAAAGATAAAGAATTAACGGAAGGATAGAAGATCAATAAAGTCTACAGTCTTTGCAACTTCAAGCCGAGCTCCTTGCTTTGCTGCTCATCAGGCTGAAGCGTGTTAGGAATGGCACCGAAAGCGCAGCGTGCTGCCTCTATTCCTGACACAGTGTTATGAAACGTGGCAGATGCCTCCTCCAAGGTCTTTCTCCACTCATGGGCAACATACATGAAGCGCCACGTCGCGGCAGAACTGAGTGGCTTTTCATAAATGACATCCTGGTCCAGACCCGAAGCACGCATGAAGCGCTGAGTGGCGGCCTCCCAGGAGAGCTGGTGCCTCATCTGCTCAGTCAGAGGCACCGGCTCTGACGACAGCGCCTTCAGGGTCAGCTTCACAAACTCTAGGCCAGTGTTGTATGTATAGCAGTTGGGGAATTGTTTGAAGAATTCATTGGACGGGTGGTTGGCGCATATCACAATCTTCCCCATCGCCAGGGCCTCTGCAGTCGTGGTACACACAACGTCCGTTGTGCTGGGGTTTATGAATACCTTGTAACTGTAATGGTTAATTATTAGATATATAAAGAAAATAAAATCTTGCAATCGCTTATTGTTAGAAACAAAATGAATTCTATTGCTGACTAGGTTTTTTGAGGGCGCTCATCGAGGTAAAAATGGCACATTCTTTTTTGAGAAAAAAATAACATATGGAGAGGGCAAAAGTTTGGATAGAAAGAAGACACTTTTAGACATAGCTGGCTTCTTCTTATTGTTGTTAATACTACGGCTCTTATCATCTTTACAGCATTTGTCAATTGGCAGCTCAACATGTGGTCTTCACTAGCAAGTCAGAAATTGGAAATATGATATAAAATAGAAGGGTAAATGAAAGTTTTGCATACTCATGAAAAATAGGATCAGCATGATCACGACCAGGTAAAACGGTGACATCGAGCTTCAACTTGGCAGCAGCCTCTTTGACCTCGTCAGAGTCCTCTCCATTGCCATACAACTCCATCTTCAGCCCGGTGAGCTCTGTTTGGTGCTCACCCAATAGCTGAAGCAGCTCAGTGTAGCCTTTTCCCCACACCATCTTCCCTATATAATAGGCCCCCTTTAAAAATGCTGCTTTCTCCCCTCCAATTTCTCTCTCCTTCAGCTTCTGCTTCCCAATCTCAAGGAACCTAGGGTTTACTCCGTGCACGTTGCATATCACTGATCTCTCCAGTTCTTGTGTTGCAGCCGACAACCTTATTACCTTAACTCCAAAATTATTAAAAAACATACATGATCGACCATGTTCAGAAACTCCCCGATAAAAACGTGTGTGATGGTATCATGATAATAGACACAAGCATACCTTGTGGCAATAGATATCGACGACCCAAGAGTTGAGGTGTTTTAAGACGAAAGCTTGCATAAAGCCATTCTTCTCTCTTTTGACGTAAGCCAAGTAGTTGGTGTGTACAATTCCTATCACTTTGCGGAATTTTGTTTTCCATCTACGGCCATGGTGGTACCAAGTGAGGTGTTCAGGCTCTTCTAGAACCGCAATATCAGCAACCTCGTCTTCTATTATTTCAGTTAAATCCCCCACTGGTAAGATGCTCCTTTTCTCCTTGGAAAACTGCAAGAGTAATTTGAGATAAATGAGTTATTTTTCCTGAGTTCTAGAAGTTGTATGATCCCATTTAAAAGAAACTATTTCGAATTCTAAAAAGGCTACAAATATAGCTTGAGGGCTGCCTCCAAACATGCTTCTAAGCAATGATTTACAATCTCCCATTTCACAATTCAAATCGTACAATTCGATTCAATTCAGTAGGGGAGAAACTCGATTCATGATTCAAAATTCGTGATTTAGGTCAGCGGGTGCAGACCCACTAAAAGTTCATAGAAGTCAATGTCAATGAAGCTTCCTCAGATTTTCAGCCCCAACAAAATATCCTCCATTTGCTTTTATTTGCCATTTTGTTTTCACCAGCCAGAAAATGCACACGAGAGACTAAGAAGCATGAGTAACAGTGAACTGTGAACAATTTATTCCAAGTACTTAACGTTTGCAATGTCAAATGTGAATAATTTAAGCTCAAATAGGACACACCTGAATGTCAGACCAGATGATATAATGTGATATTACAATGATTTTGTAATGATTTGTTTGCTATATGTAGTAGCTACTTGTTCTAATTCATTTGTAGAATAGTAAATCTTAGCGATTCAATCAAAATATAATAACCAGGATTGGAATAATGCTTTGACAGCATAGCTTATAAAGGAAATCTAAGGTTTTTGTTTCAGCTTGAAACAGCATTTCTCAAGCGCCCCCAAAACCAGGAATATGATTGTCATTGCTCCAGGCTACAAGTACAACCATAAAATTTCACCACAAACTTTCCCAACAATGTTTGCTTATGTACCAAGAATGCTTATAGCATCAAATAAAAATAATTTCCTCTTTACAAGAAACATAATCATATCAGATTTAGCTTCTAGTTAGACCAACCTTTTAAACAAATAAAAAAAAAAATAGTTTCATGACTCAGATTCACCTTTGTAAATACAAGACGAGATATGAGAAGGATGTGTGGCAAAAAAAAGTTCATACCTTTCCAGGATAGAAGGTAATGGTGAAGCTTGGCACCATGGCAGTTCTTTCATGCAGCCACTTTCGTACATAATCCTCTTGCTCAGATGGCACATTAAATTTGATTTTGTTGGGATAAACCAAATCCTGGTCCTTGAAAGATAACCAAGGTATAATCAGCGTGACGTCTCTGTCTCCATCTTTAGCAAGATAAGCGGCACGAAATAACGGGTTTATAGCGGTACCCGTCATCCACGGGAGGCTAGCAGTGGTGAATATTGCAAAATGTCTTCTGCGAGTAGTCATCTTCTTTCAACAATTTTGCTGCCCACAATAAGACTGAAACAATAAATAAGATATTTTAAGGGAACAAATAAACCACGTTGTTAGTGCCGTAACATAACTAAGCAATTTTAGGGAGCAGAATTAAAGGGAAGAGAGAGCAAAATTAAGAGAAAATAGCGAAAATGAACATTGAATGAAGCAACAGGATTAACTCCTGAGAACCAGAGAAGGATCCCCATTCTACTGTTTTTGAATGTGAATGTCAAATTACCAATGTGAATGTGAAGCCCTTAAAATTACAATAGCAATAGACCACTGTTGCATTGCTGCAAATACCATGGTTTGGAAATCTATTAATCGGCAGCCCCCGATCGGATCCAATCCGATCCCATCCAATTATCGGGCGATTCCTAGATAATATATGTGGAGATATCTGTAAGCCAACCTAATTGAAAACGTTTTAGGCGAAAACACCAACGCAACAAGAAAGAGGGTGAATCAAGCAGCGGCTGGCTTCTGATTCCTCCGACTCACCGTCCGTCCGAGTTACGGCGATTCTTCATTCAGATTTCGGTTTCAATTTCGATTCTTTGAAGGTGGAGAGGTCAAAGGTGGAAGATGATTGTTTGATGATCGGATCGGAAACGGAGTGAGAGAGAGATAGAGAGAGAGATTTGGAATTGGGGGTTGTAGGTATCAAGCGAGAATATTTCGTCTCGTTTTTTTGGTAATTAAATTAAAAGAGGAACAATAAGACGGATCACGGATGAGTCTGTTTCTGTTAGTTGGGCCAGCTTGCTGTTACTTGTTATCTTTTTCTTTTTCATTTTTGTCTTTCATTTAAACTAATTGATCAGAGGCGTAGAATTAAAATATCTTAAATTTAGTTGATTAATTTAATTTAAAAAATTTCTAATGTTGACTTTAAATGATATATTGACTTTAAATATTGAATTCAAAATGTTCATATAAAATTTTTAAATTAATTGTGTATAATGTCAAGCAAAAAAAAAATAATTATATTGTCCTCCGCTGTTTGGTCTCCTAAACGTTCCCTGATAACTAACTGTGTTAATCATTAATTAACGACTTTAACTAACAGTTAGTGGCCTCGTCTAACTGTCAATACCCACTGGCGGGACCATATGAATACTTGCTCGATTAGGTATGAATACTTGTGCAACAGACAACTCGAAAGTATGTCATCATGGATCTCATTTCAAAGAGAAAATTATGTAGAAGACGTTCGTTATTTTAGATTTGCAAAATTCCTCATAGATCATCAGAAATATTAGTTAGATTGAACGGAGGAAAAAAAACCACCTCTAAAAACGTGTAAAGATGAGTAAGTGATGTGTCCAGTTTTTTTTTTAAATACTTAATATCTTAGATATGAATAATTGATGTTTTAGATTCGCAAAATTTCTCACAAATCGTTAGAACTATAGGCAAGATTGAATGAAAAAAAAAATCCACCTCTAAAAACGTGTAAAAGATGAGTGTATTATAAGATAAATAAAAAAAAGTTTATATGTTCAATTTTTTTAGAAATATTTGGTATCTTAGGTATGAATATTTATTCGACGAGGTATGAATACTTACACGACGATGTATGAAATACTTTCTCGACGAGATATGAATACTTACACTACGAGTTATGAATACTTGAACGACGAAAAATTCGAAAATACTTCATCATGGATCTCATTTGAAAGAGAAAATTATATAGAAGATGTCCGTAGTTTTAGATTCGCAAAATTTCTCACAGATCGTCAGAAATATTACCGAGATTAAACGGAGAAAAAAACTCATTTTTAATATTACCGAGATTAAACGGAGAAAAAAACTCATTTTTAAAAACGTGTAAAAGATGAGTGTGTAATTAGAGAGAAAAGAAAGTTGATGTCCAGTTTTTTTTTTTTATAATACTTGATGTCTTAGGTATAAATACTGAATATATTATATGATAATACTTGCACGCATAAGTATCCACATATACGCGTGCCAGTTGTAAATTTTTTCAATCATAAGCGGTCCCTCAAGTAGTTAATGTAGTTAGTGGTCCCCATCGTACTTTACATATCAGTTAATCAAGGAACGTTTAGGGGACAGAATGAGGGAGACTATTAGTCGATCTCAAAAAAAAATAATCTTTTATTATTTTTAAACTGCTCGACTTTATATAAATTTAAATCAGAAATAAAAAAAATTACATATAAATACATCATAGACCAGTTTAAAGTTTTGAATTCTTAATTTAAAATGAATCCAATAAATTTTAAAGAATATCTACTACCAAGCTTCTAAAAAAAACTTTAAAGAATATCCTAATTCTACTTCAATTAGAAATAATTTCTTAAAATAAAAGAGTCCCGGGATATGGATAATTACATGCGTGTACATACAAATTTTTGACATCTAGAGCTTCATGAAGACAAAAGAGTCCCGGGATATGGATAATTACATGCGTGTACATACATATTTTTGACATCTAGAGCTTCATGAAGACGCCGCTGACGACATCAGAGACGACAAATATCTAATCCTTAAATCTAATGTTTGACACATGTTTGACACATACATACGTGTACATATTCCAAATTTGTTGAACACTTGCAACCCACATACAAATACAAAAGCCTACATACAAGTAGAAGATGAGAAGGGAAGAAATGAGAGATGGAAGCAAATAAAGAAGACGAAATCTATTCATGACCGTCACGCTCCTTATGAATAGCATCAAGAATGACAACAATTGCTACAATGAGTGCATAATCCACATTAGGATAAACTGTTATACCAAACGTGTCCCTTCCAAGCAGTACATTCTTAAGTTCGTACTGACGGCTCATCTGCACATGCATCAACAAAATAAATTAAGCAACATATCTTTAAATTGAATGAATCAGAGCTCTTTATGCAAGTAAAGGAACAAATTAAGGGGAGGACATGAACTGATGAACATACAAGGGCAATTATGGTATTGGTGTCGCCGAGGTAGAAGGTACAAGACCTGTCGAACCAGCTCCCTTTCACCTTGAAATCACATGCACGATCATTGCCAGGCAAGAACACATCCAGCTGTGTCTTCAGCTGGAATATTCGTGATTGCTTCACCGTGAACAGCAGGTCTTTCTCATCACTACTGTCTCCTCGGTACACCCTCCAAGTGTTGTGCATGCTCACCATCTGATTAACCAAAAACCCAACATCTTTTAATTTAACCAAAACATAACATCTCATCCCCCATCTTTTTCTCTCAAAATTAATATATAATCCTAAATTTCCATATGCCTAACCAATCAGACAAGCAGTACAAATTCCTTCCAAATTAGAAATTGTCATTGAAATTAAGCAATTAAATTAGAGGAAAAGAGCAGAGCGGTCGGTACCTTCTCTCTCATGGAGATGATGGGAACGCCGGCTGCATCGCAAAGCACGCGGTGCGAGTGGAGGCTAAGAACACGGCCCTGCACCTGTTGATTAATTCATTTTCATTTCATGCAAATAAAAAAGAGTTCAATAAGCAAATCAACATCTAGCTGAATCGAATTGATTCACAAACTATTGCTTGGATTGAAAAATTACAAGGATGGATGGACCTGGGACCTTGGGATCAGCTCTCAGCTCACCTCCGTTAACCAAATATGCAAAATCGAATTGAATTGAATCGAATAGATATGTATATATGTAGCGTACCTTCATCAAGACGGCCCCGTTGACATCAGAGACGACGAAGTCGCCGTCAGACAAGCTGAGGGCCTTCTTGGTAACGGTGAGCGCCACCACGTATGGCGCGCAGAACTGCGGCCCCACCACCGCCACCATCGGCAGTGGCGACGCCATCACTGCTGGAGGGGCAGGGGGAAGAGGTACCGCCGCCATCTATAAATTATTACTGACGAGCCCTTTGCTATGGATCTAGTTCCAGTTCTACTTGTACTTTGTCTCTCTTTGGCTTGCTGTAGTAGACTTTGGTTTTTACTCTAAAAGAGAATAGATTCTGAAAGAGACCAGTAAATAATTATTAGATTAGAGAATATAGCAAGCAAAACTGCAAAAGACGCGTTTGAGTTGACTGTTCCCTTCTTTTCTTTTGCCTAAACAAGTTTCACGTTTATATAACAAATGTATTATACCTATGGAAATAATAAGACTCAGCACATGATTATTGTTGTATTATCAACTTTTTATACTCAAAGTCTCGAATTTGTTGAAGAATTTAATTACAAATTATGTATATGTCGAACTGTCGAACATCATATAATATACTTTTTAATCATCAATATTTAGCAAAATATTGTTAAGATTGTCAGAATAATATTAAAAACAACCAACTCTATTTCTAATTTAAAAATAATGTCTATTTAATTTACAAATAACTATTATTAATTTTTTTTCTTTTTTTTTTAATTTTCTACTGACTGAGCTAAACAGATTTACAGTTTAAAAACATTCAGCTGGAATAATTCATTACAGCCGGTGAGCCGAGATCATTCATTGTAATCGTTATTTTTTTTTTTTTTGACGTCTCTCCAAAATAGGGGTGTCGATGACACCTTTTTGTCCGTTTACCTGATCCGTATCATTTCCGAAAAGACGGGTAAGCATAAGGTTTTCTTTTTGATTAGTTTATCGGGTACGGGTAAGAATAACAATTTTTTCCGTTATTTTATCCGTTATCCTATAAGATAATTTTTAAAAATAAAATTATACATATAGATACAATTTTGTATTTTACTAAATTTTTATAATACAAATTAGTTGTATTCATTATTATTATTTTTTTTATTTTCTTGTTTTAAAAAATATTTAATCGAAATCACAAATCGAGATATCAATGACACTTTTTATCCGTTTACCCAATCCGTACCGTATTAAAAAAAAAGTATAAAAATAAAAATTGTTTTTCTTTTTTTATAACTGGTACGGGTATAAAATATCTCCATCCGACCCATATCGTACCCGTTAACACCCCTATTCCAAAATAATGTTATGGATTTAATATTTTTCTTAATGCTATGAAAAAAAATCGGAAATAACTACATAGAGCCTACAAGCCACATGCACTCTCTCTCGATTTTTTATCGGTACCATTAAAAAAAGAAATAAATCCGTTACATCAAATTTGAAGAAATTCAGAATATAGTATGACCATGGAGATTTTTAGCAACTCGTGGACTGGAAATATTGTAGCGGCTCATTGAAATTCAGCCTCATTTTAGAAGCTGTGCGAAATAACAGCGGCTCCCTTCCCTTTTTTTTTTTTTCATTATATATGCAGCAGGAACGGAAGGAGAAAACTTTACATCACCTCAAAAGTTTTGTGCTCGGTACATATACCACCAGTATTTTTATATGTTCTCTTAAAAAATGAACACCTTATGAGTCATGACTAAACTAAAAAATAAACAAAAAAAATATAAGGCCAAGAAGGAAAAGCTACAATTACATCGGACATTTTTATTAATATCCAAAGTTAATTAGAAATTAATTATTATACCCACGATTTCCGACTTTCGCCAAAAATGCTCAAACCGGCCATTTTATGGTCGGTTTTTTTTTTTATTATTATTATTTTAGAGATACTATGAAGAGCAAAATAATGAAATGTAACACTGAAAATTTGAATTTTTTGTTTAGATTACTTCTTTTCATTTATAATTAGCATATTTATACTAAAATACACTAGATTACTTAAAATTATGTTAAATTACATTAAATTACGTTAAATTACGCTAAATTACAATAACTTCGCTAATTATGCTGAAATACGGTAAATTACGCTAAACTACGCAAAATTACGCTAAAGTAGACTGATTTTGTGCCATCTTGCATGAATCATAAAAATAGTAAAAAAATTCCGAAAATAGTAAAAATTAGTATTCTACAAGTTCATTATGTAACTAATTTACTGAGCTACTTAGATTGAATAATAGAAATAAAAATCTTAATCGGAAACTTCAACTCAAGTTTTGAAGCTCTTCCCTTAATTTTTTTGGCATTTCTGAATTTTAAAATCCGGCGTAGCTGGCACGGACGCATGCGTCTTTTCGCAAGCTTTCCCAAAAGTGATCATTTGCTGAAATTGAACACTCGAGCGCCGTTTTATGACTGTTTGACGTTTCGTCGTCGTTTTTCGCCTTTTCAGTGAAAATATCGTTCATATTCATATGTAATTTAGCATAATTTACCATATTTTAACGTAATGTAATGTAATTTAGTGTAATTTAACTTAATATAGTGTAATTCAACATAATTTCAAATAATTTAGCCTATTTTAGTATAAATACGATAATTATATATCAAAAGAAGTAATGTAACAAATAATTTAAACAAAAAATTTAAATTTTCAATGTTAAATTTCATTATCTTGCTCTTCATAGTGCCTCTTAAAAAAAAAAAAAAAAACCGGTCATAAAATGACCAATTTCTGGGAGAGGAAACCGACCAATTTATGGCCGGTTTGGACATTTTTGGCGAAAGCCGAGAATCGTGGATATAATAATTAATTTCTAATTAACTTTGGATATTAATAAAACTGTCGGCAATTACATCCACTACGTAACTTATTTACATAAGAGATACAATTCCCATGTACCCCTGCAAAGTCTCGCAAAAAGAAAAAGAAAAACATAAAAAGCCGCATGGTTGGTACGCTTTGCTATGAACGAACAGGCACTTTTAGATCAGAAGCCTCCTTCAAGCTTCTCCCTCTTGACATTAACTTACCACCCCTGACCTTATGCTTGGGCCCTTCCTTAATTTCAACTGATTCCGGCTTTTGCTCCTTTTCTTCTATATCCTGAACCTGTAGCTGTTCCAGAACAGATACGACATCCTTCATGCGTGGCCTCAGCTTTGAGTCCATCATCAAGCACTGGGACGCTAGAGAAGCCACTTTGTGGGCCCCGTCCGAAGAGTACTGCCCCTCTATCCTTCTGTCGAGTACCCGGAGTATCTTGCGTTTGTGCCCCAGGTAGGGCCGGGCCCACTCAACTAGGTTGTGTTCACCTTGGGGTCGATTCTTGTCTATGGCACGCCGACCGGATAGCATCTCCAATAGAACCACGCCAAAGCTATATACATCACTTTTTGTCGTTAAATGGCCTGCGACAATGCGTCACCAACAATGTAAATCAGAAAACAGTACAACAATCAGAGAACATAAAATACAAGTTTATGTAGAAGGCCAGTATTAATTAGTACAAGATTCAAGTACCGGCCATGTAATGACCAGTAGAGTAGACCGGCATGATACCATCATCCATTTGAGGCAATTCAAGTAATCCAGATCAATTTGAAGTTATACTGGGTGGGACCCCATTAAGGCAAAGGAAGCAGTACTAAACATGGGAACCAGCCTTAATTGACACAAACAATTCTATAATCAAAATATTTCTGTGCCTAAGCCCTTTATTGGAAAAAAAAGTTCGGTAAAAGTGTACCTGTGGCAAGATACTCAGGAGCTGCATATCCCTGTGTCCCCATCACCCTTGTGGAGACATAGCTCTTCTCTCCGGAGGGGCCATCCTTGGCTAATCCAAAATCCGACAACTTTGCATTGTAGTTCTGCATATTGATGTCAAAGGCATTCATCAACTCTGTTATGGCTATTCTAAAATCCAACACCTTCTATGATTATGGAAGGTTTTTCATTAAATATTTTTTCTTGCTTTCCGAATGTCATCCTAGGAGGAAGGCAAGAAAAGAAATGGTGCAACCAGAACTGAATAAAATATTTTGTGTGATACTTTGACGGACCGAATCAAGAAGGACATTTGATGTCTTAAAATCACGGTAAATGACTTTGGCCTCGGCACTGTGCAGATAAGCTAGACCTTTGGCAGCACCAAGGGCAACCTTCATTCTTAATTTCCAAGAGAGAGGCTGAAAATACGAACCCCCTGCATCCACAGTTATAAAATAATAAATCAACAACCTTTTTCAAACACCCCAGTGGAACAAGTGTTTGATTACTATGAGTTTGTGCTTCTTTTCTTTCTTTTTTTCTCTTTATGTGCTTAATTCCCAGTCAAATTTGCACAAGTTGTATTATTGGTTCCTTTGATGACATATCAGTCTAAGAGATGAACTTACTCCTAAAAAGATGGTTCTCCAAGCTTCCACGAGGCATGAACTCGTAAACCAAAAGCCGTTGCTCATCCTCTAAGGTGTATCCGACAAGCCGTACAAGATTAGGGTGGTATAACTGACCCAAGTAATTAACCTCAGCCTGCAATTGAGGATCAACAGAAAAAAGATAAAAAATAAAATAAAAAGAAAAGGCAGAAAAGGCATCTAAAATAGAAGAATTTGAAACTAGTATTCACTGACCAGCCACTCCTTGTGACCCTGCAAGCCATCCTGGTTGAGGCGCTTGACGGCGATAGCCATGCCGGTGCCAGGCTTGGAGGGTGCCATGGTTGTCTCATCGATCCATCCCTTGAAGACGGATCCAAAGCCGCCTTCTCCAAGCACGCTGTCAGGACGGAAGTTCCTGGTGGCAGCCTTCAAGTCGCTGAAACTCAAGTTTTTGAGGTTGGACGACTGCAGGATGTCGTCTTGGGTGCGCAGGATCAGTGGGAAGGATGAGGATGATGCCCGGCTGCTGCTGCTGCTCAGCCTCAATCCATCTTTGTCTCTATCTCTATCTTTGCCCCCGATTCTAGCAATTATCCCTGCATTGCATTTTTATCCACCCTTTCTTATTAACCTTCCATCCCCTAACAATTCTCCCCAATCTTACTTACTTTATTTAACCTTCCTTATTAACCATCCCCTCATATTTTGTTTTACTATTGACTGGATTGTTAATCAGCCACATAGCTGAGGCTGAATTGTTTGAGGATTGATTTTCGATTGGTTTTAATACTTTGGTAGTAGTAATTAAAAGCTGCTTTGAAAAGAAGAGCACTTTTACTGCCAGCAGCAAGTGTAGGTTGAAGCCTTTCATATAAATAAACAAAACAAATAGATAAATAAATGCAGAGGGACAAGGACAATGCTAGAGGTACAATCCTGAGCTGAAGAAACGGTAAGTAAGATTAGAGAGAAAATTACGTGCTAAGGGAAAAGTAAAAGTGAAAGTAGAAAATGAGCAGTGGGTAAGGTAATTTGGATTGTGGGAGAATAAGAGTAGAGAGAGCCTTGATTGAACAGCTCAACCATAATTTGGATGCTTTGACAGGTGCTTCTGTGGAGAGGGAAATGAAATGAAATGAAATGAAAGGAAACCTGAGGCGCCAGAGGAGGGGGAGACGCTCTCTGCCTTGATCCATCTTGCGCTGTAACAATTCCCCATCTCAATCAGTCTCAACTCTCAATCCGAACCGAGAGAGAGAGAGAGACCAAATTGAGACAAGAAGACACCCGCTGCGCTGCTCCCTCCCGAGAGACCGATCCAGATCAACTCATCAACATAAAGCACAAAGAAGAAAGCGCGCGCGTTCTCTCGCTCATTTTTCGTCTCTCTCCCTCCCTCCCTCTTTCCCTGCCTTTTTTTGGTTGTTTTAGTTTGCTTGTTCGCTCTCTTGCTCTTGCTAGCTTGAAATTCGATGATTCTTTTTCTTCTTCTAATCTAATCTGAAATTCTGAAATTGTGAATCTGGTCTAGTCTCCCAAGATGTTGAGAGTCCATATCCTTGGCCTCTGTTTGTTGGATTCACTGCCACACCTTCTGCCCCCTTCCTTCTTTTTTCATCTATATTTTATTCATTAACTTATCATTCTTTTTTTCTCTTCAATTATTTAACACGATGTTTCCAAAATTTACAACTCAGCCCCCAACCAATAACAAAATAAGAGTTAACTTTATTTACCCTTGAAAACTAGTTTTCTATTTACCCCTACACTCTTTATTATATCTAATATGTCTTTCAACTCTTGTTTATATTTTTATTTACCCCTAGAGTTAGTTATTTATAGTTAAATATTGTCAAAATTTCCATTTTCTCATTGTACCCGTGTTCTTTTGTCTTGAACTTTCTTATACGAACAAAGAAAGAGAAAATAATTGAAAGAAATAGGCACTGTATGTCTCTTGTTTCACTCTTCGCTTCTAATTGATTCGAAACACGAAAATAATCTGACAAGGTTTAATTCATATAAGAACTATATGCTTATCTACAAGTGGGATTCATTAGATATTTCAATCATGTATCTTTGAACACCTGTACTGGATTGTGATTCAGCTACTTTTGGTTTAACTCATGAAAATAATTTTATAAAAATAAAATTTAAAATTATGAGATTCAGTCAAGTTTGGCATGTATAAAAAAATAATTTTTTTTAAATCCCGATAGCAGCTTCCTTTAGAACATTTCACACTCTATATATCCACCGGGGCCTGTTCATTAGAAGAAAACACTATGCACCCTCCCATTCCCAATATGCAATGTACCAGTGTAGGTACCTTGCCAACCCGCTATGAGTTGTACCAGTCCTGGTACATGGCAGTCTACATACCCACCTTTATATAAAGATTGAGATAAAAAAACACACACAACACTCAGTGTAAAAAACAGAAACACAAAAGCATAATTTACATTTACCCCTCGGTAAAATGAGAAATTGAAAAACAGTAAAAACCACCAAATTTAGTAGAAATTTAGCCACATTCTCATTTCCTGAACACATCTGACTGCTAGTATTTTAAAAGGTATTTGTTTCCCTTCAAAAATAATAAAACACTTTAGCATATCAAATTGATCTCAACAACAAAACAACAAAACACCTTAGCATCAATATACCAATTTGTATCAAAAAACTTGAATAAGCTAATATGAATTACTATAAGAAAATAAATGAAAAGCTATTAGAATTCTTCTTGTAAAAGCTTGAATAAACTTGTTGTGCATGCCATCTTCTTCACTCCAGATTTCATCTTTTTCTTGCCCCTAGAAAATAATTATAGAAAGATTAATACACTTATATTTATTAAAATATTCAAAATATCTTAATTCATCAAGAAACATCAAATCAGAAAAAAAAAAATACCTTGTTCTAGTTGACCCTTGAGTTGTTTGCCCTTCATTATTGTTTTATAGAATAGCATTTTACAAGTATTCTTATGATGACCTAACATTCCACATCGTGAACATTTATTCGATTTCTTATTCTTTTCATCATATGACTTTATCCTACTCTTTCTTGGTCTACCAGGTGGCCTTTTAATGATAGGTGGGAGCATTTTATAACCTAAATCACATTCAACCCACTCATCTCGACTAGGTATTGTAGTAATTGGGATGGCGTATATTGCTTTAAAATAAGCAACAGTAAAGTAAGGGTGAACATAATCTTCCCACTTGGCATTTCGAATTGAAGCAATGAATGCGGCTGCATGTACACATGGAACACCTTTCACTTGCCATGCTCGACAAGTGCATGTCTTTTCATCTAAATTCACACTCCATACTTTTCTAGCGCGTTCGACCTCCGCACAGGAATCGATACTCCTATGCACCTCGTATGCACCTAACCCCTAAACCAAGAAACAAATTTTAGTGCATGAAGTTTTTTTAAAAGAAAATAGATTAAGAATAAGAAATTGTCATTGTGAATATTACCCGAGAAATAGTTTTTATGTATTCATCCACCTTAGGAACTAATAGGCCTTTCCAACTCCTTGCAATTCTTCTTCTTTCATGAAATCTCACCATGATTTTTCTTTGTATCGAGTTTAGTAAATCCAAAACTGGCTTGTGCCTTGCTTCAGATACCCAACCATTAAATGTCTCTGATGTGTTGTTTGTGAGATAATCACACTTTGCTGTAGTCCCAAATTGACTTCTGCTCCATAATTTACTATGCTCGTCCTCCAAATATGTTATGGTAGTGGGACAAGATTTAGCAATTTCATCAATAATACTTTGGAATCGCCTTGGAGAATATGTCCGGGTAGCAGCCCAAACTCGAAAGATCACCTCCAAATGCTTCTTAAAATTACTGAATAAGTGTCTCATACATTTCCTATGTTCAGTAAATGGGTACACACTCTGGACAGCTGTTACTAACCCTTTTGGCATATCTGGTGAGATAACAAAACCCTCTAGCATCCCTATTGCTCGGTGTAATGATCTCAAGAACCACTCCTAAGATTGCTCGCTCTCATTTTCTAAAACAACAAAAGCAACTGGAAACATCCAATTATTTCCATCAACTTCAATGGCAGCAGCAAGAACACCCTTTCATTTTCCCTTTAGGTGGCATGCATCAAGATCGACATATGGTCTACAACCTGTGAGAAATTCGGCTATACATGGCCCAAGTGCAATAAAAAAGCTTTGAAAATGTCGACTCTCACCTTCTGATTCCATTCTTTTCACACTTTTTCCATTAATTGCCACCGGCTCAGTCTCAAAATCTACAAAACTATTGGAATTTGCTCTCATGAGTACCTCTTTGAATGCCCCCATTTGTATAAAAGAATCATCTCATTTACCGTATATCTCCTCCATTGCTAGTTCTTTTCCATGCCAAACCCTGAGGTATGGTATCTGAATTCCAAATCTTTTTTCAAGCTTTCTTTTCAAAACCTTTGGTGGTGTATCTCCTTCACTCCTCAAGTCATTTATGATTCTATCAGCTATCCACCCTCTCGTTGCATGTTTGTTTCCACTCTTATTAACACCACTGCATGTATGGTCTGGCTGCAAAGTCTTTATCACGAAGGTTACACCATCGTCTGCTACCTATGCATGGATCCTCCAGCTACACTCTTTCTTTGCACACCTTGTCATAAACCGTTTGGTATCACTCTTCTCCAAAGCATACACAAAATCTTGTGTTATAGCATAATGACTGAGAGCTCGTCTAAATGCTATTGCATGAGGATATCTAGCACCAATTCCTATTGCAGGTTTCTCTTTGTCATACGAGTAAAACTCCTTTCATAACTAGAATCTATTTCTTTGTCACCATTGCTACTGTCAAGGTGTTCTTCATCACTAGTACTGTACAAGCTATGGTAACTCTCCTCACTATGACAATCAGATCCTTCTTCTTAACTTAGAACAACCCCATCTTCTTCATCATTCTGAGTACTACAAAAGACATTTTCTGTAGTTACATAAATCACCACTTCTTTCTTCTCTACATACATTTAGAGCATCATCTGGTAACTAGTATCATCCTTTAGTTGAACAAATGACTGAGAATTTGAGTTCTTGTCCACGAAGCACAATGAGGGTATGATATTCTCTTCCCAATGATATATTTTGTTGATTTCTTTCCAATAGTTCACAAAATTTATAGCTCATCGGATCCAAATAAAGTGTCATTTGTCTACCAAGACAATACTTTTGCTTAGTCCCCTTACTGATAGTTTTAAAGTATCCATCGTACTTCACTTTTAGCTTGTAACCGCCAAGAGATTCATCCATGCTGTATAGGAATTTGATAACAAAAATAAGTGACTAATCAAACCAAATACCAACAGAGTTAAAGAATCCCACAATGAATCAGTTTGAAATGAGCAGTTTGCAGTTTACCACAAGTACATAAGTTCGTCCAGCAAGATCGCTCACTACTTTCATTAAATACATGATGACAGGTTCACAGCTCATTCGGATAGGCCCTCGTACCAGCTCGACTCAATAGGATCGGATTAGTAAGAATCAAACTCATAGCTCTTTAATTGCTTCTGTCATTTTACTAGTAAATGAGATATAAATGAAAGGAACAATACAAAATCTTCTAAGGATGATACCTTGAATAAGAATTAATAGGTTGCTTCTCCTTTCTTCTAGGCTTTAATTTGTGATAGTTAGCATGTGTTCCATAAGCATTCTCGATTTCATTGCTTGTCGCGCAATTACCTCGATTTGGTCTTGCAAGAGAGGTATCCGTCGTGTGAGAGAGAATTTCAGGTGGAGGATTGATCACAAACGAGGCGAAAGGATCAACGTCGTCTCTTTCCATGATAAAAAAAACTCATATACACTGTAGCAAAATAGAAAAAACAATCTAAAGTTAAAATTAACTAGGCTGGAAAATGCATTTCATAATTTAAAATTAATCAGGAATTACAATGCATGAAAATGCATTTTCATAATTTATGCTTATAACCGTGGGTAGGTATCTCATTCTTATTTTACCATTATCAATTACTGACAGTTCAGTACAAAATTAACTATAAAAGTTATATTGACTCCAACATTTTCTCTTGGTACTTGTCTAAAATCAAATATATCACTGTAATCTCTAATTGCAATTTTTGTCTCTGGACCTAGGTAACAACCAACCAGTGAACAAAATTGGTCAAATTCAAAATAAAACCAAAACCTTAATCAAAATTGATATCAACACTAGATAGTTTGGCCATCAATTTCCACAAAAGACAAACCTGAAATTGATGATAGAAAGAATCAATGCCCGACAAGAACCCAAGCAAATAAAATGGCACAAAAGCGGTGCAAACATCATCAGCGAAAAAGAGACTCAATTTTAGTGGGAAAGAAAAAACAATAAAAATGATTACCGTAAATTAAATTTGAAAGGCATATGAAGAAAAGATAGAACGGACCAACGAAGAAAAGTAAGAGGCGAAGAGAAAAATGCAAGGCGTACGAAGAAATGAGAGAATGAACTAGCGGGATAAAAAAAATAAGAGGCCAAAGAAAAATTAAGCACGGGAAAATAAGAGACGGATCAACTTCTTCAGAAGGATATTTCTGTCTTTTATTATTTTAACCAGAGATTTAACTATGGTTAATTTCAGAATTATTATGTAATGGGTAAAAAAGAAAAAGTTTTAAGAGTTTAGAGGCAAATTAAATATATTTAAGTGTTGAGGGGTATATAGGAAATTAGAGAATTCTTCAAGGGTATACCAAAAATTAACCCTTTTAGTTATGCTTTTTAATTATGCTGAATGTTACTTGCTTATTACTGTTAGTGTAATAATCTAGAAGTCAATCAAAGGATAATTTTATTCTATATGTATTTTGTTCATGTAATGGATGATTAATAAAATTATCATTTTGTTCTTTGAGTTTTATCGAATTATGAATCATTTCGAGTTCATGACTTGAAATTGTAAAACTCCATAATAGATGGTAAATACTCTTAAATTGTCACTAACCAAGGTAATTAGCAAAGAACACTAATTGACCAATTAAAGGTTAGTATGTGGATTAAATGATGGTTAAGTTTTACAAACCATAGACAAGGAGTTGTCATTTTAATCACATAGATACATGTTAGAGAACATGGTATTTGACAGACCCTCAATGAAACATTATACGGAATTGTGTTCGTGTCATTAATGTTTTCAATTAGTGTTAAGTTCTAAAGTATGAGGTGGTTCGTCGTTTCCTACATAAGAAATGTATATTCGTGAGTGTTGTCTAACGCTATCCGTAAAAAGTAGTTATAACGATGACATTTCAGTATACATAACTTTTGCAGAGGAGAGATGTTCACCAAGATTACTATTGTCCCTCGTATTTAATACGAGTGATAGTATCACTGGGCCCCTTGATAAAGTAGGATTATCTGTGCACTGTATGATTAAAGAGTTAATCATATTTGATAATCTACTTAAGATTGAGAAAAGATTAAGTTTGCAAGGATGACACATACCTACCTTGAAACTAATCTGATACAATGAGACATAAGAATTAACACGAGTAAATTGTTTACTGGATCGTGATATTGTATTGTACAACATTATCTGTGTCAATTGGGTAGTCATAATGCATTCTGCCAGGTGCCGCTTATGATTTATAGAATTAAAAGGAGTTTTAATTCTATTGCCAACATAGCACAGATCCTATCGGGTCACACCAATAGAAAAGTAATCAGAGAAGTTTATGATTAATTATAAAGTGTTATAATTAATATAAATGTCATAGAGATGACAAGCTCAAACTAGATTAAATTTATAAGCGTGTACGACACGTTGTATAAATTTATCGCAACAACAGAATAGCAAGAAAATATAATTGTTCAGAATTGTTCAGAAAGATTATATTAATATTAATTATGAATTAATATTTTGGGCCAAAAGCCCATTTGAATTTGGGCCTGACTTAAATTTAGAATTTGAATTAAAAGCCCAAATTGAAAACCCAAAAGCCCAAATCGAAAGCCCAAATTAATCAGATTGAATTATGGGCTCAATGGCAATTTGGTAAATACCAGATTGCTTAGAGGGCATTTTGGTCATTTACATTGCTTAGAGGGTAAGCAATGTAAATACCACATTGCTTGGAGGCATTTTGGTCATTTACGAACCTCCTCAAAAATGCCTATAAAAAGGTGGGCAGGGGTAGAGAAAAATATACAAATTCTGATCTGATCGATTCGAACATATATTTTCTCTCTCCCGGTGTCTTTCTTGCAAATAGAGATTTGTGTAGAAAAGAAAGGAATACGTAATCTGATTACGTATATCTTGCGAGTTGTGAATAGTGTTTGAGCGAATAGTCGGTATAGTATTTCTAGCAAAAGAAATACCGACTCTCTGGTTGTTCCCGGTGGATAACTATAGAGGCATCAGACGTCTGGTGCTCCGCTACTCGATCAGACTGCAAATCCAATTCGAATTTGGACCAAGGTACAAATGTTATTGGATTTATTTAAATGTTAAATAAATTTAGTTTTAGAAATCAATCAGGGAGTAGATCCTCGTAGGATTAAAAGGCTATGTCAAGGGAAAGACTGGAAAATGAACTTTCGGTGGTCTTTCTGACGTACCTCTTTTAATCCTCAGCTTATGGTAGAAGTAAAATTTTGAATTTTACGTTCTTTTCGCACCATAAGGCCTAACAAGAGTAAACCGTTACCCAGCAGTTACTTGATGCTTTTTTTTTTATTTCATCACATATTTTTGAAATTGGAATTTGTATAGAAGTTAAATTTACAACATTAGATTTCAGATTCTTGTTGTTGCCACCATCTCCAAATTAACTTCGTGTATTGATTTCAATCTTTTTTTATAACAACTTTAGTTAGACCTGTTCTTGTAATAATTGTTTCTAATGAAATTGTTTGGAAATTATAAATTTTGAATTTTCGTTGAACAATTTTCTACTGTCTGTACGTACTAAATTTTGAATTATCAGGTGTAGTTGAAGTTCAATTTGATAAGTTATTACTGAATTTAAGAATTTGGTTGCTGTATTTTTTAACATATATATATATATATATATGAGGAGGGCTCAAATGCCCCATTGTTTCATGCCCTAATCGTGCCCCAACATCTATATCTTCAAATGCAAAGTTCAAACAGATCATCCGAACCGATCAACATGATATCCATGTTAAAATATGATTGGAGACCAAATTTTATATTTTTTGGAATTTTTTTACTATTTTTTAAGATAGGTACAAAATCAGAAAATTCTGGACCATCTAAAAACAATGATTTTGTACCTATCTTAAAAAATAGTAAAAAAATTCCAAAAAATATAAAATTTGGTCTCCAATCATATTTTAACATGGATATCATGTTGATCGGTTCGGATGATCTATTTAAACTTTGCATTTGAAGATATAGATGTTGGGGCACGATTGGGGCATGAAGCGATGGGGCATTTGAGCCCTCCTCTATATATATATATATATATATATATATATATATGAGGAGGGTTCAAATGCACCATCATTTTTGTGCTCCAATATGCTTCACATTCTTTATCTCTTTTTTCAAAGTCCGAATAGTCGATCCGAACAGTTCAACATGATCTTCATAATAAAATATGTTTGGAGACCAAATTTTATATTTTTTAGAATTTTTTTACTATTTTTTTAGATAGGTACAATATCACTTTATCGGATGGTCCAAAATATCCTTAAAAAGGTGATTTTGTTCCTATCTGAAAAAATAGTAAAAAAATTCTAAAAATATAAAATTTGGTATCCAAGCATATTTTATTATGAAGATCATGTCGAGTGGTTCAGATCAACTGTTCGAACTTTAAAAATGAAGATAAAGGATGTGGAGCATATTGGAGCACAAAAATAATGGTGCATTTGAACCCTCCTCTATTCTCTCTCTCTCTCTCTATATATATATAGAGAGAGAGAGAGAGATGGGCTATTGTGCTTTGCAAAGTAAAACCCCCTCTTTACTTCTGTTCATATTTTTATTTTTGAAAATCCAAACAACCGATCTGAACCGTTCAACATGTTCTAAATATTGAAATGTGGTTGCAGACTAAATTTTACATTTTTTGGAATTATTTTACTATTTATTAAGCCACTTTGAAGATCGCTGATCCGGTGGTCCAGAAAATTTTACTGTTTTTTACTGTTCACAGTAGATCAACGATTTTCAAAGTGGCTTAATAAATAGTAAAAAAATTCCAAAAAATGTAAAATTTTGTCTCCAAGCACATTTCAATATTTAGAACATGTTGAACGGTTCGGATCTGTTGCTTGGATTTTCAAAATGCAAAATATGACCCGAAGTAAACGGGGGTTTTACTTTGCAAAGCACAATAACCCATCTCTCTCCACACACACACACATATATATGTATGTATGTATATATATATATATATATATATATATGTATGTATGTATGTATATGTATGATATGAAAATAAATAGTACGGAACACCCAAAAATTAAAATGAATTTGGAAAAGTGGGATTTCCGAGCGGAGGTACATGGAGAGGTTCAATGAATTTGAGCTTTTATGAATCGAGCCGAGTTTGAGCCGAGTTGAAGGGTTGAATGAACCGGGCTAAGCCGGGCTTTTTATCTCAAATTCGAGCCGAGTCTGAATCTGAACTTTTATGACTTCTTAAGTGAGCTGAATCCGCCTCATTAGCAGGCTTAATTGCAAGAGACTGAAATTTTGTTGCTAGCTTAAATAAAGTTGAGATCTGACAAATAGGAGAATCACAATTAAATTATGATTAAATACAAGAAAGAAGAGAAACTGAGAAAGGAAGTTGAAAGAAATGAAGGAAAAAGGGGGAATTTCACGTATACCCCTCAAAAACTTAGAATTACGTACTTGCCCCTCTAAAATTCAAAATTGCATATTTCCCCAATAAACTTTCAAAAACTCACCAATTTATCAATTTTATTGTCTTTTATATGAAAACTCATTTTAAATTTATAGAATATCTATTTTACCCTTTATTAAAAATATAAAAAAATATAGTACTCATTTTTTTCCTTGAAAATCGGATATCCATTATACCTTTTACCCTTTATAAAATCTTATTTTTCCCTTGAAAACCGATAAATATAAGACCGACATTTTTCTTAAACAATCTATAGATTTTTATTATGTTTTTTATAAAGGATAAATTGGGTATTTTATAAATTTAAAATTAGTTTTAATATAAAAGAATAAAATAGATAATTTGTGAGTTTTTAAAATTTGGAGGAGAAATATGTAATTTTGAAGTATAGAAGGAGAAGTACGCAATTTTGAATTTTTTTAAGGGGTATACCGTATACAGGAAATTCCCCCAAAGAAAAAAAGATCCAAAATAGTCATATGCAAACGGGAACAGTAATTTGAACATTTGATACATCCTGGCCCAAAATAGTGAAAAGAAGTAGAAAAGGCCCAAAAGGCAGCCCAAAGCCCAAACCGAAAAGGGTAGAGCGGTGCTGTGCTCCCTGGCGGCCTGGCCCCTGCCGACTCTTTCTTTGGAGTCGGGTCGTCGCTCGAAGCAGAAGGCAGAAGCACCTTCTAGCGCTTTCCAAAGTCCGAACCCTTTGAACCCTTTGTTTTCCTTTCCTTTCATTTCCTTTATATTAATTACCTTCTTTCGGTAGGACTAGGAGAAGAGAGAAGAAATTTGTTGTAACAGATAGCTGAATCCTTAGTCCGATTGTTGCTAATAGCAGGCAAGAAAGCATGGCGAAGGATGGGTTGGATTGGGACGGCTTGCTCAAGTGGAGCCTGGCCAACTCCGACGGCACCAGGCCCCCTCGCCAGCTCAGGTCTCTTTCTCTCTCCTTTATATATTTATTTACCTTTTTTTGTAATGTGGTACTCTGTAAGTTCTGTGTGTATGCATATTCTGATACTGGTTGAACCATAACTTATGAAATGAAAATACAGCGAGGAAGACCGGAAATGGTTTGTGGAGGCGATGCAGGCGCAGACGGTGGATGTGATCAAGCGCATGAAGGAGATCACCCTCGTCATGACCACCCCTGAAGACGTCTTGCAGGCTCAAGGCGTCACCCCCGACAACATTGAAGACATGCTCGATGAGCTCCAGGACCATGTCGAGTCCATTGATATGGCTAATGGTACCTACACCTATATTCATCCGATTGATTGATTCATTTAATCATTTACATGATCAATATTGACAGTTAGGCTGTCTAACAAAGTTAATTCACAGATCTACACTCGATTGGCGGGCTGGTCCCTCTTCTCGGTTACCTGAAAAACTCCCATGCCAACATCCGAGCCAAGGCTGCAGATGTCGTCGCCACCATTGTGCAAAACAACCCCAAGAGCCAGCAGCTTGTTATGGAGGCCAATGGACTCGAACCTCTCCTCATGAATTTTGCTTCTGACTCTAGTATCACGGCACGCACAAAAGCGCTTGGTGCAATATCTTGTGAGTACTATTCTTAATGTCTTCCGTATTCTTTTATGGGACTTAGAGCATAACCATATAGATTATGTACTGTATTTGCATTGTAGGGGCATATACTAGTACATAATTTTTAATGACCATAAAGATGCAGATATCTCTTACCAGAATCCATGGCCTAATATCTTTCAACTACACATAGGTGACGTTTACCCACTTGCCTAGGTGGTAAAATTATGTTGTTATTATTTTTTTGGCTAATTTTTTAGTATAAGAATCTGGTTCCTCCATTTTTATGTGGCTATAAGCCATCATTTTTTTTTGGGGGTTTATTCTACCTACCTATTTCCAGGCTGGCTATGTACCAGCAAGGTGTGATGTTTCCTGTTAACCTGAACCTACATATGCTCAGAAATTATGTAATCTATGAAATTGTTTATAGTTTTATGTGACAATGGTACAATTCATTTTCCTTGTATCAGCACTAATTCGACATAACCAACCGGGAGTAGCTGCTTTTCGCCTCGGAAATGGCTATGCTGCATTAAAAGATGCACTCAGCTCAGATGATGTCAGGTTCCAGAGGTAAAACCAACATATCACTGTGCTTGTTTCTTTAGTATAAGAAATTTTGTTTATTGTGCTTGATTGAGGACGCAGGACAACGTCATGCATTGCCAATTAGTCCAAAGAACTAACGTAATTTCTTAGTGAACTTTATTTATTGGGGGAATTTCATGTATATCGCTCAAAAGTTTCAATATTACATATTTATCCCTATAAAATCAGTAATTACATATTTATCCTTGAAAATTGTAGAAACTCACATATTTGTCCAATCGGACTCCATAACATATCAAATACCTCCAAAAATAATTAAATAATATTTTTGTAAAACTTTAAAATTAATTTTATAATATTAATTAATAATATATTAACCACTATGCCCCTTCGTTTCTGTCTTTTTAGTCCGCCTGAGTTCTCTTCTCTCTAAAACGTGAAACCTCTCGCCTCTCTCTCCAAACGAAGATGGAAAAATTAAAGCAGCGAGGAGCGACATAAATTTATGAGAGGGGAGGCGATGAGGGAAGACGGGGAGAAATCTGTGATTTGGCACGTTTGGAAAGAGAGGCGGGAGGTTTGGTACCTTAAAGAGAAAATAACTCAGGCAGACTAGACAGAAACAAAGGGCATAATGGTCAACATATTCTTAATTAATATTGTAAATAAATTTTAAAGTTCAAAAAAATATTATTTAATTATTTAGATATTAGATATGTTATAGAGTAAGATTGGACAAATATGTGAGTTTGTACAATTTTCAAGGATAAATATGTAATTATTGATTTTGGAGGGATAAATACGTAATATTAGAACTTTTGAGGGATATACATGAAATTCGCCCTATTTTATTTATGTAGTCTTGGCAAATCACACCTAGAAACTTAGTTCATATTTGCAAAAAGAACCACCATCTTTTCATTCCTGCATTGTGAACCAAAAGCGAGCATTTTTTATGGTTGGTTGCAAAAAACAACCAGCATTTTTTGCTAATTAGAAAAGTGGGAAATTTCTTAGAAGTGTATCATCTTAATCATACTGGCCTAGCGTTTGGTGGTAATCACAAATATTTCAGAAATGTTTGAGAAATTTAGATGTTTGGTCACTATAAATGCAAGAAGAGGTCATGCTAATGTTTTACTTCCATTTCTGTTTGACAGGAAGGCTCTAAATTTGATCAACTATCTTTTACATGAGAACTCTGCGGACTGCAGCATTGTGACTGAGTTGGGGATCCCACGCCAAATGGTGCACCTTGCCTCAAGCACCAACCCTGACGTGCGTGAGGCGGCTTTGGGTGGTTTGCTTGAGCTAGCCAAAGACAAGAAATCAGGCACCTTAGCTGATGAAGAGAAACTAAAATCTGTCCTGCAGAGCCGTATTGACGGCATCAGCAAGATGTCACAGGACCAACTTGAAGCGGCTCGTGAGGAGAGGCAACTGGTCGACTCTCTATGGAAGGAGTGCTATAATGAGCCGTCGAGTCTGAGAGAAAAGGGTTTGGTGGTGCTCCCGGGAGAGGACACCTATAAGCAACCTCCTGATGTTGCAGGGAAGTTCTTTGAGCCGGCGTTGCGTGCAGGTTCAGCTCCAAAGCAGGATGGGAGCAATGTTTCCGAGTCTGCAGGCAAGAAGAAAGATGCTCCACCTCTGTTGTTGGGACCAGGACCGGGCCCGTCTGCTCCGTAGAGGAACCGAGATTGAGCTGAGAGTATTTTCTTTTTGTGTGACGTATAACATTTTTTTTTTTCATTATTATTTGTCATATATGGAGACGTTGGTAGCGGACAAAGAATCTTAGTTTACTTGGGAGATGATGAATTTAGTGTTTACAATATCACGCATGAAACATAACATTGTCAAAATGCATCCATCTATACCTGTACGTGACGGCATCCTTTCCCAAATATCAATTTGCCTAGCTATTATTTCAGATGACACAACTAATTGTTGACTTAATAATTTTCAATTTGATAATAATTAATTGTTGCTTGCTGATTGAATAATTAAAAATGGTTGATGGCATGCTTGATGCTTTAACCAGGTTTATGGTGTGAGTCGATCAATTGGATTTTTTTTTGGGTTGAAATCGTGAGACTGACTCGACCAATTGAATTAGGCATGCCATGACATACACGACTCAGTACGCCGCGACCGCATGACCATGAATGGTATTTTGTTGCTCTGCTGCTCTCCACGGCCTCTCCTCTCCTTCCATCGCTATCGCAATCCCAATCCGATATCTCTCGCCTTCTCCCTCTCCTTCGCCATCCCAAGTAGAACCTCCCGCTTCCGTTGCGGCAGCGGCTCCGGCCCCAAGAGGAGGAGGTCACGTGCGGTGGCCGTGAGGGCCTCGCGGCGGGAGTCTCCGTATGAGGTGCTGGGGGTGCCTCCCTCCGCTACGCCGCGCGACATCAAACGCGCCTACCGCAAACTTGCTCTCCAGTTCCATCCCGACGTCAATAAGGAGGTGAGCTCCTGGTCCTATGCTCCTATCTTTGTATCTTTTTCTTCTTTTCACATTTGACATTCGATTCTCTCTTTAATTCTTCATCTTAAAGCCAAATGCTCAAGAGAGATTCATGCGCATCAAGCATGCATACAATACCTTGATCAACTCTGAATCTCGATTCAACAACGCTACTTCCACTCGCGCAAACTATTCCACACCTTATGATAAAAAATCAACTGCACAAGAAGAACAGTTCTATGGATTTGGTATGTGCATGCTCTTTTCTGTTTTTTTTTCCTAGTCAAATAGAGTTATGTCAAATGCATTTCCATTTCCTGTCTGGTGCTATGCAAGTAATGTAATTGCTGTTGGCAGTCAAGAAATGTTCACAGTGGTATGTCCAGTATTGATTTGGTACTGACATAGACCAAATCTCTTTTGCTTTCTGAATTGATTCAGGTCCTTAAACACTGCAGGTGAATTTTTGAGTGACATTCATATTTCTATTGGTAGGTGTTGGTTCATTGATCCGTGTTCTGGTCAATTACCTTTGTAGAATATTCTTGGAGCAACTTTTTTTATTAGTATTCTGACTCGAGCACAATGTGGATTGCAGTTGATTTCTTAAATGATTTGCAAGAAGAATTTCGGAACTGGGAAGCAGATTTGAATAGAGAAGAGAAACCCAAAAGCTTGTGGGAAGAACTAGCAGTAAGTTCTTTAAGTACCTCTATTAATGGTGCCTTTGTGCATTGAGTATTGTGATACGCAAATAACTGCTTAGCGATAATCGTGTGGCCTGATGAGATTCCAAAGTTGTTAAATAGCAACTCAAATTTGTATGATTTTCGACCTTCATCTTCACCTCCTAAAAGAATGGATCCAGTGAGATGGAAAGTATTTCCAAAACAGAACAATAAATGTTTGTCTGGATTTGGGGGGTCTCCCACTCTCCCCATTAAATACCAAAGGATTTCCCATTAACGAATAAAAAAAACTAATAGATGAACTCATACATACCAGTTTTAATAACAAAAAGGTTACTTACAGATCATCTATGTATGTTTTGCTCAGGACATGATGCGATAAGCTAACTTTTATCAGCATATGTTTTGATATTTGGTTCATGGAGTCAAAAACTTTCTTAACCTCAAATGAAAGCATGATAGATAGATCATTGGATTTTCTATATGGGAGTGGCAAAAGTTCAGGTCAGATTGGGTCAATAATATTTTACTATTACTTTACGAAGGTCAAAATTCTGCCCAACCCAAGCTGCCTTCAGGTCATAGATGACCCGCCCTTTGTCTGACTTGCCGGGTCACAAGCCATCCTGACCCGATTAGACTGAAGATAGAGTTCAAGTTTATTTATTACTTTATATTAATACTAAATGTATGTCTGGTAAGGGTCTTGCTTCCCATCCCACTCTTCCTAGGTTCGATTCCTAGTGGAAGAAATTATTTTTTGCCTCTCGGTCCATACAGCTTCTAGGCGGACTAGACCCCTCTTAAATACATCAGAAAATTTAAATAAAGCAAATGAGCTGGGTTGACAATAATTGCCGCCCCTATATTTTACTTGTTGAAATTGTTATAAGATGGCCTGAAACACTTAAACGGGATAGTGGAAAAAAAACTTGTGTGTCGAAGGTGTGGCTGCACTAAATGCGAACTTCCCATGAATGGATGGTAAGAGCTGCATTTATTGGATACAATAGCATCAGTCAATTTGGTAAATTTAGGAATTTGGTCTCTCCAGGAATAGTAACTGATCCGTCAAATAGGTTTGAGAACTTGTCCAAGGCGTGAGTTTAACCTGACATGTTACCAGGTGTTATGTGCATGTTTCGCTCAGACATATGTGCATGTAGGGTTTGGTCATGTTTGTGCTGTGTAGTATTTCCATTGCTGATTAACACAATTATGAATCACAAAGAACTTTACTATATCTTTATCTGCAGATGACCCGTATTTAACTAACCTAGCGATAACTTAATTATACTTACAGCAATCACTCTGGGCTCATAACCACAACCAATGTTTGTGCTGATGGGCAGTCAACCAAATGCTTTGCTTTCACACATTGATTGCTTGAACACAAATGGCACAGTCCCCAATCCAATCCTTCATTATTTTGACCACGTCCTTGAGATTACATGGCAAGTTGACTATTATTTTCTTAACATCCAGGTGCTGGCCATCATTTTTAACATAGTTAAACTTTTCAAATGAAAATTCAATTTAGGATATAAATTTATCTGGTCCTGTATAGACTGATACCTAACTAACTGTTTGGTTAAACGAAACTTAACTATTTTGGGAAGTTAATTGGTAGGAATTACCACATATGGTTGTTCTGGACCCTATACTACCCAGCACCTCTACTTGTCGGAGGGTTTCCCTTCTATGCTTGCTTTACAAATCTGGAGGATTTGTGCCTAACTCTGATCTATGAGGATTCCTAGTAATTGTTTTAAATGCTAAAAGTTGATGATTTTAGCTCTAGTGCTGTTTTTGGTGAAAAATTGAATATTAAAGAGCTGACCATTCTTTTATGCCAGCTTCTCTTACAGTTACAGTTACAGTTACCAAGCTTGGCCCAATCTCTGTTTTGCATGCCACTTTACTTTTGTGCTTACTTTTGTTTATAAAATGTAATGATCATATTTGTTAATATACAGATAAGAAACAAGTGAGTTACATATTAAGTTACACTGTAGATTACTTATGTAGTAATATTAATTTTCTCTGACCTTGGGAATCAAATTTTGATGTTGTACAAAACTTGGGAAGAAGAGCATGGAGGAGTACGTATTACTTAAATCAGGAGAATACGTTTGGGTTTGTTCATAACATATATAGAAAACTGCACAGGTTTTCATACAAAATGGCAATTGTAAGCTCTAGGATCACTACCTACTTTCCAATTAAACAAATACCTAAATGGTTTTTTCTGTAATTTACTCCCAGCATTATCATAATAGTCTGACAAAGTTTTGGCAAACATTCAGGAAATCGGAGAGGAGTTCGTGGAGTTCTTAGAGAAAGAGCTGAATATAAAAGACACAAATCTCGAGGATGATTCATCAGGGTCACAAAGGGGAAGGCCACAAGAGGAGGATGTGCAGAGGCAGCCGAGTGTTGAGGAGTCAATTGATGAAGTGGAAGCTGCTCTCGCGAAGTTGAAGAAGGAGTTAGGTTTATAGGATAAACTTGGAATTATGAGGGAAAAGAATTCAGTTTTGGATCAACAATAACAACAGACAACTATCTCTGTATAGTTTAAAATTCCCAGCATCTCGAGCTGCATATTTTTGTGTCTGCTTTCATAGCTGCTTTAGGGATTTGTTGGCCAACCTGACTGTAATAAACATTTATTTTGCTTTTCTTTTTCTTATTAAGAACACCAATTAGTATTCAATGCACGAATTAAGAAATTAAGTCCCATGTACTCGTGCCAAACCATGAGTCATGCATGAAAAGACTACTTGTTTTTATTTTCGTCATTGTTTTTTCTCAAAAAATTTCGTCATTGTAAAATACGTAATATTTCAGGCAGGAAGCCAGGAAGTACCAAGTAACACATTGAGCTCAAATTTTTTTTTTTTGAAACCTTGGTAGCGGCTGCCAAGTATAATTTTCATTAAATAAAATAAAACTACATCAATCTTCTACCAAAACATCATCACACAAGTCTAAACAACACATCAACATCTAACAATACATCATCACATTCAAATCTAAACAACACATCAACATCTAACAACACATCATCTAAATCATCTAATAACACAATACAATACGACATCTAACATCACAACATTTAGCAAACCGACTTCAAGTGGTCGCCAATCTCCTCTCTCACCTTCTTGCTCTCCGTTGCACTAATTGGCCAACAACATGAACGATGAGGCATTTAGCAAACCGACTTCAAGTGGTCGCCAATCTCCTTGGGAGGTGGATTCTTTTGTTAAAAGTTCGAAGTGATATTTGGTGCCAGTTAAGAGTGATGGTGATTGTGTGCGCGTGTAAGGTTGGAGGTTGGGAAGGGAACGGTGTTGTAATTTTTGTTTTCATGTATTTACCCCAACAAAAACCCCCTTATACAGTAGCTATCAACCAGGAGGAAATTTTTACAGGGAAATATATGCAATCACACAAAATATATACAATCACCCAAAGACCATAAAATGGCGCAAAAGCCGTTACAGTACCAGTAGCCGTACCAGTTGACACAGAAGCTTTTTCAGTAGCAGTAGCTGTACCAGTGGACAGCCATGTGGTATGCGCAATTTTACAAGTACCAATAGCCGTACCAGTGGAGAGGGGCCATGAGTGGTGTGCAATTGTATATGTTATAAAACTGTATCCAATCACACAGGACAAATTTCTTTTATTATTATTTTTACCAATTAGCTTTCCTTCTAAATTCAAAAAGTGGCACTTAATTACAAGCCATACAAAGACTTGTGTCAATTGCTCTTCTAATTCGCTCATCTATTCGCTCATCTATAAAAGGGGATATTAACAAAAGTTATACAACATTTTTACAACTAACAACTATCCGTAAAAGCTGATAATGCATGATGATCGGAAGTGGAAGTGATTTCAGCCGTGGATGGATATGAAGTAGCAAAATCATCGAACGACACATCATAGCTTGCAAACCTGATGCTGCCTCCAAGACTTTCCATGGACTTGTCAGGAATCTGTATGCTTCCCTCCAGGAACTGGATCACCTGCCGCATGCTCGGTCTGGCCGTAGGTTCTGGATGTGAGCATATCAATCCCAATTTTAGCACCAACTCGGCCTCATCTTTGTCAAATGAGCCCTTCATATTCAGATCAACTGTCTCAGAAATCCTCCCTTTCTTCCACCATTCTGACACTAACTCAACGAGCCCTGGCACATCATCCTGACCAGCACAAAACTCCATTGGCCTCCTCCCACAAACAACCTCCAACATAAATGCCCCGAAGCCAAACACATCGCTACATGTCGTGGCCTTGCCGGTTTTACTGAGCTCAGGTGCCAGGTAGCCTAAAGTGCCGACTATGTGTGTGGTTTTTGGATTGCTTCCATGGTCATACAATCTAGCTAGACCAAAGTCGCTTAACTTTGCATTCATACCTTCATCTAGTAGAACGTTACTCGCTTTGATGTCTCGGTGAATAACAAGTTGTTCCCAACCTTCATGGAGGTACAAGAGACCGGCCGCCACGTCTTTAATGATCTTCAATCTTTGGCCCCACTTCAATGATGGCTCCTTTTCTTCGAAGAGGATTCTGTCGAGACTTCCATTGGCCATGAATTCATAGACCAAAAAGAGCTCCCCCTGGCGTCTGCAGTAGCCCAGGAGCTGAACCAGGTTGCGGTGCCTCAACCGACTCATACTCGCTATTTCCGACACAAACTCTCTAATACCCTGTCTTGAATCATGCGAGATCCTCTTGACTGCAACCTCGGCTCTTGACTTTGGCATGACGCCCTTATAAACCTTGCCAAAGCCACCGCTCCCAACCAGGTTTGTTTCATCGAAGCCCTTGGTTGCCCTGTAAATATCTACGTAGGGGATCCTGTGAGGACCGTACTCCAACTCCCAATCTTCTTTCACCTCTTCAAATTTCTTCCTCCGTTGATGACAGAAGAACAAAATACTAAGCACCAAGATGAGCAACACGGAAAACCCTGCCAGGGCCAATGCAACTAGTACGGCGACAGAGACCAAGCTGCCCTTTTTGGTATTATCTTTTTTAGGAATTGATGGAATCCTCGATTGATCTAGATCTTCAGCTTCTCCACCCATGCTAAAGCTCCAGCCTGAAACATAGTGATGTGAGGAACCTGCACCGGTCGAAGCAGAGAAACCTACATACATTTCGTCCAGAGCGATATCTGAGAGATTGACTATAGACGACACGAGGGGAGCTCCAGGTTTGGGCATCTTAAAAGGAGCAATTCTGACATCCAGCCTTATGCTTGCGGCATCATAATTGATCCAGACTTGCGTTGCATCTCCGGCCATCAGATTGAGCTTGGTGAAAGCGTCAGCCGTGCTTTCATAATACCCAGCCGTGGACGAGTTCAAGGAAGTCAATCCGTTGATGTCTATTCCGACATGGTTGTTGTCTATGTCGTTATACTCGATGGTTTTGACTGTGTCGAGCTCAATGGCTATGAGGTGGTTGCCGGCTTTGCCATTGCTAGAATCATTGAGGAGGCCCAAGTGCTGGCTGGGCATGGAGCCAGGCAGATCCTTGTATGGAGAGATGGCAAAGGCCAGCCCGTGGCCGCCCACATCCGGGTACTGAGGCACAATCCCAAACACAAAGGTTGTGGAGAAGGATAGTGCAACTGATCCTGATCCTGAGCCTGAGGAATTCTTGAACTTGATGCGAGATGGAGAGAACGCATGGCCCTTCTCCTCGATGGTGTTGCTAGTGAGCAGCAAGAGGCCATTGGAGGTTATTTGAGCGAGGCCGGTTAGGCTCAAGTTAGAGCCAGTGAATCCGTTGAAGCTGAATTCAGAATCAGTTGCATGTAGTGGCAAGAAGAAGATATCCATGAGAAGCAGAAAGATGCCTAGTACCATTATCAATCACTTGCATTCAACACAAATTAACACTATATATTCTTTATTGGGAATTTTTTTGAAAGGATGGATATATACAGATAATTTTGGTTGCTTCTTCTAATCTTCTAGCTAGGGTAGCTAGATTTGATAAATAATTATGACTAGCAAGATCGATAAAAATATCTTATCAATTAAGATGATTGATTGATAATTTGATAGGGGAAGATGAAGAGGATCCACATTCCACAGGGGCAACCTAGCTAGCTGTCCAGTTATGAGATATTAAATTCATTAATGAATTAATTATGATTTTACTAGCTAGCGATGCAATAATAAATATAAATGCCAAGCAAGGTGGATGTGCACATGGTGTATGGTGGAAAAACGGAGCACCGGGGGGGTCTACAAGGTGCACTGTAGACAGGGACATGGCGGCCCATGTGATATCACTAGGAAATGCCTGATTGGTGAGGTATCTTCATTGATTGGTTAGCTTCATTTAGCTGAGAAGGGAGATGGTGACCCAGCCCCTCCTTAATTAATTAATTATGTGCCACAAGGTGGAATTGAGGATTAAGAAATTGCATGAGGATTAATTACAAGTTTAATTTCTGCTCAACTAATTAAGATATTACGTTTGACAATCAAATTTAAGAGATGTTGATTAAAAAATATAATCTATTAAGAAATTAATTAGTCTTCGGCCTTAATCCTAGTTAAGCTAGCTGGGCATGCCTTAAAAATTGAGGCAAAAAATGAATTAATTGAGCCGGATTCAGAATTCCAACAAATTAATAAAGGAGACTTTCTAATATTGGTGGCATTAATTAGTGATTTTGTTATCAAAGATTGTATAAAGACTCAAGTACATAAAATTAATTAGGACAGGGCTTTGCCGCTGTAAAATTTAATTTAACTTTCATGCAAGTCAAAATCATATGGATAGTCAAAATTGGTTATATATAAAAATGATAGTCAATCCTTGAGATTTGGACCATAAATTATCTTAGATATTTTATTTTGTGATGTTAATGGTCGAAAGGCGGATGTCCTTAAAAAGTGATCCAAAGGAATTGTGATGTAAAAAATATATAACATGGCTTAATTAACTAGTAACGGTCCTCCTCACAGGAGGAATTTACACATAAATCCGTCTAGATACATAACATAATGTCGCATTCAATAAAGAGAATAATATCTTCATGTTGAGTTTGAACTATATATTGAAATGGGCCACATGCCCAGATAAAGAAGGCGAGATGAAGAAGCTGCTTAGACTTTACACATGCTTCCTCTTTCCAAGGAGAGCGGAGTAGGTCCGATGCCCATCGCACCTACTTTTAGGTTCAACGACATGATGACCGTCCGATCTAATATGTGTCCACGGAAATTGAAATAGACATGCACGAATTTTAAAGCAAATAGACGGTGGTTAAATCCATCGAATCAGAGTAGGTCCGATGCCCATCGGACCTACTCTCAAGTCCTTTCGAAGACGCTAAACTGTAGGAGCTCCGACTCCCTAAATTGGCTGCAGTTCAATTTACCCAATCTTGATTTTTGTTTTCTTTTCTAGTATTTTCATTTCTACAATTACAAATAATGATAGAATGCATTTATAATATCTGTAAATATCTTTATCATCTATTCATCTTTTTATTTTATTTTTAATAAATTAAGGACTTATTTCAAGCTATTTAATCGCTAAAAATTAATAGATATTGTTATAATCCGTAAATTTAAATCTAATTAATTAGTCTAATGATTGAGTTTTGCAACTAATTAAAACTTGAGTTAATTAATTAACCAAAGCAAAGATTAAATAATTAACTTGATGATGTAGTTTTTATAAAATTGATTATTTAAATCAATTTGTAGTTTCACCAATCTTAGATTTAAGTTTAAAACTAAACAAATTTGAAGTTAGATGATTAAATAAAATAATTAAACTATCTAGTTATTTTGTTAATCTAACGTGCAATTCGCGAAATGTTGCAAATTAGATTATATTAAAATTTCATGTTAAATCAATTTAAGATTTACGAATTGTAAATCAATTTGGTAAATACCATCTCCTAATTAAGAATACGCATATTAATGACCATTATAATTAATATATATCAAAAAGAATTAAATGAAGTTATATAATAATATCAACGAATAATTGTAGGAATTTTAAACGTAAATTTTAGTTTAAAATTTAGTTGATTGATCAAAAAGAAATTATTGGTTTTGTTTAATCGCGAAATTTAATTTTTGAATTCGGAATTTTCTGACTAGATAAGATTATGATTTAATTTATAAATTTATCACGACTAATGGCCAATAAATACACAATTAAATTTTGACCACGAGTCTTGTTTAATTTCCTTAATTAGATGTGGATAGTCTATAATATAACACCAAATTGAATCCCTTGTAGTTATTAGAGAAATCCCAAACCGTTCAAATACATTAGCATTAATCTCAAAGCCATTCCCTCTCTTTGACAGTTGGCCCCCACTTCCTTTCTTCCTTTTTCTCTTTCAATTTATCGGACCAGACCCCTCATTCTCTTGGTTCCTCTCTGTCCGCTGCCCCCACTAGAACCTCTCTCTCTCTCTCTCGTTACTTCCTGGAGAAGGAAGCGGAGAAACCGGATCTCGCCTCTTTTCTTTGATTTCGAAATTAACTCGCTTGACCCACCGCTGTCGCTTCACCCTCGTGGCACGACGACTTGGGTTGTACTGCGGTCAGAGGTCCTCTGACAGCTCTTGACCCTCTTTTCCTTGCGCGAATTGCCTCCCCGAGTCATAAATGCGGTCTCGCTACTCTTAAGTCTTATCTCCTTTTCATTCGTTTGGTTTGGCTGGCTACTCTCATGAGTTGAGAACTTTGGCTATTTCCCCCTCTTTCTCCTCTATTAGTATTTTCGTTTCTACAATTACAAATAATTGTTAGAATGCATTTATAATATCTGTAAATATCTTTATCATCTATTTATCTTTTCATTTTATTTTTAATAAATTAAGGACTTATTTCAAGCTATTTAATCGCTAAAAATTAATAGATATATTAATTGATTCCGCTTGCAAACGCATCACAAATGACAGGAAATAAATATGTTATTATTTAATGTAAATAACATAACCTGTTATTCTGATTTCAACCATTGATTTTCATTGATATTTGTGCAGAGCCTGTTATTCTGATTTCAACCGTTGATTTTCGTTGAAATTCGTGCATGAAAAACTTACTTCGCGCATGAAAAAATTTGAATGGTTAGAATCGAATTAATAAGTTCATGTTATTCCCAAATGACAATGTGATACCTGCAATTTCTATTGAAAGGATGTACAGTACTTAATAATTTATAATATTGTTAAATTTAACGGTTTGTTCTTCTGAAGAGAAGGATTCAAATGTTTTTATTTTAAATGTTAAAATAAAATCATTAGATATTTATATAATTTTCTTATGGACACTTAAAAGATCATGATATTTTAATTTTTTGCAACGCATTGATCCATATAAAATCAAAATCGGAAAGCAATAATGTTATATGTGCATATGGAAAAAATAATATATATTGTATCTAACAATTTTATTTTGATATATAAAATTTACAATTTTGTAATTAGAAAATTAAAAATTGAAAGCATAATGAAGAAATGAAGACATTTGAATCCTGAAACTTTGGTTAAGAGTTTTGGCCCTCAACCCATATGAATACGTATCCTCTGCATTAACGCACCGTTTGAGTTAATTTATGAACTGTACGATCAGAACTCAGACCAATCCTGTTCACTCCTATAATGCACGTGTACTTTAATATTAGTGCAGATCTCAATAGGACGGTTCAGATCTTAACTCAAAATTTAAGTTAATGCAGAGGATACGAATTCCAACCCATATGGCACGAGTTTGATTCACATATTGTGCATCCATTTATTTCGGAATTTTTACTCCAATTATTTTCGGATAGAGAAGTGGGTTTGTCCCACAAAGGAGAAAAAAAACCAGATGGGTCGGTATACAAGGCCTCAGTACCTTTGTTAGAGGTGCACATATAGTCATATTGGTATATATCTGCTCAATTTTTCTATTTGCAAAATTATTCAGATCCTAATCCAAAAAATTATCCGCTCTGTTTATTCATTCGATCTGATCCTTCGAATCGGTTTACACCTCCCTATTGAGACCTCATTTTTAATACGATCGACACATATAAAGTACTGTTACATATATTTTAACAAAATTTTATGTATTTATTTAATTTAGTATGAAAATTTTATAAACACGTATGATACATGATATGTTGTACATAAAATAGTATTATAGGTTAATTAGAATGATTTCAGTATGATAAAAGGCAGTAATTGGTAATTGGCAATATTAAAATGGAAATGTCATCTGGCGGTCATCACCCGCGAAGGCGAAGGGATCAGCAGCTAAAGCAGCACAAATCAGTACGCTCCAGTGCTAGCTTGCCAGGTTGCCAAGTCGGGAATGGCCAGTAACACGTGGACTGCTCTACTACCACTACCTTGGCGTAGCGGGCCCGCTCACAGAGACAGAGTCCATGTCCGTCGCAACTCCCGCTGGAACGTAAAACTAAGCGCCATCGGAAATCGGAATCAGAGCGGAATGGAGAAGGAATTAGAGGCTGTGCGTGTGCGCCTGCCCCTCCTCCCCGGCGATAATGTTCCCGCCCCCGCCCCCGTCCCCGTCCCTTCCTCCACTCGCCTCAGGGTCAGGGTATCATTCATTCTCTTTCCTTGATTCCTTCCTCCTTCCGCTTTTCCCTTTCTCTTATTCTTATTAAATTTGTCCGTTGGTTGGTTGGTTGGTTGGTTAGGTTCGGGGACAGGCGCGAAGCGACTACTCTTCCTCTTCCTCTCCTGACGACGACGAAGATGATGATGATCTGGAGGCGGAGGCAGAAGCAAATGGGCATTCTCAATACGCTTTCTCTTGGCCTTCTCTTATTCTCCCGTAATAACAATACCCTTTCTATTTGCTCCTCTCTACTCCTCACCTCTCTAATTTCAAATATTTGACTTTGGTAAATCAAAACCTAGGTTCTTGTTCCCTGCATTGGGGGGTCTCCTCTTTGGGTACGACATTGGAGCCACTTCTGGAGCTACTGTCTCTTTGCTGGTCTGTCATACCATACATCACTTTTAACTATAACATTTTTCTTACAATTACGAATAATAAATCAACAAACTGATAATGTATGTAAACAAACTTGTAAATTTCAGTCTCCGGACCTAAGCGGTACTACTTGGTTCAGCCTCTCAGCAGTGCAGTTGGGTCTAGTGGTAATTCCTCGACATTTTTAGTCATTTTCTTATCTTTCACAATATAAAACCTTTTCTAGATAATAAAAATCCATGCACATCATTTGTAAAGACTAAAGAGCTTCTCTTCCTATCGACTTCAGGTCAGTGGATCCCTGTATGGAGCACTTGCTGGATCACTTATTGCATACCCAATTGCTGACATCATTGGTACAACATAAATTTTCCTAATTACTTTACTTTTTATTCCTTTTCTTCGAGTCGCACCACGTATTGTCAATTATTGAATTACAGTTAATTGACTCTGTTGACTACAAATAATCTGAGAATATTTATGCTACGCTGCAAAGGCCAGAAAAAAAAAAATCATTGCCTTTGCAGTGTACTTGGGCAGGGATTTTGTTTTGTAACGGGATCATTTTTTGGGTTGCTGATTTGTTATTAGTATGCTCCCCTTACTCAATTTTAACAGTCAGTGAGTTACAATGGTGTAGGGAGAAGAGTTGAACTGATCACAGCTGCTTTGCTATATTTTGCCGGTGCTCTCATTACTGGATATGCCCCTGATCTTGTTATTCTCATTATTGGTCGTCTTATATATGGCACCGGCATTGGCATGGTAAGCAGCAGCCCGATAATTTCTAGTCAAAACAATCATGGCTACACTTTAAAAACCTTCATTATGAAAAAAGTTTTTCGTCTATGTTTTAAATTTAACCAGGTAACATGTACCTTCCTGGTCGTTTCAGTATCTTGAGCATGGTATACACTGTTTCAATGGGTTTATGGCTGCAGCTGATGCTAGGTATCCCAAATAAAACACCAATTCATTTTGTAGACCTGAAAAATACAAAATGGCAAAAAATGGGAAACAAAATATAAAGTTGCACAGATCAAATAATAGTTGGCATCAGTTTGGTATTCACCAATATGGGCTGATGCTAACACTTCTGTCTTGTATGTTGAGGTATAATTCTGATCCAACCTAATTGCCTGATCGGGTACAGTGCTAAGGTCTCAATTGTTCATCCCTTGAATGATGAAATGTCAAAAAGGGAAAATACGTGCTTCGTTAAGTTATCTTATAGAAATTATGTAACAAACTTGTTGCTTTACTGGTTCACCTCAGCACAAAATTGACACATACTTGTTTGTGCTGTCAATATTATGCTTTTCTCATGCTATTACCTGGAAATGTTAAGAAATTTAATTGAAATATCTATATTGAACTGAATTGTATAAAAACAATAATGTGTTAGGCGATGCATGGTGCTCCTCTATACATTGCGGAGACATCACCATCCCAGATTCGTGGAACCCTGATATCTCTCAAGGAGCTCTTTATTGTCCTTGGAATTCTGGTATCATGTTCCTCTTTCTTTAAGAACATAATACGTATTCTTTTCTTTTTTGTAACCACTTGGTCTCTTGCATATGCTCAATAATTTTGATTGAGAGTCACATACCACAGTTGGCCTTCATGGCATTAGGCAAAATATATATGAGGGGGTAGGGGGGGTGGGGAGAAACTTGTCCTTCTAGTAAATGCCTAACAAACTGGCACAATAAGATATCAACCTAACTTGCACTTCCAGCAATCTAGAACTTTCTTTTTTGGTTTTAAAAGGAAATGCAAGCACTCCACTGAGCACTGGACCTGCTCTTTATACTTGTAAAGTGTTCAACTGTTATCGTACTTGAATCATACAGCTAGGCTACCTAGTGGGAAGTCTTGAGATAAATACAGTAGGCGGGTGGCGCTACATGTACGGGTTGAGCGCTCCCGTAGCAGTTGTGATGCTCATAGGGATGCTGCTCCTGCCTTGTTCTCCCCGGTGGCTTCTTCTGAGAGCCGTTCAAGGCAAAGGCCCCATGGAAGAGTACAAGCAGATGGCGACTGACGCCTTGCGAAAGCTGAGGGGTTGGCCGGCCGGCGACCGGGCTTCTGAGAAAGAGGTCGAAGACACCTTGGTCTCTCTCAAGGCCGCTTATTCTGATCAGGAGCCTGAGGGTAGCATCTTGGAGGTGTTCGAGGGGCCCAGCTTGAAGGCATTCATTATTGGTGGAGGTTTAGTTCTTTTCCAACAGGTTGTGCCCCTGCACTCAGCTCTGTCAAGGGTTTATGCTTACTTTATTTTCTGGGTAGCAAAATGGATTCCATTTTTTTGGGTTTAATATATGAAGTTGCTTAAATTCCACTGTGTTCTCTTATCGTTTTTTTATTTTCTACCACTAATCTAAGCTTATATTTGGCAGATAACAGGCCAGCCAAGTGTTTTGTACTATGCAGCTTCCATTCTTCAGGTAGTTTGTCAATAAAGCTGAACTCTGTGTAAATGTAGAAACTTTGTCAAAGACTATTTCTGTTTGGTTAAAACTTTTCTCTAACTTGATCAGTTTTTATATTCTTTTCTTGGCCTTGCATGTTACAGAGTGCTGGATATTCAGCTGCATCTGATGCTGCTAGAGTTTCAGTAGTGATCGGAGTTTTCAAGGTATTAATTTCATGTGTTAAACAATAATAAATTATAAGCACTACCTTTTCTCCTAGATCGTCTTTTTACAAAGTTATAACCGTGTATACCCTTCCCAAAGTTGCTTATGACAGGTATAGCTGTTGCTAAAGTAGACAGCCTGGGAAGGCGTCCATTGTTGATAGGAGGTGTCAGTGGAATTGTATGTAATTATTCTTCTTTTCTCTATTTAATTTATTTGTAAATTTCCCACGATATCAGCTGTTTCATGTGCAATCTTACTACTGGTGGTTGTCTTATGCCTCTTATTTGATTCAGGTTCTCTCTTTGTCCCTTTTGGCTGCTTACTATAAGATCCTCTCTGGCTTTCCTCTTGTGGCTGTAGGTGCTTTACTCCTGTATGTTAGTTGCTACCAGGTTCTCTCTCTCTCTCTCTCTCCTCACACACACACAAACACACATTTTTTTTTTTTTCGTGAGGTCAAAACCTAAGTGAGTTTTTAGGGACGCCATTCATACTCATTTCAATTTTCTAACACCATACCTTTGACACGGGTTGCATGATTGGTTTGACTATTTTTGCTCTAAATATATTCTCTTTGCTTGCATAGTGGCTGTAAAGAAGCATTCATCTGCTGGCTTTCTTCTGAATTATCACATAAATGGATTCATTTTTATTTGCAGATATCTTTTGGTCCAATAAGTTGGCTAATGGTCTCAGAGATATTTCCTTTACGCACAAGAGGACGTGGAATCAGTTTGGCAGTGCTCGTTAATTTTGGATCAAATGCATTAGTGACCTTTGCATTTTCACCACTCACGGTAATAATATATACAAGTTTCTAAGATTTATTCTCAGTTTTCAAACCTAGAATAACAAATTTTTTTAAGTGTTGCACTGAGGATATTACAATCCTCGGCCCTAATATAGTTTGTACTAAGCTCTCTCTTGCATTTATTTGGGAATAATAGCTAGTTGGGCTAATGTAAACACATACCATTATCATTATCTTAACATCCTCTGCTACATTTTATTATGTTTTTTTTTAATCTTATTATTGCATACCAATTTTTATGGCCCTGTCAGCTGGACCTACTCCAACCCTATCCGACTCCAACCCATTGTTTTTTTAAGTAATCACTTGTCATTATGAAATGCAGAATATCGAAAATTGTACATTGTATTCAATAATTTTTTTTCTTAAATTTCTTTTTGTAGGAAATATTGGGACCGGATAACATTTTTATACTCTTTGGGGCAATTGCATTGCTTTCCCTCCTTTTTGTCATCTTTAATGTGCCTGAGACCAAAGGATTAAGTCTGGAGGAGATTGAATCCAAGATTCTAAATTCAGATGTCAAGAATACCTCATAATTCTTAAATTTGTTGGTTTGTTCTGTAATTGTATTAACAGGGGTATACAATAGACGTATAAAATGTTGAACAATGGCAGAGTATGGAATCAAATGCTTGCCGCCCCCTTACAGAAAGAAGTTTTACAATACTTGATCCGTGATGCCTTTCGAGAATTATAATTTTCAGTGGGGATAGATGTTTGGTAAACCATGGAGAGTGGAAGAGGCGGAATTGTAGAACACTATATTGGAATATTGGAATTCTATTATAATATGGTCGTCTAACGCGATAATAGTCCAGAATAACATAAAAAGATGAATGAATAAAAAAGAGGTAAAAGGGAGGAAGCCTAGTATTTGCAAGTGTAATTAATAGATAGGGTCCGCCTAGCTCTCCCCCGTGAACAATCTCCTGTTTCATCCCCGTCAGTTGCATTAATTAAGTGGGGGACCGCATAACTGTCAGCGTATTTTAGGAATTTGCAGTAAAGTATTTGTTCTTCGCCAAATGTGAGAGAACAAAGCTTCACTACAGACGAATCTGTAGCTTTTAACCCTTGTTCGACTCTTGACTAGGACTGCAAGTGCACAGTCCCGTCGTGTAGTCTATTCAGGTATCGATCCACAGGGACGACTCAAATTCTGAACCTTTACTCTACCTAGTTAGGTACTAGAAGTTTGAAAGTTGTGTGTTTGTCTATTCCTAAGTTTTGTAACAAATGTATGAACAAGTGTAATGAACAAATGTATGAACAAATGTATGAACAAGTATAATGCCAGAAAGTAAAACTATTGTATAAAAGGCGTTTCAAGGGTTTCAGATTTCATCTTCAACTTTGCTGCTCTGGACCTGCCACGCGACTCGCATACTCTCGTATGCGACTCTTGTGAAGCGACCCGCATGCTTTCGCATGCGACCCGCGTGGCCCTCAAGCACTCTGGACCTGTCACGCGACTCGCAAGCTCTCGCTTGCGACCCTTGTGATGCGACCCGCGTGCTATCTCACGCGACCCGCATGACCCCTTGAGCTGAGTCTGCACATGTCAGAAACTGGTTGTTTAAGTCGTGTAAGGCTAGATTGACCGTACCTAATGTCACTAAACCTCAACTCTCGTGTGTTGGCTTAGCAGACCTGGTTTGGAAATGCAATTTCATCTTCCTAGGTTCAATCAAGCTGTTTAATCAAATCTAAGTTCTCAGTTCTGTTTACTAAAGGTATCCACAAGTGGAACAAGTGGAAATTTCACCTCTCGGCTACTATTGACCTAACCTTTCGGATCTCAGACCTACCTCAAGTACTTAACCTAATTTGCAAGAATGTCAAGGTCAAATTACAAGAAGAAATATCAAAGGCATTCAACAGTAGACAATCAAGAATCAATCAAGCAATTTAGATCAAGCAATCACAAATAATACAAGAATCAAAGAAACACGAAATAACAATCAGATTCAATCAATGTGCATAATCAAACAAAGTTTAAGACTATATCCAAACCCCTGAAACTACAAGACTACTCAGACATGAGCAAAATCAAAGTAAAAGAGAGAAAGAAAATGCAAATCATGGTGAGAGATGGAGGAGTGAAGAGGATCGAGGCTTCTGGAATCTTCTTCTCCAAGTCGTGGCTTCAGATCGGCTCCAGATCGCCTCTCCTCTTCCCTGGCGCCAAGCTCTCGGTTCAAAACCGATCAGATCTGTTTTCTGTGAAAAATCGTGGATCCCCTTTCCTGTGCCAGGCCCTCTGTATATATAGGTTTCTTAACGGGCCTCAATTGGCCTGGCGCAGTTAAGTCGACGCGACCCGCGTCAGGTAGAACTGATGTGCGCAATGAGGATCGCGTCTGAGGTCGCGTCTGGACTGCGATGCGACCCGCGTCAGATGGGACGCGACTCGCGTGGGGGAAGGTCAGAACTCTTCATGTTTTCGCCTATTTCCTGCAAATCAACCACAAAATAGCAGCAGTACCATATTCTATTGATATTCAATTTAAACAATGCAATTTAGTGGTTAAAAACATGATATCTGGTCTGAAAATAGGTCGAAACAATAGATCAAATATAGACATATCAGTATTCATATGTAACACAACTAGTATTCATCCATCTATATGAAATATTCACATTTGCAATAGAAACATATTTGGATATATTACAACAAGAAAGTAGGGGACAAACAACATGTGTGGGGGACCGCACAACTGTCAGAGCATTAATTAAGTGGGGGACCGCATAACCGTCAGCGCATTAATTAAGTGGGGGGACTTGTAACTACCTTCAGCTCATTTTAGAAATTTACAAAAAAAAATTCATCTGTAACACAACTAGCATTCATCTATCTATATAAATGTATTCATCTTTGCAATAGAAGCATATTTGGACACATCAATCACTCATCTTTTACACGTTTTTAGAGATGGGTTTTTTTTTCTCCGTTCAATCTAACCAATATTTCTGACGATCTGTGAGGAATTTTGCAAATCTAAAACCACGAATGTCTTCTACACAATTTTCTCTTTCAAATGAGATCCATGATGACATACTTTCGAGTTGTCCGTTGCACAAGTATTCATACCTCGTCACAAGTATTCATCTCTCATCGAGCAAGTATTCATCATCGTCGTGTAAGTGTAAATAGTTAATGTACCAAGAGTATTACAAACATATGTGCATACCTCGATTAATTTTACAAGAGCAGCCGAATAATATTCATCCATAAGATATCAAGTATTCATACATATAAGTTAAAGTATTTATGCCTAAGATATTAAGTATTCATCCATAAACGTTGAAGTATTCATCTCTAAAACATTAAGTATTTATCCATATGTACTTAGTACGCACTGGTCTAATCACCATTAATGAAGCTTTGTTCTTTGTAAATAACTCGCTACTGCATGAGGAAGAGGAACATAGACATGACGGATCTGACCTGGCGGTCGACAGCGATAGATCTAACCCGGCGGAGGCGGAGGTGGGAGAGAGAGGAGGCTGAGGTGAGAGACGGAGGTGGAGGTGGGAGAGGGAGGCGGAGGCCGAGAGGGAGAGGTGGGAGAGGCGGACGAAGGCGCAGAGGGAGAGGTGGGAGAGGCGAGCGGAGGCGGAGGCGGAGGTGGAGAGGGAGATGTGGGAGAGGTGGGAGAGGGAGGGAGAAAGAGGAAAGAAATAAATGGAGAAAATTGGATAATTAATTTGTAGGGCCATTAGGTAGTTAGAATTTGTAATTATAGTTAGAAAATGTAGTTAGTTAGTTGGATGATGAAATAGGGGATGGATAGATGGAGGAAGATATAATTACCCTAATAGATATTGTGCCTAGTTGCCTACGATCTTTACTGGCAAAAAAATAAATAATAATAGATATTGGGCCTGTCGCTCGACAGTTTCTCTGTTTATTATTTTCTAATAGATTTTGTAGAATAGACTGGACTCTGAAGTTGCGTCTTTTTGGGCCGGCCGCTAAGCTCAAAAAGACCCAAACCAAACGCATCAGTCAAATTGTTGTTAGAATTAAGTGCTGCGCTGCGTACTAAACTCTAGACTAGTGGTCCGAGTGCTCACTGCGCCGCTCCTTCCTCTTGCCTTGTAACCTTTTCAGGCTTCAGCTTCCTAATAATTTGATCAATCAATCGTAGATTCCTACCCTAGCCTCCCGCCTTCACCTAGTCCTAGGGTGATAAATTTATCGCATATTTACTTACATCTCTCCTCCTCCTTCCTGGTTAGAATTTACCAACTGGCAACTGCTCTACTACTTGTGCCTCTAGCTTCGGTTAGCTTAGTTTATTGCTCCGCTCCTTCCCTCTAGAATCAATCTAGGTCAACTTCCATTTGGACTTATATTACATTAATTAATGGCATTTTCATTGAGTTCTGCTTCGGTGAGGATGAACTTCCCCAACACTAGTTCCTCTTGCCAGAGCAACCCCACCCACACCTACAGGGCCACCTTGTCTCTTCCCCGCACCAACTCTCTTATTTTTCTTCTCCCCACAACGAAAAGGAGGACTCTTCTCTGTACTCTCAGAATCACAGCATGCCATGAATCAAAATCCCCTCAAATCAAACCAAATAACCCATCCCTTAATGTTTCCCTACAACACCAAAGCAAATCATCTCTCACTGAATCAGACATCTGTCCCGAACTACACGACGACATTGGAAATGGAAATGTAGGAGATACCAATAACCTTGGGGGTAACGATAATGGAAATGGGGGTGACAGTGGTGATGGTGATGGTAAAGGTAAGGGAGATGACGATGATGGAAAGGCTGAGAATGGAGATGATGAATTTGGGCCGTTGCTGAGTTTTGAGGAGGTGATGCAAGAGACCGAGGCTCACGGGGTCACACTCCCTTCTGACATGCTCGAGGCTGCCAAAAATGGAGGGATTCAAAAGATACTTTTGCTTCGCTACATTGAAATGCAGGTCCCAACTTTCCTTTTCTTTCTGTTGTGTTTCAGAATATTCTGCTTCATAAAAGTTTCAAGGCAAAAGACTATTAAATATATATATGTGCATAACCTTAGATGTTCTACAGTTGTACAAAAAAATAGCTATGTATACTTTTATTTGAGGCAACACTATAACTCGTCACACTATTAGTTTGAGTTATACAAGTCAAGACCATGTTTCAAACTGAGTATCAGATTAATTATTAATTTCACTTGGAGATGTTATGCAGGAGTCTAACATTATGTATTGAGCTATGAATGTTTAATTGTCTATGTTTAAAGGCATCAGCTTGGCCTCTGGGGGAGGCAGTCAAATCAATCCCGCTCCTGCGCAATAGGATGCTTGCAGATCCTTCCTTTCTCTTTAAAGTTGGAACTGAGGTATGCAATAGAATGCTTTAGGATTTTGCTGTTGTTTCTTTTTGCGTCTTTCATGGGATTCATCAATAATATGGAGCAATACCAGATTTGGAGACACCCCTCTTTGCTGCCTGCTTTTTTTTTCTTGTATGGTATTCCTTGACATCCTTTAGGAACGCTTGGATAAATTGGGTGAAGTTGAGGATTTGAGGTATAAGTCTAAATTGAGGTGTACCATTGCAGAAAACAAAAATTGAGGGTTATTGAGGACAAAGCTGTTTGAAATTTGAAGCTGAGATGCACAGCAGAGGGTTGGGTGACGTTATTATGTCAGGGTAAAATCCGCTAACTTGGTGAAATCAGTTTTAGCATACTGCAGTGCAAGTGCATAAATTGCAATGGTTGCTCCCATTAAATTGCCTCTGCTACAAAGATTGTCTTCAGAAAATCATAAGTGTTTGTTTGATTTGATTACGGGAATTCCCAGATAATTATCGACTCCTGTTGCGCGACAGTGGCAGAGGTGCAGAAGAGGGGGAAGGATTTTTGGTCGGAGTTCGAGCTGTACACAGCTGATCTTTTGGTAGGGGTGGTTGTCAATGTCGCTCTGGTTGGCATGCTGGCACCGTATGCTCGGTTTGGCCGTGCGTCTGCCTCACAACAGCCAGGCCTCCTAGCGCGCCTTCAACATGCTTATGATGCTCTACCCAGCAGGTGTGCTTCACAAATGCACAATTTTTTTTTTCTAGTTAGCTGTTTGAGGAAGTTGGCCTGAGCATTTTAGATTTTCTATTTTATCCAAAATGAAAAGTCTGCATACAGGTATACCAGGACTGTTATTCCTAAAGGTGTATACTTATTTCGTCTGTTATCTGTACATGAAATGATAACATCTGCTCTACCTATTTTAGCATCTCTGTTTGTAGCTAATACCTGTTTTTATTTAACTCTGTCAGTCCATTGTGTATTATAATTATACTATAAACTCTATCCTCTCTCTCATATAACACATTCTAGAATGAAACTTGGGACAGTGTATTTGAAGCAGAAAGACCAAGGTGTAGATTTACTGTTCAGCAACGAATAGGGACATACTTCTACAAGGTGAAATTTAGTATCCATAAACGAATATTTTTCTTCCAAATGGTATTCAATAATTTAAAGAGAACCAATTATCATGGTGTAGGGTGTTTTGTATGCTGCTGTTGGATTTGGATGTGGGCTTGTTGGACAAGGTATCGCCAATTTGATTATGACAGCCAAAAGGTATTTCCTTAGTTACATTCTACTTGGGAGTAATTTACTTTAAATGTTTAATCATTTTTGGATGCATATTAGAACTGAAGGGTAGCAACTTTTATGATCTAGTTACCACAATTCAATACTGTTTTTATCACATCTTCTATTGGTATATAACTGTCATGTTCTGACAAATATAGAACCTCCAATTTGCCCTATGACCTAATTCTATGCTCTCCTTTATTTTTATTTATGCTTGTTATAGTTTAGTTACACCTTCCATACTTAAAATTGAAATTAAGTTGTTTAGTGATGAGTGATTTTAGAAACAGATAGCATGTTTTTATGTCTATAGTTGCTCATTTGCTTGCCTGAAGCAGCTCTTTAAGCAGCAGGTCATTCATCGTGTTTCTCACTACCTAGCAGTTTTTCCACATGTACCTTGTTTTTTATGGGTAAAATGAAATGTCATGTCACTGAGCCTATTAATTACTGATGGACTTACTGTGTTTTTGTTCTGTAGGAGTGTTAAGAAGTCTGACGAAGATGTTCCAGTTCCCCCCCTTTTTAAAAGCGCCGCTCTTTGGGGTATGTCTCTGATTCGTAACATGGTGTTCTACTGTTATTATATATACAATTAAAAATATGCCCGATTATTATCTAATGTTTCATCCACCAAGATTCTTTTAATTATTATATCGTGGTAAAGTATGAATTAATACTTCAGCTTTACTTGAGCTTTCGTTCACTTATGTTTCATCCACCCAAACCTTTAATGATTATACCATGGTAAAGTATGAATTAATACGTCAGTCATACTTAAGCTTTCATTCACCATGGAACCTCAAGCAGACTAAAAGAGTTGGATGCATAAAAAAACCACTGAGAGCTCACAATGAACAAATAAGAAAAAAAAAAAAACAATATATTTACTTTTGACATGGTAACGTTAAGGAAACCTTTCAAGTGATTTGTCTGGATCGGTTTGTAACTCATTAGAGATTTATGGTAAATTGGGTAATAAGTGCTATATTGAAACTCCAATAGGCATTTTAACACACATTTCAATTAATTACTATCAGACCTGGAAGTTGAAAATTTTGGTAAGGTAATGCGACTATGCCAGCACTGGCCAGTTCAAATGGCTTACATTTGGCATTTGGATTTGTTAACCATAATTGGTTGATAATATTTCAAAATTTGCAAAGCTTTGGTCTACCAGGATGTCTCTTTTTAAAAGGAATGATTGTAACATCATCTGCAGGGGCATTCCTTGCGGTGTCTTCAAACACCCGTTACCAAATTATTAATGGGTTAGAAAGGTTGGTGGAGGCTTCCCCTGTTGCGAGGAAGGTCCCGCCCGTGGCAATGGCTTTCACTGTTGGTGTTCGATTTGCCAATAATATTTATGGAGGGATGCAATTTGTGGACTGGGCTAGGTTGACGGGCTGTCAGTGATGGATGATACTTTTCGATCCTCCTACTTTGTGTTACACTTGATTTGTGTTTTTGTCCTCTTTTTTTGAAATATGGTAAACTCTCATTTGTCAGTTTCTTCATGAACTTGCTTTATGTGTGGTTTCACAGCAAGGCCAAATCTCTTGTCAAATTTGGTATTTGGTCTCCTTTAAATGCAGTGCTAATGCTCAATTAAGGCTGGATTTCATAGTTTATGCCAGTCGAGGCATCAATAGGATGGTTTATTGACTGATGACACTTAGCTGAATATAAATGCATCATATATTTAGGTCAATTCACTGCTGTGGCTCTTTAAAATTTTCAATTAATTGAGCCTTAAGTTTTGTCATGTGTTGTTGCAGGTTCAGTTCCTGCCCTTCGATAAAACTGAGAGTTGCTTATGCTGCGTAGTCTTCGATTTTAGTATTTGTCAGAATCATCAAAATTTCTCGAAGCTAATTAGTATGTTGCATTTTTTTGGCTTCCGCAACTAGTCTCCGTGCATGAATTTTAGAAGATGTAGGTATTTCATATTATTGAGAGTTGAGATTTCTCTTCTTTTTTATGACTTAAAAGAGTGGAAAGAAGACAGAGAGCTTGAGAATTGTTGTCAGGAATGGATGGCGCAGGAAGAATGGGAATAATTGAAACTTATTTTGATGATGTTTTTCGTAATTTGATTTCCTTATTTGTTCCTGGTTACTTCTGAAGCTAGGCAACTGCTATGCTTCAGTTATTTCTTTGTAGAACCCTCACAATTCTTAGTGACTGTCATATGCGTCTTCATATTGTGACCTTATTATTTTTAAGAATTAATCTTTCTGTTCTTATAATCTAGAAGCTTAATTTTATCAACAATAAAATGATTAAACAGAAGAAGGATGAAACCGTCAACAATAGAAAGCAATGCCAATAATTGAATAACAACAATATTAATAATAATATACTGAATACTGATAAACATTATAAGCCGATTTCTTTCATTGATTGTTAGATAACCTTTGGCAGAGCGCTCATCTTTTGTCAAATTGAAAGTAACACTTCCAAACAAAGTTTGCTATCATCTATAACATAAACAGATAACTACATAGCACAAATAGAACAAGGAGCATGATGCCTCAAAAACAGACCGTGCCAAAGGAATTAGATTTGCCCATGGAACTCAGCTTGCGCAGCTGCACTTAACCAGATAGGCTCGTGATCGGGACGGTGAAATGCTTTCAATGTTGGTCCTACAAGCCAACATCACCGTTCCGGCAGCAATGTGTTACTGGTTGAGCGAGCGTTACTGGTTGAGCACGGAACCACAGCTGTATTTGCAGTAGTTGAGGATGCGATCCATACACTGGTATAGAGGCGGGTCGGCACTTAGAGATGACTTGACACAGTTTTGGCACATGGGATGGCACGACCGGACCAGGTCACGGCACTGACACTGCGGTGGAATTGATTTGGTGCAGCCACCACAGCTGTTACAGCACGGCCCTGGCCTCAATTTCTTTGCTGCTTGAGATGTTCCTGCATAATTGCAACCGCAAAATTAATGAACAGATAATTACATATGTATAGTAAAGTAAAGTTCATCATGGATTTTGGGTGGTTTTTGATGAAATGCCTGAAAGAAAGAAATACAAAAAGAGAGTAAGAAATGGTACCTGAAAGTTGGAAATGGGAATTGAGGTGAGAGTGAGCCAAAGGCATGGAAATTAGGAAGAAGAATAATAAAACAATTCTCGCCATGATTCTCGCTTGCTCGGCAATGAAAATGACAATGAGATTTTGAAGATGAAGGATAGATATAATATTTTATTGTAGGAGTGCTAAAGAAGGATTGAGGAGTGGAGTGCATATATAGGAGGTAAGGTAGGAGACAAGGAGTAGTTGCAATTTGCAAATCAAAAATAAAATAATATCCCCCAAAATAAAATGGTATGGTACAATAAAATGTTGATCACGTGCAGCTGCAGCGTAGTGCAGGAGTCGTTGCAAACAGATAAGATCGATCCAGCGACCCACTTATTAGACTTAATCTTTCTTTCTTTATTTATTGTTTTATCTGACGCAGCGCCAGCACACAGACACCACGTCCAATCTATGAGCCGGGGCCCCATCTCATCTTATCTGTTTTTTTTTTTCCTCTTCTTTTTCAAAGACAAATCTTTCCGGCCCACTTTATATCAATCTCAATTTTTCTGTGGACAAAGCTTTTCATAGCTTTCTGTGTTGCTCAGCCTTTCCCCTCAATCAGATTATCAGATCTCGATTATATGTATGTATGTATATGTATATGTATATATATATAGATATGTGTGTATATATATATATATAGAGTTGGGCTACGGTACTTCGCGAAGTAAAACGAGTGTTTTACTCCACGTCTATATCTTCAATTTGAAACTTTAAAATGTCGATCCGAACCGTTCAAGTTGATCTCCATATTAAATTGTGCTTGGAAACCAAATTTTACATTTTTTGGAAATTGTTTACTATTTTTTTAGAATTTTTGAAAATCGCTGTTTTTCAAAATATCCTGGACCATCAAAAATAACAAGTTTCAAAAATTCTAAAGAAATAGTAAAAAAATTCCAAAAAATATAGAATTCGGTCTCCAAGCACAATTTAATATGGAGATCAATTTGAACGGTTCGGATCGATATTTTAAACTTTGAAATCGCAAAATATGAGTGTGAAGTAAAATACTCGCTTTACTTCGCGAAGCACCGTAGCCCAACTCTATATATGTGTGTGTGTGTGTGTGTGTGTGTGTGTGTGTCTCTCTCTCTCTCTCTCTCTATATATATATATATATATATATATATGAGGAGGGATCAAGTTACAACAAATTTGAGTTACAACAAAGTTACAACAACCATTTTTTTCATTTTCAAAGTCCAAATTGTCGATCCAAACCGTTCAACATGATCTCCACAATAAAATGTGCTTGCAGATCAAATTTTACATTTTTTTTGAATTTTTTTACTATTTATTAAGTATTTTACAAAAAATAGTCATATTCAGACCATTGAATTTTGTACCCATCTTAATAAATAGTAAAAAAATTCAAAAAAATGTAAAATTTGATCTGCAAGCACATTTTATTTAGATAATCATGTTGAACGGTTTGGATCGACGATTTGGACTTTGAAAATGAAAAAAAAATGGTTGTTGTAACTTTGTTGTAACTCAAATTTATTATAACTTGATCCCTCCTCTATATATATATATACACACACATATATATATATAATAGTATACGTTTCTTCTATATATGAGCATAATTAAATAATCTGATACCATAAAGTCATTAGAGAGAAGATAGAAATGAGAAGCTGAGAAATATTGTTTCATTGATTATCTCATTTAGTACATTGGAGCTGTTTATATAAGCTACACAATTCCTTCTTATAGAAGCTACCTAACTGTATAACAGAAAGTCTAACTTCCTAACAGCTCTAGTAATTACAATCAATGACTAACTAACTAATCTCTTCTATATCTTTAGAATGGTCTTGGTCCAGTGCACCAGGTATTGTATTATGATAAAAATATCGGAAGATCGGAAGAGATTTATCTATTATTAGTGAATAGTGATAATGAAAGACAGGGTCACAGGAATTTAGGCAGATCATATATATATAGAAGATCAGAGGGTAAAAGTAAAAGAACAATAAATAAGAAATGTTATTCTTATTTGGATGGAGGGGACCGCGGCGACTCGAAGATGCGAGATGCCAGATAATATGCCAAATTAAGTGCCAAATTAAATGCCAAATGCAAAAGCTAACTATTACCGGATCTGGCCTGGATAGTAGATAAGAGAGAGTGATGCTCTGATGGGGATTGGGGATAAGATAGAATTGCTCAAATTGGGAATAAATAAGTCAATAACATAAGAAAGAGATTATATCTACACCCCGCCAACCACGTATATGATATTTTTTCTAATACCGCACCATACGGACATGACAAAGGAGTAGGTCTGATTTTTATTAGATTTATTTTTGAGTCTAATGAGCTTTAATATCGTCTGATTCGTTTTCAAATTTGCACGCACAAAAATTGAAATTGATATACGTACAAATTTTAAAACGGAGCATACGTATTTTAAAGCGGATCAAACAGTGATTGAGTCCATCAAACCAAAGTAAATCTGATGAACATCTTACCTACTCTCAAGTCTCGGCCATACATTCCCCCATACCCCCATATCATACCTCCCAGGCTACCACTACCATTACGGATACGTAGTGGTTGATAAGAGGTTCAACATTAAATTTCAGAAAAGAATTTTTTGAACAATCTAAAACTCATAACATCAATACCTAACAACACAACATCAACATCTAATAACAACATCTAACAATGCAAAAATATAAAACAACATAGCGGGTAGATGGCAAGGGGTGGGGGAAGGCCGGCACGACCTCGACCTCCCCCCTATCCAGTCAATGGTTTTGGTTTAGTAGCTTTTGAGGTAAGGATACTTGGAGCCGGCAGATCTATGGTTTAGGGTGGATCTAGAGTTTAGAGGCGTGAGGGTGGAGCGATATTGAAGTTGGGAGGCGGCTGTGGCGGCTAAAGAAGACAGATGCTAGAGACAGCCGGAGAAAGTAACGGCTGGAGAAGGCAAGTCGGAGAAAGGCGGAGGAGCTACGCCTCTTCTCCTTGACTTTCCATTTCGCTATTTCCACAAACTAAGCTCTAACAGCTGAAGAAGTCGCAGAAGGTCCGAAGTTGAGGCGGAGAAAAAGTCAGAGCCGACGGTCATGTTCTTACCGAAAAGAAAGACGAAAAGAAGAAATGAAGAGGGCGAAGAGCTGGCCGGCGGGATGGACTGAGACAGACTTGGAGTGGGCTGGTAGGAGAGGAGGGAGGGGAGGTGTTGGCGGCTAGGGTTCCCCCTCCCTCAGAATCGCTAATCTTTTCTACTGTCTCCAAACGGTTCTCCTAATAAGTTCCTTTTTTCATCAGAAAATTTAACACATATTTTTCTAAGTTTCGGAGAAGATTAGAGTTAAAAACTTCAATCTAAAAGAACATATTTTTTCTTAGGAACAATTCAAAAAAATACGTGGAGCAAAGTTATGGTGTGTTGTGCTCATCAAATTCATATATCAAATTAATTTCAAACAAAACGAATCCAAACTGATGAAGGTACATACAAAATTTTGAAATTTTTGAATTTATTTAGTATAAAGTCAAGTTGTCAAAAAAAAAGAAAGAAGAATGCATTAAAATAACTTGTAAAATTTTATTTTTTAATGTACAAAGTCATATTTTTTACCGCTTAATTTTATATTAAATAAATTCAAAAATTTCAAAATTTTACAAGTACATGCATCACTCAAAAAGTAAATCGATTTTAACATTTTGGATCCGTCTCATTTTAAGTCAATATGTTAGATTTTCAACCCACCTTATCTTTTAAAAATTATGCACTTCGAAGATAACAATATTTGCTAGTTTTATAAATGTCTGACACCTATTTTTAATCTAGTAATTAAAAAAAGTGTTCCTCGATAAGGATCACAATGAAAATTCCACTAATAAATCTTTTGTGGATTTCAAAGTTGAAATTTTTTAACTTCATTACTATCTAGAGGAAAAACTTAATTAACATTTATTTAAATAAAAGAATTAGTTTTTAATCTAATGATAAAGCGCAACATCTTTTTTATGAAAGGTTGTGAGTTCGAAATTCAGCTGGAAAATTCTTTATAAATATTAAATGAAGTTGTAAATTAAATTTTTATCTTTATATCTAAAATACATTAATTCGAATAAAGAATTATGACATTAAAAAGAGGTGGCATTTAACGTTCTCTATCAAATAATAACAACAACAACAACTTAAATTAAAATTCGAACATATACTCTTAACTTCTTATCGTCGGTTTGGTTTTTTTCCAAAACTTTTGTGTTCGATGGGCTGATTACGATTTGGGCCTCGTCCAGCCCATTTCGTCCAACCCAAACCACCAACAATTAAAGGAGTCTCTCATGTATATATATGTAGCATATCTATATATTAATGAGCCTATATAATATATTAATATTAGAGAAGAGAAGCAAAATAAGTACATATTAAATAAATGTAAGCTCGATCAATGTCCATGAGATTCCAAATCATCATTTCCATTGTCTAAGTAGGCAGTACCGACCCGGCCTCGCACGGTCTTGTATGAATACCTGCGAGCCAGATACACATACCAGAAGAGATTCAAGGTATTGATCCCTGCAAGCAACGCGTAAAACAAATCGAGGCGGCTGCTGTTCAAGTCCTTGGCAATCCAGGTGGGTTGCGTTAGGCGGTCGATGACCGTGATCAGCAGGCTGCTGAGAAAATTGGCAGCGCCCAGCACGCTGAGGTAGAAGGCAATCCCCAGGCTCCTCATGCTGTCGGGGACTTGGTCGTAGAAGTACTCCTGAAGGCCAACCAATGCAAACCCATCCCCAAAGCCAATGATCATGAATTGCGGCACCGACCAAAATACGCTCAGAGTGGAAGGCAGGCTGTTCAGTCTCCTCCGTTCCACTGCTGCCGCCACAGCCATTGCCACCGTCGCAAGGGCCATTCCGATGCCAATTCTCTTCAGTATGCTTATGCCCCTTTCGCTGCCGGTGGCTCTCCTGAGGAACGGAACCAGCATCTTCTCATAAAACATGACCGCAATGATCATGCCAACGGCGCCAACGGAGAAGATGGATGCTGCGGGGAGCTCGAAGTGGGGAGACAGCTTGCGGTTCATGGTGCTGGCTTGCTTGATGAAGAGGGTGGATATTTGTGCGACACAGATACCGAAAGGGAGGCAGGCGAGCCAGATGGGAATCATTGTTAAAATTAGCTTTGTTTCCTCTACTTGTGTCACCGTTGCCAGTCGCCATGGGTTCACCTTCTCGTCATTGTCCTTGTGCTCTATTATGGCTGCTTTGTCAAGAAATCTGATATGTATATACTGTTAAGTAACTTTCTTTACTTTATTTATTTTGTTAATTAATTAATTAATTAATTAGGAGATACATACTTGAGCTTATTTGTGTGAAGGAGAAGCCTCTTTGTGGGGTTACCAGTGCCAGCTGAAGCTGGAGTAACCTCATACAATTCGGCAGCAGTTGAAGGGTGAGCAAGACGCCTCTTCGCCAAGGCAGCAACAACCACATGAAGCATCGGTGTAAGCGGGCTGCCCTCTGGGACCCGGTATCTGTAGACCCGTCTTCCAGCCAGGAAAACCACAAGGGCGGAGCCCATGACACACATCAAAACAATGTCGGCCACACCCCAGCTCACTCTGTCCTGGATGTATGAAATCGCGGTGACTCCGAACACCAAACCCGCACAGAGGGCACAATTCCACCAGTTGAAGTAGGACATCTTTTGCTTTCGCTCTACGTGATGGCTCTCGTCGAACTGGTCAGCTCCGAAGCTCTCCAAAGACGGCTTGTGGCCTCCTGTGCCCGTTGACACCAGATACATGCTCACAAAGAATATGATCTCGTGGACCTTCCTCACTTGCTGGCACGACGTCTCGTCACAGGGTCTCAGGCTCGGTAACAGTTGGGACAGTGCTAGAAGGATCAGACCCTGCATGGTAGCAATATTTCATTCAATTGAGAGAAATAGAAAGAGCGAGAGCATGAGAGCGAGATAATTGATGTAGCATACTGCAAGATAGATGAGGGTGGAGTAGAGGACGGCGGAGAAGCGGCCAAGGTAAGCGTCGGCGAGGAAGCCTCCAAGGAGAGGCATGAGGGCAGTGACGCCTTGCCAGTAGTTGACATTCCTTGCAGCCGTCTTCAGCTCCTGGTGCAGCTCCCGTGTCAGGTATAGTATCAGGTTTGTTGCCAACCCGAAGTAGCTCAGCCTCTCGCTAAATTCGATCGCTGCATCCATTCCATGCATTTCAATTTTCATATTCATTAATTATAACTAGTTGTTAATTAAAGAACCAATCATGCCCCGTGCATATATAATACTATTGCATCGTATATAGTGTGTTTGCATATTATTATTGATGTATAGTTATGTCAAGATATAGCCAACTTTCCATTTATACTAGTTGATTAAGTAATGAACTAACTATAAACTAACATATACATATATATATGAGGTTGGCTACTCTACTTACATAAGCATATGAGGACATATGCTTATAAGTTATTTTTACGTTTTTAATGTCCAAATGGTCGATCTAAATGGCTCAACATGTTCTTCATATTAATAAGTGTTTGGAAACGAAATTTTACATTTTTTGGAATTTTTTTACTATTTTTCTAGAATTTTTCAAAACATTGGTTTAATATGGTTAAAAAAATAATAAAAAAAAAATCTGAAAAATGCTATTTTGAAAAATTCTAAACAAATAGTAATATTAATATGGAGAACATGTTGAGCACTTCAGATCGACCATTTAGACATTGAAAATGCAAAAATGATTTATAAGCATATGCTCTCATATGCTTATGTAAGTAGAGTAGCCACTCACTATATATATAACATACATACCTATAATGAAGAGTGCAGCTTTCCAGGCTCCGGTAGAGGATCTGAGAGGAACCTCTCCCTTGTAATCCACCGACGAGTCGTGCACCCGATCGTCATCGTCCTCCTCCAATTTGATTGGTGACACCTGCTGTCTCATCATTTCCTTCTTGGGGCCGTCAGCTTCCATGGCTGAATTATTAATTAATTGAAGATGAAGCAGAGAAGAGTGACTAATTTCAGATGGGCGTCAATTGGTTATATATGCCGAGCAAAATGGCAAATTATTAAGGTTGTAAATAGAAATAGAGATAGAATAAATGGAGGCAAGGTAGCTCTGTTTGAGGAAGTGAGAGGGGAATTAAGAATCGATTGAGCTAGTGCGGGAGCCGAATCAGGTTCTTTAATTTGATTCTTTAATTTAATTTGTTTCTGGAGTTTGGAGCAGAGTCTACTTATTTATACTCCCATTTGTCAGCATGACATGTTAAATTAGTCAAAAAGTCATTTCATCTAGCTAATGCAATCATTTAAATCACATACTGATCTCTTTTGTGCCCACTTAATTTTTAGAGGTCAATATTAATTCACTGTACATGTAAAGTGCACTTAATCATCAAGATGAGCATTCAGTGTGTATTGAGGATAGTGCTTAGACTTTCTTTTGTAATAAACACAATTTTAATATATTAAAAAAGTAATATGACTCAGTAGAGCTGCGCTTCTATTGGTAATCAGGATGGATGGAGGCAGAGTGTGGAACATAATTTTATATTTATTATAGAAGTTTTAAGTATATTTTTTTAGTTTTTTTGTGTTTCAAATTATAATTTGAAGATATCTATATGAGGATCGATGCTTCAAATGTTTTTATTTATTTTGCATCCATCGTATTTTTATTTTTAAAACTAAAATAACTTAAAATTTAAAACTGAAATGTCAAATAAAATCGTCATATATGATCAATATCATTTTTTTCTATGCATGTAAAAATCATAACATTTCGGTTTTGTTTTGTATCAAGAACTTGTAAAAAATACACCGATTTGAATTAATTCTGGACGTTGATTTTTTAAATTATTGATTTATATAAAATTAAAATAAAAACGTGATAATTTTTGTGTATGTAAGAAAATAATATGCATCACATCTAACGATTTTATTTTGACATATAAATTAATTTTTTTTGTTATTAGAAAAGTTTAAAATGAAAACATAATGAAAATATTAAAAATAATAATATTTGAACCCTCTTTTATATTTATTTTGTAAAATATTTTAGGCGTACTTCCGGTTGGCTCCGTCACCGTTAGTAATTGTAGCATAGCAATTGCGCGCGTTGAGTTTTAAGGGTTATGGAATACCCTAGCTAGCCACCAATTACATTTATAGTAAATAATGATTAATTTGGTGATGAGATAGCCAATGACACCACAGTTAAGTTGTCATACTAAATAATGATTAACTAACTAGCTAATGAGTGCACTTGTGTGGTTATAAATTGATAGGATCACATGCCACAGGCCCTAAGGAGTGGCTCCCGAACCGGATAAGGAACCGGCTGAACAAGGCCACCCAAGACCTTCAAACCAAACCTCACAGGATGGGTCTGGAATGACTGAAATAAGACCTTTTAAGGCCCTTTCTCGACAAACCATCCCAACACGAAAGGGCCCGGCCCGAGACCAAGATCACTGGGATGTAGTGATCTCTGTATCTGCCTCCGTATGATTTGTCAGGCTTCTAGGTAGACACTACATGACAGTAAGAGGCCAACCTATATAAAGCCCGAACCTAGGCCGAAGAAGGGGTGAACAGTTTTACACAACCAGAGATGGACCTAAGAATTTGATCAGGGGTAGGCACAATACTAATAAAAAAAAATTCTGGACCCAGAAATATTTCAATGGAGCATGGGTCTTGCTATTTAAATTTTTCTGGACCCAGGGGTAAGCACAATAATGAATCAGGAGTAAGCACTTGAGTAAATTTATACTGAGCGCCCCTGTACACAACACAAGGTATCTAGAAGTTAGAGTCCGAATATCTTACACCCATTCCTCTTTCTCTCTCGAGCCAGCCTCGAGACCATATGGCCAGTCACCCTGAGACTGGACGTATCATAAATTAACGAGGTTGTCCATGTATATATCCATTGGCATAAAAAATTAAAATATTGATAGCACTTCCACTTGCTTGTAAAGAGTGGACCGGGAATAATTATCCTTAATTATTTACTCCATTTTGTTGTACTTCCCTTCTCCAACGGGCATCATTAATTTCCACCCCAAAATTGCATTAATTTTTCCATTTTTTTATTAATAGGAAAAAAGATATAAAAAAATTAGGTTTTCATAAAATCTCGATTTATAGAAATAATGGAATAGAAACTTACGTCCAGTTAATCTTAACCCTAAGCACTGCCAAAATTACAAATTAATAAATAGAAAACAAAATCTTAGACGGAATAGTCTATTCCGTCCAGGATTTAAAAAAAAATTTCTTCTATAACAATCCCCACACCATTATAGAAGAAAAAAGAAATTATGAATGGGATAATCTATCTCGTCAAGATTTTTTTTTCTTCTATTTAGTTAATTACCGATCGTGTGGGTTTATAGTTAAGATTAAATGATATATCAACATTCTGTGGAATCGTAACTCCTTAATTTGTTGATATTTTTGTTTTTATTTTCTTATAAATAAAAAAATCGGTTAATTCTCCTGACATTAATTCTTCTCATCATTGTCGCCCCACATAGTAGTGACTTGAAAAGGGGCCGGTTCGGGTCGGTCCGGTCCAAACCCGCCCGGTCCCCGGGTTGACTCGGGCACGGGTTAGCCCGGGTCAACGGGTTGAGTCGGGTAGGGGGGGGCGGGTTGGGGTCTGACTCGGCCGAACCTAACCCGGTCTAAACCCGGCGGGTTAGGACGGGGCGGGTTAGGTCGGGTCAGGGGTCGGTCCGGTCCGGGTAGGGCCGGTCCGGTTTGGTTTTTTTTTTTTTTTTTTTTTTTTCCGGTTTCTGTTTTTTTTGTTTTCTGTTTCCAGAGAGGCAGAGAGGGGCAGAGGGCAGCGGCAGAGAGCATTTTTTTTTTTTTGCATTTTTTTTTTTTTATTTTTTTTTAACTCAATATATTTTTGTTATAACTTATAACAAAATCAAATTAAATTAAAACCGAATTTTGTTAAAACCAAATTATTCTAAAACCGAGATATACCGAATTAGTTTAAAACCGAATTATTTTTTATCTTTAAAATCGAATTATTTTAAAACAATAGATTTAAAAACAAAAGTTACCCTCCTCCTTTATTCCGGGCTTGGGACCGGCTATGTAAAATAACATAGGCGGAGTTCTAACTTTTTTTTTTGTTAGTAATTATTCTTTAAAATAAAACAATTGAAATATTTAGAAATTATAATTTAAAAAAATGTAAATAAAAATTAAAAGAGGATAGAATTTTATACCGACACTACCTATCTAGTAGTTGTTATGCATATACCATAGGTCGCTCTCTTGCTCACCGTCCGAATCTTCGTTAGGCTCAGGTCCCTCGGTACCGCTTTCTTGAGTGTCGACACCGGATGATGACGCTTCCAATCTCATGCCATGTTGCGTGCGATTTTCAGCATCAATCCAGTCTTTCAAGCACACAAGCCTCTCGAAAACATGTGCACCCAGCTTACTTCGTTTATCGGTGAGGATCCTGTTCGCCGAGCTAAAACAGGATTCGGAAGGGACGGTCGACACGGGCACGGCAAATATGTCGCGAGCCATCATCGCCAATGTTGGATAGGCAGTTGCATTCCTCCTCCACCAATCCATGAAGTCAACTCCTTCATGTTCGTTGGTCCCCAAACAGTAGCTGATTAACTCGTTCGTGTCACCTTGGGATCCCGTCGGGTCGTCATCATCCTGAAAATCGCCTAACAATCCAGTACTGCTGTGTGTGGATAGACTATTAAAACAATAGAAAAAATTAGTGCACAAATAATGTAGATATTATAAATAATGAATATTAAAGACATATGTATATTTATATTCATACCTCACGCTAACGGTCGAATGCGGTTGGTCGGCATTTCTTCTTTCGCTGTATATGGCAAACATGTCCTCCAATGCCCGTGTTACGCGGGGCTCCTCGTCCCTCCAACTTAATTTTGGATTTTTCTTGTAGGCTACGAGTATTTTTACCGTGAACTTCTTCTTGTACGCCGGATGGAGGCAGTTTGCGAGAACGGTCAAGAGGGGTACCTCTTCCCAATATTTAAGAAATTTTTTCTTCATGGCTGCTACGATCGGATGGAGAGGGGAATCCTCACTATCCCTATCTTCCATATCACGGTACACCTTCGAAATGTAGTAGAGATGGTGCAGCAACTCATGTGCCGTCGGTGTGTACGAGCAAGATAATTTCACGGTTGCGGTGAAAAAGGTTTTAAGGAATTGTGTAAGCTGTATTATTCGCTGCCATTCGGGGTCGGTGAGTTCCAAAGCAACTCCTTCGTCCGTCGATCTCAACATCTCCCCTATAGCCGCCTTGTAAGGAATGCATCGGTTGAGCATCCTGTAGGTGGAATTCCAACGGGTGTCTATATCCCAAGGTATCCTCATTTTGCCCAAACCTATTCTTTCGCACAAAGCGGCGAAATTTTGTTTTCTTTCTTGGTTTGAATAAATATGGGCAAGACCTCCCTTGAATTTAATTATTAAGTCATTTACGGCTTCTACCTTAAGACCATCTTTTACGGTAAGGTTTAGTATATGGCAAGCACACTTTTGGTGAAACAGTGCACCATTCATGATTGGATTTAGGGACCGGATGAAATGATCGATGGACGCTACATTGTTGCTAGCATTATCGAATGAGATAGCAAAAACCTTGTTCCGTAAATCCCTTTTGAGATTATATTCTTGTAAAACCTCAATAATTGAATGGTAAATAATTGCTGCAGTGTGCGGGGAATCTAACACCCGAAAACTTAAAACCCGTTTTTGTAAAACCCATCTCTCATCGATCCAATGACCGGTAATACAAGAGTACCCTAGGCCGTGTTTACCGGCAGTCCATATATCGGAGGTAATAGAGACATTATAATTAGCATATCCAAAAAATCTAAATATCCAACAAATTCAAAAATAAGAAATAACTAAAAAATCTAACCTATTTAAGATAAATTCGAATTTTAAAAAATAAAATCTAACCTATTTCAAAATAAATCCGAATTTCAAAATAAAATTCAATAATCTAACATATTCAAAATTAAAAAAATAAAATATAACATATTTATCAAACAAATCTATTTATCTAACCTATTTCAAAATAAAATACAATAATCTAACAAATACAATAATCTAACATATTTCAAAATTAAATACAATAATCTAACATATTTAGAAATAAATCTAAAATATAACATATTTGAAATTATTCAAATGTAACCTATTAAAAATAAAGATAACATATTTAGAAATAAATCTAACTATCCAACAAATTCAAAAATAAGAAATAACTAAAAAATCTAACATATTTAAGATAAATTCGAATTTTAAAAATTAAAATCTAACATATTTCAAAATAAATCCGAATTTCATAATAAAATATAATAATCTAACAAATCCAATAATCTAACATATTCAATAATCTAACATATTCAAAAATAAAATCCAATAATCTAACATATTCAAAAATCTAACAAATATAACATTTATTTGAACAAACAAATAAATGTAGCTTATTTATCTAACAAATTTAAAAATAAATCCGAATTTAACAAAGAAAAACTAACAATATTAAAAATTACTAACAATATCTAACAATTACTAAAAATTACTAACAACTACTAAAAAATACTAACAATTATTAACAAATAACAATTACTCACAATTACTACAAATTTCTAAACATTACTAACAATTACTAAAAATTATCTAACAATTCCTAACAATTACTAAATTAACCTATTTAAACTAATTCTAATTATTTAACAATTACTAAAAAAAAATCTAACCTTTTAATCTCGCGGAAAAATCTTGCGGGAGGTAGAATGAAAAAATCCTTCGTAATTCCTTGAATGAGAGATTGAGGATTGAGAATAATGAGTATGAGATGTGAAAATTTATGAAGAATGGGGGTATATTTAAGGGTGTTTGGGGGGGGGGGGGGGGAAATGCCGTTGGAATCAAAAAAATTTGAATTTCTGTGGGGGGAGGGCGGGTTGGCTCGGTCCGGGTCGGGTCCCGCCGGGTTTGACCGGGTTTGGGCGGGTTTGACCCGGGTCTGACCCGGTTTTGGGCGGGTTTGGTCGGGTTTGACCCGGGTTTGGCCGGGTTTAGCCGGGTTAGAGGGGGTTTACTCGGGTTTTGGGTCGGGTTAGGTCGGTTCGGATCGGATCGGGTTTAGGCCGGTTCGGATCGGATCGGGTTTAGGCCGGTCCGGGTCGGGTTCGGGGTCACGGGTTGAAACGGGAGGGGGGGTCGGGTTTCGCCCAGAAAACCGGATCCGACCCGTTTTAGACCCGACCCATCACTCTAGGACGGTTCGGGTCGGGTTCTTGGTCGGATCCGGGTCGGTCCGGATCCGGGTCCCGGGTTTGCGCGGGTCGGGTTGGACCGCCCGGATAAAATCAATACACTACCACATAGAAATATCGCATCGCTTAATTAATGACGACAAATTAATAATTATGAGTATTTTCCTTTTACGTTCTTTTTTAGCCACAACCCACAAGGATAGTAGTAATTAGTAGGATTGAGATCTGCTGCGATCCGAATATTGAGCACAATAACCCTGCAATCCCTATTTTTTCAAATCCAACCGTCCAACTTTTTAGTGCACGCATCTCAAAACAGTTGATTTTTCTGTGCACGCATCTCGAAACAATTCGACAGCTGGATTTGAAAAAGCAGAGATTGCAGGGTACTGTTCACAGTACCTGGATCGCAGCAGATTCTCACCCGTAATTAGTAAGCTAAAACAAACAAGGTAAGTCGGTATTTTCTTTGAGGAGGGTTCAAATGCCTTCATTTTTCATGCCCTCCATCGTGCCTCTATTTTTAAACTTTAATAATTCAAAATTTAAAACTTAAAAGTCAAAATAAAACTGTTGGATATGATCTACATCATTTTATCTATACACATGTAAAAAATTATGACATTTCAATTTTGTTTTGGTTGTCATCAAGAGCTTGTAAAAAACGTACTAATGTGGATGATTTCTAGACGTTGATTTTTTAACTTACTGTAGGGCGCAGAAAGTTGCACAGCTGATATGGAAGGTGTGTGCGTGTATTAAATGCCTCAGGGTTCAATGCTCTAGATTTTTTTAGACATGGGGGAGAACATCGAACTTGAAACATTATATTTCTTTCTGTTATTCCTTCTGGTTCACCCTCGACAGACCTACTGTTCATAATCAGTCTATCGAGAGAGTTTAATGATTGTGGGGACGTTTAACTCCCAGCGGGCGCAAGCCCCCGCTGTTAATTACATCAGATGACCCTTCCAAGCCATACTGAACACCTCGTCCATTCCGGGATTTGAGGCCTATTTTATGTGAATTGAATAATGGGGCTAAAAGGGGACTCACATATTGGTTTTGGTTTTGATTTGGTTGATTTTGTATGCTTGGATATGTGTGTATGTATGTGATTTCATATCATTTAAATTTGAAGAAAGGGTATTTTGGTCATTTTATATTTTGGCTGATATTTAAACATGCTTAATTTTGACTTAAGAGTGTAGGAAATCTAATTTGGGTTCATTTGGAGGTGGTTTGAGTCAATTTGAACTTGAAATGAAGAAGTTATGGCCAAAAATGACTTATTTGTAAGAGTTTTAATCTTTCAAGGGCTTGTTTATAAATTATGGAGGACTGGGCTTTGTGATTTGGAGTTTTGATGGAGTTTTGTATGAAAGTTGGGCCTTTAAGGGCTTGTTTGAGAAAGTTTTAGGCTGGCAGGGACCTATTTGTAAATTTACAAGGGCTTCGCTGTGATTACAATTTGTCAGAGGGGCTTATGTGCAAAAGATTTTTGATTTAATGATTTTATTGATTATCTGGGTTTTGAGATTTGTATTGGGCTTTGAGATGTGTGCTTTGAGCTTCAAGATCTGTGTTTCCATTTTAAGCTTTGTTTTGGCGCTGAAATCAAAAGGCTCATATTGCTTTAAAATCCGTGCAGCTGGAATATGAAGAGTATTTTTGCTTGTATTTAGGTCTGAAACTTCAAAAATTCATATTAAATTGAAATAAAATCAGAAAGATATGAAATTTGTGTCCATTTTATGTATTTTGAAGTACTTTATTTAATCATGATGTTTGTTCTTTGATTTGGATTTTTAGCCGATCTGTGCTGTTCATTTTACCAGCAGCAGCTTATTATTGTTTAAATGCTGATTTTCTGTTTTTAAAACTGAACTTTGAAAATTCATATAAAATCGAAAAAAGATCAGAAAAATGCAAAGTTTGTGTCAATTTTGTGTGTTTTAAAATTCTCTATCTGATGGCGATGTCCATTTTTCATTTTGGTCCCTGTGTCAGTTCAGATTGCTTATTTTACCAGCAGGGGTCATTTTGGCACTTTTGAGTGCTTTCCTTATACCAGTGGTACATGCCTTGAGATTTGATACTGGTACTGTTCATTGACTGGTACCACAAGCTGTGGAGAACATTTATCATGATTGGTTTTAAGTTCTAACAAGTTTGAGTAGCTTTTAGGCTACAAATTGGTACCAACAAACAAAAGGAAAAGGGAAAATCCAAAATTCCAAAATAATGTTTCTTTAAATACCAAAAATCTGTCAAAATGTGGTTTTATGCAGGGAAACCCCTGATTTTGTTTAAAATCATGTTTTTGATATTTTGCATCATTTTGAGAGGTGGATCATTGAGATTTCATTAGGAAAAAGGTGTAAATGACATAGAACAATATTGGATTGTTGTCTATTTATACCTTAAACCCTCTTTCTCTCACTATTTGCACAATGATCAATTTAACTTCCTTATAAAGTGTAATCTAGTACACATTAGTGATCTTTCATACAAGGAAGCTAAATATCTTTCGATTATGCAACATAGACCTCATTTAATAGGAATAAACAAGGGAGCTATCCAGCTCAACCTTTGTTCATCCTTTCATTATTATATACATTTTTTTTATTCTTTAATCCTCTTAAATAAAGCAAATAAATAGTTCAGGTATAAATGGAGCTATCCAGCTCAACAAATATACCCTCTTCAATTTAATTGCTTTAAAAAGAGAATTAAAGAGTTTTAAAATAAAATCGAAAATAAAAGATAGGAGGCAGCAAAGAGGAAGAAAGAAAGAAAAAGGAAAAAGAAATATATTCATGCATATACATTTATAGATTTTTAGGATCATTCATTTTTTTACTATGCATATGCACACATAGATTTTATTTAGAACTTTTCTAATATAATGTTATGCAAAGAAAATTCATTTTTCTCAAAGAGCTTCATGCTTTTAACTCATTAATGTGAGTTTAGGCCTTCATCTCTTATCATAGAAAGCAAAAAGAAAAGAAAGGTGAAAAATAAAGAAAAGTCCGAAATGCTCAAGAAAGGAAAGAAATGAGCTTTTTATTTTCTTATTTAATATATTCATGCATATATTATTTTTTTGTTTGATGATCATTGAACTTTATGTTTACTTATGAAATAAGCTTAAAACATCATGAAGTTCTCTCATCTTGTGCTTTACAAAATCCAAAACAAAATAGAGAGAAAAAGAAAAATATCAAATGAAAGAAGCCCCAACAATGAACTTAAAAAGAAAAAAACCGAAAAATTCAAATAAAAAGGATTTTCATTTCATCAAAGGGATTTTATTCACATGAACTCAAGCATCAAGAGATTACATCTTTTGGATCTTTAATTACCTAATTTCGAATTTCTATTACAAAAGAAGGAAGAAGAAACTTATACTTTTTTTTTTCTCTCTATTTCTCTCTATTTTCAGTATTTTTCAGATCTGTGTTTTTGTATCTCTTTTCTGTGTTGAGCTGCTGGATTCTCACTTTTTGCATCTGAGGTTTGCTGTGTTTATAGGAGAGGCTTAAGCATGGCATTAGGGTTTAGTTTAGCCTGTGCTGGCATTAATCTCACCGTTCATCATTTTTTCTTTTAATCAGGCGGCTGAGATTGAAGCGCAGGAGAGGCAGAGGCAGAGGCGCCAGGGTTTTAACTTCTTATATTTCAGATTTGAGTGCACCTGTTTCACCATAGACCACGCATGAGCTCTAGATTGGTCTACAGAATGCCGGGTTCACACAGGACGAAGGGGCCAGGCGCTAGCATTTGGATTCCATTTTTCTATCACAAAGCTTCGATAGACGCGGTCTACAATGAACCACTCCACTGACAGCTTAGGGCTTTGCATAGATCTCGCGTGAGCCGAGTCTAGGGATAGCGAAGGGGTCAAAAGTATCCGGCGCTGCATTTGAACTTCTAATTGTTATATCATAAAACTCCCGTAGATGCGGTTCATGATGCACCCGTTCGATGACAGCTTGAGGCACCGCATGGTGCTTGCACGAACCGAGTCTAGGCAAAACGAAGGGGTCACCCGCTGGAATTTTAAAACCCAGCGACATTGTGCGGGTCTTGTATGATATTGGCTCACCGTGAGCTGTGTTGCTGTCCGATCGGTCCATAGAGTTTAATGTTCATATTCCGGGTTTATCCAAACCGAGGTCCCAGCGGAATTGTAGATGGGTCGCTGACACGCGGGCCCTCTTTGTTGGGTTTTGTTTAAGGTCCTTAATTTTGTACCCAGGATATTTCTGAAACTGGGACTTGTTAAGAGCCACCATTTTCTTGCACCCAGAACATCATCCAGCTTAATTTAATTTCATTAGAAATTGATTGTTTCATATTTTTTTATCATTGTACACATTAAAACTCGAGGTTCCACATGTAGATCATCACCCAGAATTCTAACATGCTGCTGTGCGACTTGTTGACATTTTCTAAGCATGTTTAATTGCCCCAAAGTAGCTACTCATTATATTGAATATTAAGTAGTAACTTTTTAGGGTCAAACACTTACTGATTCACATAAAAATAAAATTGAAATGTGATAATTTTTTATAAGCACATAGATAAAGTGATGTAGATCATATCCAACGGTTTTATTTTGACTTTTAAATTTTAAATTTTAAATTTTGAATTATTAAAATTTTTAAAAATGAAGACATGACGAAATACAAAAAAATGAGGCATTTGAACCGTCCTCATTTTCTTTTGCTCTTTTTTTTTACATGCTGAGAGAGACACAAAAAAATGGACATGACGTCATGTTTTGCCGTTGTCAGGATCGTAGACCAGGATTTTTTTTCTTTTCTAAATGGACTATTTTTATAATATCGACATATAAGTTACTGGAAATGTTTTTATTTTAGCAGAAAAGAGAGCTGTTCTAGCCCTTTTCCCCATCTCCTCCAGCCCCCCCTCTCCCCCGTCCCTTCTAACCCTGGACCCCCCCTCCCTCCACCCTCCTCCATCCTCCCTATCTCCCCTAAAAGAAGGTTTTGACAATGTCTGTGGCATGGCGGCTAGCCTCCCCATCTCCTCTAGCCCCTTTTCCGTCTCCTCTAGCTCCCAATCCCTTCTCTCTCTTACCACCCCCCTCTTTCCAAATGACCTGCGATGAAGAACTCCCTACCTCTGCTCCCCTCCGCTAACACCACATTCACCGACCGTGATACTTATGGCTCGGCAGTTCCCACCTCCCAGATATGTTTTCTTTCCCCCTTAGATGAGCATCAGCGGCTACTTGTCGACCTCAGGAGTACATTACTACTCTGTACTACAGAGGCCCCCTCCCCACCAGACGCCCTCCAGCTACTCCAACTCCTGATTGCAAGGTACGAAGGCTCGCCACTAGATTGGGCCCTAAACCCGGTCTCGGATGGATTCCTGGTGAAGATCCCAAGCTGGATATTCCCGGATGATGTGTATCTGGATTCAGATTTCTGGGAAGAGAGGCACATTTTCCCACTCCCTTGGCAGTCAATAGCGGCCTCCCATCCCCTCCCTCCCAAACAGCGAATACTTATCACTCTCCGAAACTTTCCGGTGGATTTCTGGCACCCAAACTACTTCAGGCTGGCCCTTGCTGGTATGGGAACTTTGGTCGGCATCCCGATCGAGGGGCTAACCGGGGGTAACAGATCCTCTATCCAACTAATCCTTGAATGCCATGACCTTAAACTCGTGCCTTACAGGCTAATCGTTGGCCATAACGACAGATGGACTGAGGGTGAAGTCCAGCTAGAAGGGAGGCCTCCGCTCCAACCGCCTGGGCCGCCGCCAGACGACCCAAACCCGGACCCGGAAGATGACTCGTCTCCGGGAGACAGTTCTCATCGGGGCCGAACCCTCCAAAATCACAACCAGTTACCACCATACCTCCCACCCTGGCGAAGGCGAGCCCTGCAAATTCAAATCCCGGTGACAAATGCACTGCGACGAGGTGCTCCGGCTGCCCCCGTAGGCGGGAGAGCCTACCGGCGTACATCTGCATGGGATGCACCGAGCCTTTACAAAAAAGGGGAAATGGCCAAAGGTACCGTTAATCTGGGGACAGCGAAGGCTCGCCGCAAAGGATCAACTCTAACCGACGTGTCCCCTGATAAGGTAGCCCACACGATACGAAAGGCCACATGGAATCCCTACTGCGCACTCCTGTCCCCACCTGCTGTACCCACCTGACAACTGAACATTCTGATGACCTGACCTTGAAAGAAGACAAACCATATCCTCTCAGCCCCCCAGGAATAATACCACCCCATATACCATCACCCCGAGAAGGACAAAAACCTCTAATAAACACTCTCTCTAGAAGGTCCCTCTCCTCAAAAAAGATACCACCCTCCTCAATCCTTGGAGCGCATCCCTTATTTATAACTCAAAAAACGGTTGCCATAACCCTACTACTACATTCCACCACCACTCACTACACTGCTACTCCCACAAATTCTACCCGGCCCCCTAACCACCACACCCAGCCCTACTCTCATAATATCTCCCATCCATCACCTCCGACGACACAAGCTTTTGTCCCAATGCCGCCCATGACTGATGATGATGAAGCACTGGTCAGGAAGTTCATTGCGCTTAATACAGAGGACTCACAGGCCCCCACAGTCAACCTACCCCACCATGCTGCCACAAGTTCCAACTGGGATCTCTCTCTGCTGGCCCGCATCATCACAGATCGTACGGTCCTCGACGGCCCTTTCATGGATGCAATGCGAATCGCTTGGAAAGCGGCACCTGAAACAAAGATAAGGCCTGTAAACCGTAACTGCTACCACATTGAGTTTGTCGATGTGGATGACCTAAACCGGGCACTGCTGGGGGGCCCCTGGACCTTCAGAGGAGACCTCGTCGCTCTCAGACGGGTATCATCCCCCTCTGGCCTGACCCCAACCCATATTAAGACGGCCGAGGTATGGGTACAACTATTTAACTTACCGGTACAGAGCCTAACGGAGGAGGGAGTGTATCTAATAGTGCAGCCCCTGGGCACACCGCTCTCGCAGCCACTTGAAGGTTTCGTTGGTGGCCGCAGGTTTCTCAAGGTCAGAGTCGCCATCAGAGTTGATGATCCAGTTCGGGATATGGTACGAGTTACACATCCTCAATTGGGAGAGCTCACTGCCTACTGCTACTATGAGAAGATAGCCCGTATTTGCCGGTTTTGTGGCCGCATTGGGCATGAGATGCTATCATGCACTGACTACTTGCGCCTCTCCGCCTTCTTGTAAGACCCCCACATCAGGGCCAAGTATGACTCAAATTCGGTCCTGTCTCCAAAGAAGGGGGCCTGGATAACTTCCCAGGCCATGATACCGAGGGAACAGGGGTGGCAGGCCGAAACAAGCAATAAGCGGTCTTACTCCCAAACGGACCCCCGGAGTCAGAGCCCAACCCGGCCAGAACCTTTCTGCCTTCATGGCCCAAACCAAAACCCCTTGCCCAACCAAACCGGCCCAAGTAGTAACCCCTCACCCAACCAAATCGGCCCAATAAGCTCTATCTCTCCCCAAGTCACAGAGGCCACTCCCCAATTTCGCCCAATTGATTCAGCCACTTCTTCCAACCTTTCTAACCCAAATAAGAGGCCCAGACCGGCGGGGCTAAATGCGCCGGCCGGTGATAAATGAGTCTTTTGTCGTGGAACTGTCGGGGTAGTGGAGGCACGACAGTTGCCACGTTAAACCGTTACCTCCGCTGCACAGGAGCTCAAATCGCGTTTATCTCTGAAACAAGGTGTGGCCGTGTTAACGCGGAAAAACGAATAAAATCTATGCTTCTGTGCAATTCTATAGTTGTATCATCAGTCGGAAAATCTGGTGGATTGTGGTTAGTGTGGAATGATCAAATAAAGGTTGAAAGTTTGGAGACAAGTCAAAACCTAATAGTAGCTCGCATCTGGGAAAAGGGAAACCGGGAACCTTGGCTCTTTATTGGGGTGTATGGGGACCCGACTAGGGGCGACAATCCGGCAATTTGGGAAAACATTGAACAATATACGCACCAGCCAGGGAGTCAGGTTTGTATCGTAGGCGATTTCAACTCGATCTGCTCATTAACGGAGAAGCAGGGGGGTGTGGCAGATCTTAGTGCATCAAACAGGGCATTTCGAAATTGGATTAGTACAGCGGGCCTGGTGGACCTGGGCCACAATGGCCCGGCCTACACATGGAGTAACAAACAGCAAGGCCCGTCAATGATTTTCGAACGCCTAGATAGAGCTTTGGCCACACTGGACTGGACGCTCCGTTTTCTCGAAACAACCATTTTCCATCTCCCTCGATTCCAGAGTGACCATCTTCCGATCTTGCTGCGAACCCAAACACTAATCAAAAGGCCTCGGCCAGGGTTTCGATGTGAGGATTGGTGGTTACTAAAAGAAGGTTTTGACAATGTCTGTGGCATGGCGGTGCAAGAAGGGGGCGCCAACTGGGAGGTGCTCACGGCGTCTTTCAAAAAAGAAGTGGGAAAATGGGAGAGGAACACGGCTAGACCAGACGCGATGCTTAAAAATATTGAGGCGAAAATGGGGGAACTGCTGGCCAGACCGCAGGAGCAGCAGGACCCCCACATGGAAAATCTGTTGCAAACCGAGCACAAGCGATGCCTGCTGATGCTGGAACGGTACTGGCACCAAAGGTCGCGAATCAGCTGGGCACAACTCGGGGATTTAAACTCCAGATTTTTTCATGCTTCCGCTGTAACACGGAAAAGAAGAAACACTATCAGATCGATACAGCTGGCGGATGGTTCCTGGGTCACGGATGATACTGGCATCCGGCGAGCCTTCGTTCAGCACTTCAAGTCGGTATATACCGTAGAGGATCGATTGCCTATCCACAATGTTCTTCCGGACCAGTTTACCCGGTTGCTGCCTAAGCTCCCTCCATATTTACAGGACAGTCTCACGTGTCAGCCAATTGGAGAGGAAATCTTCTCAACAGTGATGTCCCTCGGGGCCTACAAGGCTCCGGGGCCGGATGGGTTCAATGCACTTCTGATTCAGCAGCGATGGGAGGAATTTGGACCGGCGGTAATCGCGGAGGTCAACGAGTTCTTTGCCTCTGGTACTATGAAACCTCGCATAGGAAGATCTAACATGATCCTAGTGCCCAAAACGGAGGATGCAAAATTGGTCACGCAATTCAGACCCATCTCGGTATGCAACCTCATTTATAAGGTCATCTCAAAGTTGATTTCCAATCGACTCAAACCTTTTATTGGGGATTGCATTTCTCCAAACCAGGGGGCTTTCGTACCGGGCAGAGATATCTCCCAGAATGTCATACTACTCAGAGAGGTGCTACATTCATTTAGGCAGAAAAACTACAGTACCCAGGAATTTTGTGTGAAGATGGACCTGTCAAAGGCTTTTGACAGGATGGATTGGGGGTTCATAGAATCCATCCTCCCTTTGTACGGATTCCCAACGAAAATTGCCGATTGGATAATGGCGTGCATCAGATCTGCGCAGTTCACCGTGGTGGTTAATGGACGGGGGGACGGCTTCTTCTCCCCGACATGTGGCTTGCGGCAAGGCTGCGCCTTATCACCGTATATGTTTATCCTCGGTATGGATATCCTCTCAAGAATGTTGGAATATCAGGTGCAAACTGGGGAGATCAGGGGTGTCCATACCGCACCGGCGACACCACCGCTGACAAGTTGTCTCTACGCAGATGACCTGTTATTGTTTGGTGCGGCAACTGTGTCGGAGGCTCAGGCGCTCAGGCGGTCCTTGTACTGGTTTGAAAGAATATCGGGTCAACGTGTTGGACCCGATAAGAGTCATATATGGTTTAGTGCGGCCACGGTACAGCAGGTCCGAGAACAGGTATGTCAAATATTGGGCGTTTCGGTCGACAGTGAAGCACCAACTTATCTTGGGGCACCTGTGGAGGTGAATAGAGCATCCTTTGATTTCCTCATCTCCAAAGTTTCTTCCCGGCTACAATCTTGGAAAGGGCGCTTGCTATCCCATACGGGTCGAGTCTTGCTAATTAAAACGGTGCTTCAATCGTTACCGGTATATTACATGGCAACAACTCGGATACCGTGCGGGGTCATTGATGAAATTAACAAACTGGTGCGTTAGTTTTTCTGGGGTAAAATGGGCAAGTCTCGGTATCTCTCTTATGTGGCCTGGGGGGAAATCACAAGACCGCTGGGAAGAGGGGGTATGGGAATTAGAAGCCTAAAAGAGGTCAATAAGGCACTCCTGTTAAAATCCTTGTTCAAAATGGCGGGAGGATCAGCTGCGCTTTGGGTACAAGTGGTGGGTGCTAAGTACCTCCCGCGGTCTGCACTGTGGACCTCAAAGAGAGAGTACAAATGCTCAGTCTTCTGGAGAAGTATAATGAAACTCAGGAGCAGGCTAGCACCATTACTGGAATGGAAACTGGGCAATGGTCGGGTGTGCCCGGCTATAGGACAGCCATGGTTTGAGGGTGGGACTCGGTTTACCCCGAGAAATCGGGAAGAAAGGGAAATGAAGGTATCGGATCTACTGTTGCAAAATGGAATGTGGGATGTGGGGAAACTAGAAGGCCTGTTTGGACTGGTAAACGGAGTGACTGTATTAACATCGGTCTTACCACCAACTCACATGGACAGGGAGGATGTTCTAGTGTTCAAACCTACCACAACTGGAATGTTCTCAGTCAAGAAGGCATATGACTTGCTAACTGCACCAGTAGACCAGCAAACGGTGGATGAAAAATGGCTCAGCAAAGCCATCTGGAAAAAGGAAGATGTTCAACCCCGACTGAGAATGTTTCTTTGGAAATGCACTAAGAGAGCCCTACCTTTGGGAAAAATTTTGCTAAGCCGCATCTCAAAGGGGGACCCAATTTGTGCTGTCTGTGGTGAAATGGAGGAGGACATGATGCACATGCTTTTCTTCTGTCCGTTTGCTAGAGCTTGTTGGTTTATGGGCCCATACCCACTAAAATCGGACGTATTGATCGGTGACTGCCCAACCATCCTACTTAACTTGGCAGAAAACACCACTGACCACCAATGGACTATATGTGCCAACACTATGTGGGCAATCTGGCGTTGCCGGAATGCGAGAGCCTATTCGGGGGTCGAGCCATCCCCCTCGATATTCCTCAAATTCTTGGCTGACATCAACCAGGAGACAGTACTGGCAAAAGGGGCAAAGAAGAAACACATTCCACAAACAAGGTCGCTGGAGGAAGTGCCCTCACCTCAGGTATCTTGCTATGTCGATGGGTCCTGGTCAACACACTGGACAGGAGGATGTGGTTTCCACCTGATAAGCGGCGATCGACTTATTGCATATGGCTCCGTACCAGTGCTATCCTGTTGCCCATTGCAGACGGAGGCCACAGCTCTCAGACTGGCAATGGAGTTTGTCGCCACCAGGAGGGAAGAAAATTGCCGGTTTTATACTGATAGTTTGCAGCTGGCTAGAGCTTGCTCTGACCTTCAACCACCAACAGAATTGGACTGGAGGGCTTTTGCGGAGGCTTATGATGTTTGGCGAATGATGAAAAACAATCCGGGCTTCACCTGTCAGCACATTCCCAGAGATCTAAATCGGGTGGCAGATCGGCTAGCAAGGGGGGCAAGGATCTACGGACTGAGCCAGATAGGATATACATACCCCTTACCGCCTTTGGTACAGGGGGATGCATAGAGTTTCTTTATTTTCATTTCATACCGGGTTTTAATTTTAATCATATGCGATCTATTTGAGATCTAATACCCGGGAAGCACCTTTTTGTAAAAAACAATTGCCTACGGGCTTCTGAATGACAAAAAAAAAAAAAAAAAAAAAAAAACATATAAGTTACTTTAAATCCTATTACTAAACAAAAAGAATTATCTTAGTATTTAAGCAAATTATTATTATTATTATTATTATTATTATGCATCATTGGTTTTGTGCTCCAATCATGCTCCACATCTTTTCTCTGTTTTCAAAGTTTGAACAATCGATCCGAACCGCTCAATATGATCTTTGTATTAAAATGTGTTTGGAGACCAAATTTTATATTTTTTGGAATTTGTTTACTAACTTTTTAGATAGGTACAAAATCACTGTTTTCAGAAGATTCTGGACCATCCAAAACAGTGATTTTGTACCTATCTAAAAAATAGTAAACAAATTTCAAAAATTATAAAATTTTGTCTCCAAGCACATTTTAATATAAAGATCATATTGAGCGGTTCGGATCGATTGTTCGAACTTTGTAAACGGAGAAAAATACGTGGAGCATGATTGGAGCACAAAATCAATGGTGCATTTTAACCCTACTCTATTATTATTATTATTATGAGTAGAGTTAAAATGTCTCATTGGTTTTGTGCTCCATTATGCCTCAATATCATTTTTTCTATTTTCAAAGTTTGAATGGTCGATCCGAACCGTTCAATATGATCTTCATATTAAAATGTTCTTGGATAAAAAAAATTATATATTTTTGAATTATTTTGCTACTTTTTAATATAGATACAAAATCACTGTTTTTAGAAGATTCTGGACCATTCAAAAATAGTGATTTTGTACCTCTCTAAACAATTAGTAAAAAAATTCTAAAAATTCTAAAATTTGTTATCCAAGCACATTTTAGTATGAAGATCATGTTGAACGGTTCGGGTCGATTATTTAGACTTTGAAAATAGAGATAATGATGTTGGGGCATGATGGGGCACTAACCAATGGGGCATTTTAACCCTACTCTATTATTGTTATTAATAATAATAATAATAATAATAATAATAATAATAATAATAGTAGTAATGATGATTATTATTTTTATTGTTCTTATATTTATTAGTAATAATATTATTTCTGTTAATGTCAATTAGAAACATTTTAATATCATTTTGTTACACATCAAACATGACCTACTTTTCTGATGAAGTAAAGAAGATCAATAAATTAAAGTGATCAATTTGAAATTTAGAGTGTTGATAAAGAAGATCAATATATCATTTTATTATTTTTCTTCTTCATCTCGGACTCTCGGTCATTAAAATAATTAGAATTCAAGTGACAGACTTGGTAAATTATAAGTAACAAACAAATTATATTGCTTTACCATCTGAGCAAAATTAATTCTCATAAGACTTTGTTAAATCAAACCATCCATATTCATTCAAATACAGATAATAAACAATCTTTTTGTGCAATTTTACTTTTATAGAAGTATGTGTGTAACCCACCGATTTCATATTAGAATCATAAATGTATTTTACTAATTAATATCAAAACCGTTGGCACCACGTACAAAATAATAAAAGACAAAGAGTTGGGCTACCGAAATTTTCATTCGTAGTAAATAGAAAAAATTTAAAATGGAAAAAGGTACGAAGAAATTTTAAAAATGAAAAGACATGTTTCTGATATGGGACGCCACACTGTTCTACAACCCCTATAAAAAAGTATAATGTGATATGCAGTGTATTAATATTCGGTTCTCATTCGGTATTCGGAAGGCCACCGCATACCGCATATACGGTATGAGGCCGAATATGCGGATTTTTTATTAAATATTTAATCTCACAATACTTAAATACAATAAGACAGCATGTAGAGATGTTATAAAAGACTTCTGAGTGAGATGTTTGAAGAGAACACCTACCTGACGGGTCTGGAACTCATTTAATGGGTTATGAATTTGGGTCCGGAACTCTTTTAATGGATTTTGAATGTTTTTTAATTTTTTTAAAGCATTGATTCAATATTCGATCCGAATAGTCATTTTCTATTCGGCCGAACATCGAATAGGAATATACGGCCGAATATTCACCGAATAAAACCGAATTTTAATACACCGGTGATATGTCAATCATACAGCAAAATCGGAAAAAACATTAAAAAAAAAAAAGTGGAACGCCATACCGTCCGGAACCTCAGCCAAAAAAATAAAAAACCTAAACTATGGAGCAATAGTAGAATAGTTTGGATATCTGCTGCTGGTTGATATATTTGCTGTTATTTATCTGTTTGCTGGATTGTTTTATAGTAGAGTAGTTGCACAAATTGTTGCACAATTGTTTAAATATAACTAGGAATCATTTATTTAATTATTTTGTAGGTATCTATTTTTTTATAGTACAATATTAAAATGTTTTATAATTGTGCATGAAAGAGCAGCCATTTCAGTTTAATAATGCTATGCTTTATAAATTTGTTGACTAATATTTGAAGAATATTTCTCTCAATAAAAATTTTAAAAAATAAAATCTAAAATTTGTTTTGAATATATTTGGTATTTTTTTCTAAATCAATTAGTTAATGCTAATTAGCTAAAATGTATATTTATGTATATTAAATTTGAATGTACAGAATGCGTTATCTCTTCTATATTGCATGTTTTACATCGAACATTTGACACAATAAATTATTTGAATTGAAGAACGAAGATCAATTAATAGAATAAATAAAAGCTATAATAATCTTTTTTGTTTGATTGTACGATTAATGCAAACGAGTCATGTGTAGATATGGCGTTCCAGTTATTTATTTATTTTGTGGCTGGGGTTCCGGATGACATGGCGTCCCACTTAATTTTTTTTAATATTTTTTCCGATTTTGTTGTATGATTTGCCGTTCCATATTAAATTCTTTTTTATAGGGGCTCTAATATAGTATGGCGTTCCGCAGAGACGTCGAACTAGAAACATGGCTTCTCATTTTTAAAATTCCTCCGTACATTTTTCCATTTTTTAATTTTTAATTTTATTTATTTATTATGAATAAAAATTTCGGATTAGGCTATCATGTTTTGAAAAGTAAAGTGTCATTTTTATTTCCTTCTTATATCTTTATTATTAAAGTTCAAACATTCGATCCGGAAAGTTCAACATGTTCTCCATATTAAAATGTGTTTGGAGACCAAATTTTACAATATTTTTTGAAATTTTTGTAGAATTAAAAACAACGATTTTAAAAAATTCTAAACAAATAGTAAACAATTTCTCAAAATGTAAAATTTAGTTTCCAAGCACATTTTAATATGGAGAAAATGTTGAACTTTTCAGATCAAATGTTTGGACTTTGAAAATAAAAATATGAACAAAAAATAAAACATGCATTTTATTTCTCAAAACATGATAGCCCAACTGAAAGACCAAAAACATAATCAATACATATTTCATATACAAAAAATGAAAAAAAAATTGATAGTAGACTAGCGAAAATGATTAATATTTTACCTTCGACAGTGTCCATAAACAAGTATCAAACCATCAAATATGAAGATGTGATACTTGTTTATGGACACCGTAGAAGCGATTAATACTCCTAGTCCAAAAAAAAGAGAAATAAAGATGAATTTCACGATGGTAATCAATACATATTTCATATACAAAAAATGAAAACAAAAATGTTTCATATTTGAGATAAAAATAAAATCAAACCATCCAAATTCATTCAACTACAGATAATAAACAATTTTTTGTTTTTTTTTTTTATAAAAGTAGTGTGTGTATAACCCACCGATTTCATATTGAAATGACAAATGTATTTACTAATTAAAATCAAAATCGTTGGTACCACATACAAAATAATAAAAGACAAGAAGCATAACCAAAACAAACAAGCATCCAAATCCTAAACAAAAAGAGACGATATAACATAACAAACAAAACATCGTTCCATAAAGATCAAAAGAAACTCAATTCCTTAACTTAATTCTTCCTTATCAGCTTAGCAGTTACTATCCAACTAAGCGGGTCCAGATGACTCAGCAATTTGATCCTCCTATTTCATTTCTGCTTGTACCTGAGTCCTGACCTATCACATCCTTATCATCACATGATAAATGAAGAGTAAGTTTGAACCTAAGACCTCAAGGGACTGTTCGGCAACACACATGGGAGATTAAATATTAATCCGCGCTAAGGAGAGATTGTTCGGTAAGCTAAAGGAAGAGCCGGGAGATTAAGATAGCTAAAGGAAGCTAAAGGAAGGGGGAGGTGCCTTAAGGAAGAGACAGGAGATTAAGATCCGAGCAAAAAGAGGCTAAAGGAGGTTGTCTTAATCCGTACTAAGAAACCGGTGTTCGGCAGAATTAAGCGGCTAAGGAAGCTAAATGAAGCTCCTTTAGTCTTAAGGAGGCCTAAGGAGATTCTTGCCGAACAGGTATCAAGAGTTTTCATCGATTTACCATTAAAACTTAATTAATTGTTTCACTTTCTTGTGCAAAATAATAAATTAATTTAATTTGAATGTACAGCGAATCAATCAAGCGTTTAAATTTGTAATCCCGGATGAGCTTTATGCCTAGAATGCATGGTGGCCGGGTCGAGTCGTATGTTGCAAACTTGCAATAAAAATGCAACTTCACCATGAAATGAAATGAGCAATCGGTTATTTCTTCCCTCTTTTTTTTTTTTATCTATACTTAACAATATGTTGCACGGATACAAGTAAGGGTATCGTATCGGATACGATACAGGATACGGCGATACGATAATTTTTAACATGATACGGATATCAGATAATACGATACAGGTATTGATACTGTAATACGATACGTATCGGATACGGATACTGAACCATATACGAAGTATCGGGGTAACATATATATATATATAGCTTAGCACTGTAGATATTTTTTTCTAGAAGGTTTAGGGTTGTAAATGTGCTTGTATTTATTTTTGTTCTTTTTTTATTCCCCACTCTTTAGTTTTACTAACTTTTTTATTAATAAAATTTATGTATGCTAAGATTACTTTAGAAGAAAAAAAACACTTAGTGGCACGGACACTGGATGGAAATAATTGAATTGGACCCTGTACCTATTCAATTTCCTTATTATAATACATAATAAACACGTGCGATTATCAACTTGGGAAATCTTTTGGGTGGTACCAATCCAATTAAGTGCGGGTAGTTGAAAACCAATCACAAAGCAGCCTTTCGGTAATAAAGGATTAAGAGCTTAAAGAGCACTAAGGAATCGATGTTTAGTTGTCTTAATTCGTGACTGAAAGTTAAGGAAGTTCAAAGAAGGGTTAGAGGTGCCTTAAAGTCCGGATAGAGGATTAAGATCGGGGCAAAAGGAGGCTAAAGGAGGTACTCTTAATCCGTGCTAAGGAACCGGTGTTCGGTCAAATTGAGCGGCTAAGGAAGCAAAAAGAAGCAGATTTTTGAGAAAAAAATATGAGTCAAGCTCATATTTGATTTCATTGATAATAATTAAGCTACAAGAGTTTTGTATGCTAGGAAAAAGGAACAAAAAGGAAAATGAAGGCGCTCAAGCAGCTGAGCCTAGAAAGTTAAACAACGAAAATTTGAAAGAAAATTAAGAGCAAGAGCACAAGCACTTTGAGAAAATATTAAACAAAATTTCAAGCAGCACACGAATGTTTGGCTAATGTGTCCGCTGGTTCCTCGTGAATGGCTGACCCTAATCTCAACTGACCCATTCCCTGGGACCTTGTGCCTGCAGTAGCCGTCTCATCCAGTGTCTCCCTCCCCCCTGTTCCCTACACCAGTACCAGTATCGGTACCGGTACCGATACTAGTAATGCGCCCGGTAGCAGTTGCGGGCTGTGCCGAATTCGTGTCAATTGGCCTGACTTGATGTGCTTTTATAGAACTGAAGCTGCCAAACTATTTCCCCCATGAGTTCATCAATTCCCTTGTTGTCGTCAGAGAATGAACGGGCACACCGCTCTCGCCAAAGAACGAATTGCATTATCAGTAAGGTCGTTTGCTGCCAGTCATTGAGGGTACCCACCTGTTGTGAGTCGGTGACCTCTATTGTGGGTTTTGCAGGCCAAATTTGCTGTTGTACTGTTGTGAGTGAGTCTGCGGTATAACCGTGCTGTAAATGAACAATTGTGAAAGAGGTGGCGTACCATTTCCCTTTTCCTTTGACATAAAAGGCACCTGCTGACAATGGCCCATCCTCTCTTTTGCAAGTTGTCATGGGTGAGAATTTTGTTTCTCATAGCTAGCCACGCAAATATCTTGACTCTCGGCGGGGCATTTACCTTCCAAATGTTTGAATAGTGCCGATTGATTCGTGGGCCAGCTTTAAGATTCATGTATGCTGTGTTGACCGTGAAGACGCCGTTGGACGACCATCTCCACCGTATTTCATCCCTGGTACCTTGCCTAAGATTGATACCACTCAACAGACCTTGCAGAGATTGCATTTTCTCCGTTGCCTTCACAGTTAGGTTTGGTCTGAATAGTGCTCTTAGATTATCTGCATGTATGACCTGATACATCACTGTTTCATCAGTAATAGCAAATGAGTACAAGTTGATGAATCTTTTCTTCAAAATACCCTCGCCCCAGTCATGATCCCATAGTTGTGCAGTGCGACCATCTCCTAGATTCCTGATTGTTGAGATTTGGAAGAATTGATTCACCTCTGGTGAAACTGCTTGGAAAACCTTGGTGGCCAGGACACCATGCAACATTGGAGCCGTTTGTAACATTAGTGGTCTCCACAGCCTACGATACGAAGCATACCATTCCCATCGGCATTTCAGCAGTAAGGCATAATTGAAAGTTCGCAATTCTAACACTTCCAAACCCCCCACTGATTTTGGCTCGCATATCGAGCTCCAATCGACAAGGTTGTATCCCTTTTTCTGTTGCTGGTCCGTAGCCCCGTGCCATAGGAAATGGCGTCTAATCTTGTCTATTTTGTTGATAACCCATTGCGGCAACTTGAGCACTTGCATGAAGTAGATTGAAAGCGATGAGAGGATGGAATTGAGCAACACCAAGCGGCCTGCCAGGGACAGGAGCTTTGCGCTCCATCCCGACATCTGTTTCTGTAATTTGTGGAGTAAGGTCCCCCAATGAATTGGCGGTGTTGTTGTTGGAGCCGTCTCCATGAGGTCTCTGAAGAAGTTAAAGAAGACTCGAGCCTTTGTATCGTGGTCAGAGAAGAGAGTGGAGTTGTGCCGAATTTGAGCAATTGTGTTTGTCCGCTTAGAACCTGACGCAATAGCATGGAAAAAGCGAGTGTCGCGATCTCCCTATAATTCCCATTTGGTTCTAGCCTGTTGCCGTCATATATCTTCCTCCAAAACTGCTAGAGTCGTGTGGTGCTGTTTAATCAAGGCAGTAGTAAATTTTTCCAAAGTCGTGAGTTGGCGTATTTCCTTTGCCTTATCGATCCAAGCCAGGAAATTTCTACAAGTGGTGATATGTGCCTTAATGTTGCCTATTTTTATTTGTGCCCATTCCTTTTTGCGTTGGAGGTGAATTTTTGGTGAAGATGCCATGGGGTGGTTGCTTTCTGTTGTAATTTCCATTCTAGTTTGACTAGTTCATTAAATTCCTTGAAGCGAAGCCATGTGTTCTCGAACCGAAAGAACTTGGATTTTCGAAAGGATGTCTGTGCCGTGAGCATGATGGGGTAGTGATCTGAACTTGTATTCGGTGCCATCCGTTGCATCGAGTTGCGGAAAGTGCTATTCCAGTTCTGAGAAATTAGGAAATGATCAAGCCGGGCCATATGCGGCCGAGCCCTGTCATTACTCCATGTGTAAGTCCGGCCAGCAAGTGACAAGTTGAGCAACTCTAGTTTCGATATGAGATTGGCAAAAGCAAGTGTCGAGCGCCAAGTGTTTTCATTGTTAGTTCTTTCGTCCGGGTCAGCCGTGACATTGAAATCGCCCCCTAAGACCCATGGGATATTGTGTGACGGTTTTGATGTTCTCAGTTCCCGAAAAAAATTCATCCTGCCTTGGTGATCCGACGGCCTGTAGTGCCCGAGCTGATAGCTGAGTATATATTCTGTGATTCCAAGCCACAATTAGACCTCCTCTTGTGCCTTGTGCCGGTAGCAATTCAAAATTCTCGAAACGCCAACTGAGAATTTCTCGTATCGTCGCATCATCAATGCTGGCCATTTTTGTCTCTTGGATTATCATAATGTCAGGTTTCTCAAGTAAGATTGTTTGTCGAACCGCTATCCTCTTTGGTCTTTCGTTGAGGCCTCGAATGTTCCAAGATAATAATTTTATTTTGAGGCTATGAATCATTAAACTTAGAATAACCTTCTAAAATTCCTTGAGGAAACTGTCGGATACACATTGATTGTAAATAAAATTCATACGCCACCTTGCTGCTAACCATTCTGCTGCTACCCACCTCCCAATTTAAAATGCAATTCCTAACTAATGAGAACCCTACAAAGTCTCTAATCCTACCTTCTGGAAAGTAAAATATCATAAAACAATGTATCCTTCAACGACAGTTCCTCCCGCCGCTAGCCGCCTAGTTGGCTGCCAATACTGCCTCCATACCAGTAACCGTGGTCTTCCCCTCCGAGTGTATTTTTTCCAGTAATTCAGTCGTCAGTTCTAGACCCGCCACAGAGACAATTGCTTCTGCGTGAGCAGCCGTCAGCGGGTCGTAGGTGTTTAGGTATTTCAGATCCGACTTCGAGACAGATCTGTGCTTCGGCTTGGGTTTGGGTTTCTGCATCATCTCGCAAACGTTCAGAAAACCCCGCGTAGCTCTAGCTTTGTCGACCGCCGATAAGTATCGGCCGGTGTGCTTGTTCTGTAGACGGTGGCTGCGCCTGATATCACTGTCTCTTTTATATCGGGGCGGTCCCTCAAAGCCTGGAGGCGCTTCATCTGAATTTTCTGAATCCCCTGCCTGCTGCTGTGTGATACTAGGGAGGGGTGGTCCGAGATGTGTAGTCGGTTCCTTGTGTGGGTCTCTCTCCAGCTCCTGTGTGCGAGTCAGATCACATTCACAGTTCGAAATTTGCATTTTGGAAAAGTCAGCTTCAATTGTCGAATTGGGCTGTGCGCGGGTCAGATCACATGCTGCTGGATCCGGGCCTTTGAGAGAGCAGTGGAATACTTGGGCCGTGTAGCCAACTCTGCCGTGAGCACATTCAATTTGGGCCTCAATAAATGAATTAATGTCAAGTAATGGGCTGACAAATGTAGGCTGATCCTGAGCTGTTGGCTGTGTTGCGCTGGCCCCCAACAGCCTTCTAGTGTGACACGTGCTGAGACCCCCATGATTTAAATTCGAAAGAGAAGTGGCAGGAGATGGCTTTTGGGTGTCAGAGCGGTCACAGTGCCCTTCCCATGCAAATAAGCACTGAATCATATTGGACAGATTGAAGCAAATCTCGGCATTAATTGCCTCTCCTTTGTCGGTGGTGGCATGTAGTTTGATTTTGTCCCAAGTTACTGCAAAAGCTCCCCATTTGACAGTTGGGATGGTAGTGCTTAACTTAGTTGGTGCCCGGGCAATGACACGTGTCCCCTGTATTTCTGATTTTGTCTGTTGTGCTGTTGGTGCAGCACTCTGGAAGGGGCTAGCAAGATTTTCTCCAGTAGTCGTGAGATAGGGTGAACTGGACCCTTCAGTTGTCGTTCTAGAGGTCATGTCCTACACACGGCGGGAACCATACAAGCCTGGCTTGGTCGTAGCTGGTTGACGGTTACGGTGGCAGTGTCGGATAGGACCATATGCTGATGTCATCGGGGTGTCGACGTCATCATCGTTATCGTCGTATCATGGGTGCAACGGCGGAGAGGAGTTGTGGAGCCATCCCTCAACGTCGATGTATACGATCCTTGAGCGGGGATTCTTATGGAGAGTGACAGTTGGCGGAATAGTCACCGGGTCAAAGCAAGCAATCATTACCCGTAGCGTGTCGTAGTTGCCGTTTGAGATCACCGGCTTCATGCAAACGGTATAGCCGAAACCCGATATGAGATGGTTAACGTCACGGAAATTCCAATATTGCATTGGAACCCCTCTAAGACGAATCCGTGCCTTGTGGGTCGTCGAGTCGTGTACCATATTGATATTCGACGTCCATTCGTGGAGTTAGATTTCGACGCCTCGAGCAATCATGTATACACCGACGTGAACTGCTAGGTTGCGGAGAACCTTGGATGGGAACTCGACTATCATATCTCCCTCCTCCGGGGCTAATGTGGAGACTTTAAACTCCTCCAGGGGGCACCCGAAGGTGGTGGCAATGGTGGTGGCCACACGCTGCGGGAGCTGGTTGACACGGTCCGCTCTTGGACCGAGAAGGACGATGGCGGATCTGTCTAATGATAGATTCTGTGAGTTGATGTTGTCATTGGGCGCGAAGAAGACTCGCAACTCCGGTGCCCTTACTTGGAGAAGGTCGGGGCTCAGCATGGGCATTGTTTCCCAGTGTTCGTAATCCATGGTGGGTCGCTGCTGTGTAGCCGGAGGTGGTGGAATGATGGAAGGACTAGGGATGTGTTTGGTGGTGGTGCTTGAGGTGCGGGGTGTATTTATGGGCTGATTCTTCATGAGGGTGCACCTCTTAGAAATGTAACCATAGCCATGGCAGTTAATACACTTGACACTATTTCTACATTGGAGCTTTATGTGTCCCCGGTCGAGGCATCTGTAGCACCTGCCTTGGGCCTTCAACGATTCCAGGTGCTTATTCAGCTTTGGCCGATCTTGCCTTTCGGGTCTGTGCCTGTGCGCCTTACCCCTTGTTACATAAGTCCAGCCGTCATTAAGAGCTTCTTTTTCCTTTAGCTGTGCAGGTTTTGCATGCGTAGCCGTTTCATTAAATGGTGGTGGTTGGGACGATGGTTGGTGGGATGAGTTAGTGAGTGATGTAGCTTGGTGCCCTCCAGTGACCACTATAGAATAGAGTGGTTTCGTGAACGTTGGTTTAGTGAAAAATGCTGCTTGGTGCCCTCCAGTGGCAGTTGCTGCTGGTCTTCGGTTGATCGCCTCCCATGTCGCCTGTTTCATCGCCAAGCGTACGGAGAGAGACATGCTTCACCTCCTTCCGTATCAAAAAAAGAAGCAGATTAAGTCTTAAGAAAGCTTAATAATCCTTTGTTGCCGAACAACCCTAAAGTAATATGTATGAAACGCGATAAACATAATACATATGTCTAATTTAGGATATGTATCATGAGAATTGAGATATGTGGTTTGTGGTGCCTTAATTAATTGGTGGTATGAAAGGTTTGTGGTGCATGGGAATTTTATTTTGACTTTGCGGGAAGCAAAACAAAGTGGGTGCGTAAGTGGAGATCGATTCCCTTATTAGCCACTCAAATCCTATAATATCTAATCTAATCTAAACTACTGTAGTACTGTAATCATCTACCTCAGCCTCTAACTCTGTCAAGTGCGAAAATATATATAATACATGAGGATATATATTGGGCTCTGAAAAGTTATATGTATATATGCGTCTTGTCTTTATTACTATATATTTTTTTTCTAAAGATGCACCACTAGCTAGCTAATTAATTAAGACTGTTGCTTGTAGCTGACGTTATCGTTTTTTTTTATACAAATTAATTAAATACTATACCAATAAAATTGTCGGACATTGATAATCATGTAATTTAGACAGTCATAATATCTGATTTCAGTGAAATCAGATGTTAATAAAGTATATTTTAATAAGTTAGAATCCAGTTAGCTATTTAAACTTGATTCGTTATTTTCTTGTTCTTTCTCTTGAAAATTTTAAATTTGCCCCTGCTTGCTTCTCTAAACGGTCAAGTTCTATAATTTGTCAAGACTCTTACAAAGTTATAAGTCATTACAGTTACGTTGCTCACCTAAATCCTAAGTTCAAGTCTTCGGTCTCCCTGTAGGTTTAATAGATTTCACGGTTACATTCCTCACCTAAAATCCTAAATTTATCCTATAATTTTCATGTACTAATGAATCAGGTTAGGGATTGCATTAGGTTATTTAAGTTGCTATGCAAATAAGAACTTAAATGAAATATCCTAGATATGACCAATATCAAAGAGTCCGGATCCCCTAATGTAACCCAATATTTAGGTTTACAATCTCCGCCGTCTATTGTGTTGGAAGGCTCAGATTTAATTGGATTTCAGCCCGAAGGCGCTGCCCCTTTCTTTTTCTTTTTTCTTTTTTCTTTCTTTCACTTGCTGAAGGCGATCCCCTCAAATCGTCACAGCACAGACGCACCATCCATCTCTCTCGCTCTCCTCGCTCCCTCGCCTCAGACTGGTGCCAGCACAGACGCACAGAATCCGACCCAGCACAGACGCGCCCCCCTCAGATCCATCCCCGCATAGACGCGCGCGCCTCGCCCCCAGCACAGACGCTCTCCGTCGTAGCTTTTCTTCGGTAAATACCTCTGTGTCGCTTATTTCTTTCTGCTTCTCTGTGGTGCCTTGAAAGGCTTGAAATATGAACTTTGCGAATTGTGAATTGCTCGCTGATTTTGCTTGATTGGGGCTCAAATTGCTTGATGACAACTAGCAAAAAAAAAAAAATTGCTTGATGACCTTTAAAATTAGGCTATTGAATTGTTGAAGAAATTTAGGATTTTGCCCTTTGTGTTTGATTTCTCTCCCTCTCCGTCAATTTCTTTATTATTTTCACCCACTGCAGTTACTAACAAAAATGAACTAGAAAGTATAAATGAGATAAATTTGAAATCAATTTGTCTTCAACTGAGGGAAGCCATGCCTTAGCAGAAACAGATGAGTTTTTCATATATTTTACTAACATTTCCATGTAACACCTCACTGTTTAAACAACACAGATTGATGGATGTGGTGGTAAAGAATATAAGCCTGAGAGGCCTCATAGAGGTGGAGGATAAGGCAATGTACCGGCCACACCTAGAGAGGCTCAGCGACTGGACAGCGTTAAGGCAAGAGACGAGTATTAGTTTTGGCTGAGGATAAATAACTTGTATTAGTTTTGTTCCAATGGAAGGCCTTGTATTAGTTTTGGCTGGAGGATGAATAACTTGTAAAATAATAAGTATGCATTTCTTGAGTTCCTATACTGTGTTATGGTACCACTGTGCCAGTTGTATATTTAGATGGATCTTTATTTTTTAATAAGAGTATTTTTTTTCCCCTAGTTTGATATGGATAGATCTATATCGATTCTGTTAAGAGAAATGAGCTTCTGATAGAAATGAAGTCTACTTGAATTGAGAGCACAAATAAATGAGATAATTGTTACTCAAGATTCATAAATTCACATTTTGGTCCTTCATTTGGTGAGCAACACAAAGTTCCTCTAAAAAAAATGATAGAAGATGCATATACTTCACAAAAAACACAAGATTTGAATAATCAGAATACATACTAGAGTAGAAAAAACACAAGATAAAAGAAGTAATTACCATCATATATAATTAGAGTTAACATATCAAAACATAATAGGTCTATATCAGAACAATACCACTTCACAAAAAAGAGCACATTAGCATATATACCAAAAAAGAGCAATCTAAGTTCTATACAAAAAGAGAGAGCTCTATCTATCAAAAATACACAAGTAATTTTGTAAAACAAAGTCCTTGCTATTATCTATATCAACTTCATTCATTCAAAGGCTTCATAAGTTTTGTAGAAGATGGATGACCATTTCCTTCATCTACAATTATGTCCTGCATAGAAGTATTAAGACATTTTAATTTAAATAATGATCAATGACATAAAAGACCCATAGTAATATTTAATTTGCAGCTGAATTAAAAAACAATATATAACCAATTGGAAATATAGTAATACTTCCAAAAAAGAGGCAGCATACCTCATGACTAAAAGCTATAGTTTTCGAAGGATAAAAGGGTAAAGGTTGGACATTACTTCCATCAGCCTACAACAATAAATTACTTGCATCAGCCTACAACAATATGTTTTTTTAGAAAATATAAAAGGGTAATATGTTGTACTCACCTCTTCTTTTTTAATATTAATTTCATCTTTTTGGTCTTCTTTAGACAACCTTCCACATGAATCTCCTCTAACTGAATTAGGAGTTGATTCTAGTACATCCATTGCCTATATAAAACATGAAGTGTTAATACAAGAAATTAATATGATTAGTAATAAACTACAAATGGACAGCTCTAATAGAGAATAGATGTTGTCAGTAGCATCAGTTTTTCATTTCGTTGTGTTTCCTCTTATTTTAATTACAGTGCATATTTTGGTTTTGTCATATAGCATAGCACAAATAACTGATAAACAATACCAGTACAACCTTTAATTAGCTATTACCTTCTAAAATCATTAACTAACCTTGTCAAATGTGGATAGCATTTCACTTGTAGAGGCTTGTTGCTTTAGGGGTCGTTTGTTCCTAGATTTATTGCCATTTTTCTTGGGCAAATTTTCAACCCAACTCGTGTGCCGCTTTTGTCTTTTTGTTCCAGTTTTTTTCTTCAAACAAATTTGGTTCTGAGTCAACATGTCCATCAAATCAGGTGGAACTAAGGTCTTACCAGTAACTCTTGATGTGTCTGGACTGTTTTCGATTTTTTCATCAACTTGTTTGTCAACTTGATCCAAGACACCATCTAAAAAAGCCGATATTTGTTCATATGAACATGCCTTCGCTGCTATCTTGGTAAACTTCCGGCAGAGATCTCGATTGCGTCGAGAAGAATCTAGCTTAGTATCAATGACGATCGTTCCATTTCTGTCACGAACAATACTAATTCTTGCTTCACGGGTCCACCTCTTTAGCACGTATTTTTCAGGTAACAACTTAAAATTCATTGTGTCGAGCACCTTCAATGCATGGCTACACAAAACACCCCACCTCTCAAACTTTTTGCAGCTACATGAGACTGTTTGATCAATTGGATTCCAAAAGACTTTCCCACACTTTCTAAATGTATCATTTGCAAGTTTACCAATATCCCAAATTGTGACAATGTAACAGTTTTCTATCGGACCTTCAATTTGAGCCGTCATGCACATTTCGTACTCTAATTGAAATATGTCAAAAATCTTAGGCGTGTATCGTTTGCTCATTTGAATAAGAATAGGAACATCCATTTTAACCATTGGTATTTTTCTCCTACATTCATATTCCGATTGAACCTCCTTCTCTCGCTTGTTGGCCACCAACCTCTCAAAATGCCCAAAGAATCGAACAATATCCAAGTCCGACTTTAAATAGTATTTTAAATCTTTATTAAGGCTTTCGCTTAACTGTGTGCTCCGAGCTCCCAAACTAAAACTATTTTTGATGTAACAATATGCCCACTTTTTCTTCTCTTTATAGATGAATGGCAACCAAGTTCCTCCCAACTTGCTCTCCAAATCTCTAAATGCATTCTCAAATTCTGCTTCCTCTTCGTACTCGTAAACACAAGCCCTAAACTCACTAACATAATCTGCATCACCATTGTTGTGACAAAGTAATTTGTTTGCGGCATTTTCCATTACGTGCCATGTACATAACCTGTGTGATACATTCGGCATCACATGAGCTATAGCTATTCCCATTGCGGCATCTTGATCGGTAAAGATAGTTTTGGGTTGTTTGCTATTGTGGGCTTTTAGAAAGGTGTCAAACAACCACGTAAAAGACTCGATGCATTGGTCGTACAAGAGTACTGCACCAAATATCACGGTTTCTCTAAAATGGTTAAAGCCAACAAAAACACCAAAGGGTCTATGTTCCTTGTTCGTGCCATGTGTTGTGTCGAAAATAATAACCTCTCCAAATTGAGCATAATCTATTACCATTTGCGCATCAGCCCAAAAAATATTGCTCATCTCTTGTTTATCATCTATTTGCTCGGCATGCTGAAAAGAAGGGTTATCATTCACTTGTTGGCAGAAGTACTGTAAAATACTAACCGCCTCACCATGAACTAGAGTTGCTTTACGCCTATCTCTCAAGTAATTTTTCTGATCCGTGAGACCATGATTGAGATGTTGTACACCACCAGCTTGGCGACTCATCAACTCATATGCTGCCTTTGGTCGAATTCCAGAAGCGTCTGCAAGTTCAATATTGGTGGCTGCAACTTCGGTTACCTATAAATATAAGTGTCTTTTCAGCCATGAATGCTTTACTAAATTGTTCTTATTGTTTTTTTCATCCAAAAACTAAAATAGAAGAGAAGTATGCTTACTTTTCGCTGACACGGTAACAGATGACAAGCTTGTGGCAGTTGAAGCATATGGTTGTGCTCACTAATAAATTCTCTAACCTCATACTTGTCTGATTTTCTGTTCAATTTCAGAACTAAACGAACTTTACAACATGTTCGTGTTTCAAGCCGAGGACATTTGGGTTGATAGTCTCGCTTATCCTTGACACGAATACCCTCATTTGAACAAACAAATCCTACTGAGGTAGATTTACCATCTAAAGGGTTTCGATTATTATAGAACTTTCTAGCGTTAAAGCCAGTTTTTCCAGCATAATTAACCCAAAATACCCATGATGCTTCAGTGGTTTCAAATTCCATCCCTATTCGAGGAATCCACTCTATTCCGTCATTTAGATCCATGCTATCTAAAATTGTACATTAAAGACGAAAACATGACAGAGTTGGTGTATGTTAGACTAAAAATCAGAAAAAAAAATTGCAACATTAAAAACTACAACATTATTTTTTTCTTCTAATTTATGGTGCCATAGTTAATTCAGAAATAAAAAAAGCAACACTTGAAAAGAAAAGTAAGATTCAACCATCTATTATAGAATTTTATTCTTAAACTTCATCTCCTGGCCTAATCGTTGTCATAGATTGAATCTTAAGACCTTATATTGCATCACACACCATTACCCAAGTTTCAACCCCAAATTAGCGGAGAAGATTGTGCGAGTTTAGTTACCTGTGGGAAGAGCGAAGAATGATTGTGTTGTCCTGTTGGAGTATACTCGTAAAATTGGAAAGAGGGATTAGGTGGAGAAGCTCCGAATTTGTTTGGCGGGAGAATGCTTTTTCATTTCCTAAGTTCGAGCCAAATTCTACGTCTGTTTGAGCGAAGCCAAATTTGAGGGGATCGCCTTCAGCAAGTGAAAGAAAGAAAAAAGAAAAAAGAAAAAGAAAGGGGCAGCGCCTTCGGGCAGAGGAGATGAAATCCAATTAAATCTGAGCCTTCCAACACAATAGACGGCGGAGATTATAAACCCAAATATTGGGTTACATTAGGGGATCCGGACTCAATATCAAAGGGGTACTCACATTTCTTGAATTAAGAATACTTTCTTGGGACTCTTAGTATAGAAGCTACTAAGTTGGTACAAAAATAAAAGGAAAAAGGGTCTCTCAACCAACGGTATCATATATGTACCGGTTTCATCCACTAACCCTTTTTTGAATTAAGATACTTGCATATATAATTAATTAAACAATAGAATCTAAGAGAATAAATCAAGAGTATAACAAAGATAAAATTCCGAGTAAATTTAACCAGAATACTATTAAAGTGTCGGATTTTACATGCCAAAATAAAGAATAATAGAAGAGAGAGATCAAATGAAATTGCATTATTTCCTTCTATATCTAATACATTATACATCAACAGCTTTATATAGAAAATGGATTACAGCATGTTTCTCCTAATTACAATCTATACGAGAATAACAAAATTATGTAACAGCTTCATACGTTGGCTAACTGAATTACTTCTCGGCCATCTTGTTGTCCATTTTGGCTTGAACTGGACAAGTCCATTATACTCATATTACAAAACCTTAGGAGGGTAATTCAGCCATTCATTGGTTATAAAATAAAATTTAACCTTCGACTTTGGTAATGGCGAGAATCTGATGGAGAGAACACGACAATTGAGGCAATTCCCAGGCGAAAAAAATGGCAATCAAGCTCGCAGCAAAGAAGGCAACAGAGAAGGACATACTCCAATGCAACAAGGAGATAGCAACAATCACAAAGGCATCGTACGCTACTGTGGTAGCTACGAAGCATGGTGTGGCGTTAACAGAGATAGAGCACCAACTTGCATTCATGAGGCAAGAAAAGGTTAGAGCTAACATTAATGGCTCTGTACCAACGACACCGAGATAAGACAACACAGATGCTTGGGGAAACCGCATCCCCATTGATGAAGGGTGGACGGAGGTAAGGAGAAGGAAGCATCGCACGCAACTAAGGCAGACTACCGTACTGAGTCCATAGTGGAAGGAAGAACTTCTGAAACAATGTTGTTGTTTCAAATGCCTCGCAAAAGGACACAAGCATTTTCAATGCAAAAACCAACTGAAATGCCTTAAATGCACAGTACTGGTCACTCAGCTGGTAGGTGTGAGCGAAATCCGCCAAAAGTAAAGATCATTAAGAGACCACAGGGGTGCAACATGAGGCTATAAAAACCAACCAACAGAAGAGCAAACACACATAACACCTGAATCACAAGTCTCAAAAGAGAGAGAATCACAATTCCAAAAAGGAAAGAACCACAAAAAAGGCAGGATGGACCACCTTACAAATTGGGAGACCATGACCTTGATTGATCCCAAATATGTCAACGAACACTGGGTAGAGGACCTCAAAGTCTTCCTATCGGTGATTGAAGGCTTCGCACCAACAAATGACTTTCTCAACCGAGCAGCGGTAGTGCTGACAGGGCCCAACCAGAATGATAGACATCTGGCACACAGACTGACCACAAGACTAGAATACCATTTTGCAACAAACCCAAGGAACATGAAGGTAAGAAAGATACCACCATCGATGGGGGATTTTATTGTTATTTTTCCAAATTAGGGCATGCGCAAGCAGGCGGTAGATGATCAGAGTCAAAATAATGATGAATCACGTAGGATTTTGACTTAGATTTTGCATATTATCTCATACTTATATTTATTTAATTAGAGAAAAATGCTACTGTCACCCTTCTTTATGTTTTATTGCAGAATATAGGTTTTGGGACTATTTTACATCAAATAGAGCAAGAATCAGGTCAATCGGATTAGCGATGCTCATCGACTAAGGCTCTGTTACGGCCCGTATTACCTGATACAGACCTAGCCGAATACGGACCAGGAGATAGCGTAATACGCATTAAATCCTTCAGCGACATGGTCTCATTACAGACCGTATTAGCTAGTACGGTCCGTAACCAATGCGCCATTTGGGGAATAACTACTGACAGCTGTATCCAGATCATGTTTCTTGGCCTCCACTCAACTCCAGACGTCACTTCACTCCTATATAAGCACCCTCGACAGAAGACGAACTTATCTTTGTAGTTAGATTTGATTAAGTGAGAAAGAGAGGAGTGATTGTAACGATGTCGTTCCGCGACTAAGTTCTTTTCTTAGGGGCTAGGCAAGAACCCTTGTTACTTATGATGCTTTGATATATATATTTTCTGTTGATTATGATTTCTTGTTGTTTGATTCAAATGCTTTTGTGATTTATTATCCCTTCATCTAATATCGATGATTTAGTTTAATCCGTTAGGGTAGTGACAGTGCTTTAATGGTAAGAGAAACTATGTTACACGAGTTAGCCTCTTTGGGAGTCATTAGATTTATGTGAAGAAAACCTTAGCGGAGAAACCATAAATCGGAACAACAAAACGCGAACCACCTTCTATCATTTGCCTATAAATCACAGTGATCTATGTAGTAACTTGTGTATTTAGAGATCGGTTATTTGCATAAGATAATTCGCAGTGTCCTATGTAGTGTCTTCTATAAAATAACAACAGGAAATCAGACCCGACAGAAGTAGAATATTAAAGTGGATTGAGTAGCAATGGTGTGCCGAAATCCTAAAAATTCTCATATCTATCTTTATTTTAATTACTTTTAATTATTGTCAAATTTACATTGATCACAACTTCAACTCTTAAATTTTCAGATTTTATCTAGCATTTTTGAAAGATTATGATTTGATCGCTCAAAACTCTGAACCAATATTTCCTGTGGATCGACCTCGATTATACTACTCGATAAGATTGTGTGCTTGCAGTCCGAACTGATAGCATTTTCAAGTTTATAAATTTTAAAAGATAACATCGCTCACTTTTGAGTGATCAGTAGACACTTGTGTTTTCACTGTGTAATTGGGTGTAAAGGTGCAGCTAGGGACCTGGACCAAACAGACGGGGATGGTCTATGACCCCACAACCCACAAAGCGAGACTCAAACTATACTACCTACCCCTACAATACTGGAATTGGGATGCCCTGGCACAGCTAATCTCTAGCTTTGGCATGTTAGAAAGGTTTGCTCCTTTTTTCACTAATGATAACTATGAGGACCTCAAAATTTTGGTAAGAGCGTACCACCCTTCCAAAATCCCTCCCTTTCTCTCAACTACAGTAGACCCATTCTCAGTATCTTACGAGTAGAGTTAGAAGGATGGATACACAACTCTGTCTTTGACTCATACTCACCACACAACTAGGAACACACAGATGAAAGTAGACCCCAAGATGATTGGAATGAAGGGAGATACTAGGATGAGCAGTGAAGGGGATCTCTCAGGGGAGGGAGGAGGTTGAACTCGTACTATTCCAGGCAGTACTCGGGCCCAGTGTCGGAGTATCAGAGAAGAGTCAGACAGATAGTGGGATGGGCCCCAATTTCAGCACCACTGGAGATAACACCGCTCACTCATAATGGAGAGGACCAAAACAACCATGTTGACATGTCCATTGAAAAAAGAGAAGAGGCAACCACTCAAGTAGGAACAATTGGTGATGATCATGCCAGACATAATTGTCAGGAATGGTTGTACGATTTTGCAAGGTCCAAGGTAAGGTACGCTGACAACCTAATGGTCACTAACAGCAGGAGGAAACACAATAGGGTAAAGCTTTTGAACCCGAATACATATCTGACAAACCTAAAGAATGAAGGACAAATAGCTTTTAATGAAGCGATAGAGGATGGAGAAATGGAGTTGGCAGTGCAACAGGAGGCCCATGAAGAAGGGCTCAAAGAACCATAGGATGAGCAAGAGGTGGACGAGATAGAACAGTATCAGCAGCAGACTGAACAGGAAATGTAATACCGGGCCCAAAAAGAAACCCATGTGCTACAGTTTGAGATAGAAGGGGAAGTTGAGCGTGAAAACATGGCCCAGCACACTGAAGAGGAGCTAGACATCACAGATGGGTCGCCACCAGGCTTCCCAGGAAACAGGGGCGGATCCACACACAGCTAGAGAGGGGTAGCTTCCCTGGATTTTGAAATTCAGTGGAAAAATACGGGCCCGGTACCACTTTACCCCGCTCTGAAACTGGAAAGTTTGTCAGACCAGTCCAAAAGCACTATTAGTGAGAAACTTTGTTATTTTTATAGAAATTTTATAGAAATTTACGGATCCTGATCAACTTTTTTTTTATATGTAAAATGATTGTTTTGTTGTTTTTAATTATATAAGACTACTAATTTTATTGTTTCTTATTATGTTAATTATTTTTTATCTAGTACCTAATTAGTTAATAAATTTGAATCCAATACACTATTTTAACCTGATTTCTAGCTCTCCCTGCACAGAAATCATGCATCTCCCGGGAAAACCCAAATTCATGAGTCTGATAAGAGGTGGGAAATGAGTTTTCTTTATTACAATTGGGCCGGGCCCCGAGAAGCGATCTGAAAAAGAAATAGAGATGCATGGGTCGACGGGTGTCGCTTTCTTCAAATATTCGGCGGCCGCCTTAAGGCCCTGAAGTCATCATACATACGTAGTGCCTAGTGAGTTGGTGCAGATGCCAAGAATACATTGATAACATACTTGATCCGGCAAACAATGTGAACATATTGACCCGAAGTCAAGTCAACTATGAAACTGACAATCACATGTTTGGTGCCTAGTGCGCATCCAATTTACTTTTACTGTTTATCCCCACTTGCAACAATTAATTTTTGCAGTGAATCAATCATTACTTAATTTGGACTGACAACTGGGGATAGAGGAGGAGGGCTTAAGAAACGGTCAAACGGGATCTTAATTAATCCAGTTCAGTTGGATGGTCGGTCCGGTCCAAACCCGTCCGGTCTCCGGGTTGACTCGGGCACGGGTTAGCCCGGGTCAACGGGTTGAGTCGGGTAGGGGGGTCGGATTGGGGTTTGAGTTGGCCGACTCTTATCCGGCTTAAATCCGGCGGGTTAGATCGATGCGGGTTGGGTCGGGTCGGGACATCGGTCCGGTACGGATAGGTCCGGGTCGGTTCTTTTTTTTTCTGTTTTCTGAAACGTTTTTGGCTGTTTTTTTTCAGTTTTTTTTGTTTCCTTTTTTTTTATTTGAACTCAATATATTTTTGTTATAACAAAATCAAATTAAGTTAAAACCGAATTTTGTTAAAACCGAATTATTCTAAAACCAAATTATTCTAAAACCGAGATATATCGAATTAGTTTAAAACCGAATTATTTTAAAACAATAGATTTAAAAACAAAAGTTACCCTCCTCCTTTATTCCGGGCTTGGGACCGGCTATGTAAAATAACATAGGCGGAGTTCTAACTTTTTTTTTGTTAGTAATTATTCTTTAAAATGAAACAATTGAAATATTTAGAAATTATAATTTAAAAAAATAACAATAAAAATTAAAAGATGTTAGAATTTTATACCGACACTACCTATCTAGTAGTTGTTGTGCATATACCATAGGTCGCTCTCTTGCTCACCGTCCGAATCTTCGTTAGGCTCAGGCCCCTCGGTACCGCTTTCTAAAGTTTCGACACCGGATGATGACGCTTCCAATCCCATGGCATGTTGCGTGCGATTTTCAGCATCAATCCAGTCTTTCAAGCACACAAGTCTCTCAAAAATATGTGCACCCAGCTTACTTCGTTTATCGGTGAGGATCCTATTCGCCGAACTAAAACATGATTCGGAAGGGACGGTTGACACGGGCACGGCAAATATGTCGCGGGCCATCATCGCCAGTGTTGGATAGGCAGTTGCATTCCTCCACCAATTCATGAAGTCAACTCCTTCATTTTCGTTGGTCCCTAAACAGTAGCTGATTAACTCGTTCGTGTTACCTTAGGATCCCGTCGGGTCGTCATCATCCTGGAAATCACCTAACAATCTAGTACTACTGTGTGTGGATAATCAATTAAAACAATAGAAAAAATTAGTGGACAAATAATGTAGATATTATAAATAATAAATATTAAAAGCATATGTATATTTATATTCATACCTCACGCCACCGGTCGAAGGCGGTTGGTTGGCATTTCTTCTTTCGCTGTATATGGCAAAAACATGTCGTCCAATGCCCGTTGTACGCGGGGATCCTCGTTCCTCCAGTCTAATTTTAGATTTCTCTTGTAGGCTTGAAGTATTTTTACCGTGAACTTCTTCTTGTATGCCGGATGGAGGCAGTTTGCGAGAACGGTCAAGAGGGGTACCTCTTCCCAATATTTAAGAAATTTTACCTTCATGGCTGCTACGATCGAATGGAGAGGGAAATCCTCACTATCCCTATCTTCCATATCACGGTACACCTTGAAAATATAGTAGAGATGGTGCAGCAACTCATGTACCATCGGTGTGTACGAGCAAGATAATTTGACGGTTGCGGTGAAAAAGGTTCCAAGGAATTGTGCAAGCATTATTATTCGCTGCCATTCGGGGTCGGTGAGTTCCAAAGCTTGTTCTTCGTTCGTCGATCTCAACATCTCCCCTATAGCCGCCTTGTAAAGAATGCATCGGTGCAGCATCCTGTAGGTGAAATTCCAACGAATGTCTATATCCCAAGGTACCCTCATTTTGCCCAAATCTATTCTTTCACACAAAGCCGCGAAATTTTGTTTTCTTTCTTGGTTTGAATAAATATGGGCAAGACCTCCCTTAAATTTAATTATCAAGTCCTTTATGACTTCTACTTTAAGGCCATATTTTACGGTAAGGTTTAGTATGTGGCAAGCACATTTTTGGTGAAATAGTGCATCATTCATGATTGGGTTTAGGGACAGGATGAAATGATCGATGGACGCTACATTGTTGCTAGCATTATCGAATGAGATAGAAAAAATCTTGTTCTGTAAATCTCTTTTGAGATTATATTCTTGTAAAACCTCAATAATTGATAGGTAAATAATTTGTGCAGTGTGCGGGGAATCTAACACCCGAAAACTTAAAACCCTTTTTTGTAAAATCCAATTCTCATCGATCCAATGACTGGTAATACAAGAGTACCCTAGGCCATGTTTACCGACAGTCCATATATCGGAGGTAATGGAGACATTATAATTTGCATATCCAAATATAGCCCGTATTTTTTTGGATAAACTGGTTTTTATTTCACGTACCAATTTTCTATGATGGTTCTCTTATACAATGGTTGAGCACACCCCCGAATTACTAGCCGGGCAAAACTGCTACAATTACCCATACTAATTGGTTGTTCTTTGTGGGCAATATATCGGGCAAATTCTTCAAGCATTATTTTTTCATCATATTTTTGGTGGGTTCTAGTACCATCCGGGTTCATTAGGATTTGGACTAACCGCGGGTCCGCATGTTCTTGTGGTAGCTCACCCTTTTTCGCATGACTTTCGGCATGTTTCTTAAATGTGGACATACTATTTGCAAGTTTATACTCGTACATAACCTTACAACCGCGTACCTTACATTTTACAATATTGACAACTCCACTCGCATGAAAGGTCTTTTCATAATACCGCCAAAAATCAGCCTTGTATTCGGGCGTCTTGGTTTTCCTCTTCTTCGGTGGTTCGATGGGAGCAACACCTTCGGCTTGGTTGCGGGGATAACTTCGGCTTGAATTTTCGGGACACTTGTCGAGGGAGTGCTTTCTATAGGGGCGGTGTATTGACTCGATCCACCCGAAGCAGTACCTCCAATATGGGCGGTGTATTGAGTCAATCCTGTAGAAGCAGTACCTGCTCCATATGAAGGGTTAGAATATGGTGAATAGTAATTAGGTGGTGGCATTTGGGAGGGATTTTGTGGATACAGCAATGGCATTTGTGCGGAATTTTGTGGAAAAAGTTGTGGTTCTTGTGGAAGCCTACTTTCTATTGCGGACATATTTTGATGGTACCCAGATGGCGTAGGGTTGAAACAATCGGCGGAAGCTCTTTGCGCCCAATCGTCCGACATTTGTTCTACATATTAAAATTAAATACATTCAAAATAAATCCGAAATTATCTAACCTATTTAAATGTAAATCTAAATTCAATATAAATTAAATTCAATGTAAATTAAATCTAAATCTAAATTGAATTCAAATCTAAATTAAATCTAAATTAAAGTAAAAAAAAAAAAATTCAACAAGGCAGAGAGCCTCTGCCTTTGCCGAATTGAACAACAGAAAAAGGCAGCAAGAGGCCTTTTCCGAATTTCAAAAGAAAAAGAAAAAAAAAAAGACAGCAAAAATATAACTCTGCCGAATTTCTAATTTTCAACAAAAAAAAAAGATTTCTAAGTCTAATTTGAACAAAAAAAATATAACTCTAATTTTAAAAAATCTATTTTAAAGAAAATAAGTCTAATTCAAATTTAACTTGTTCTAATTCAAATTTTATAATTATAATTTTAAAAAAATTAAGTCTAATTCAAATTTAAAAAATCTATTTACAAAAAATAAGTCTAATTCAAAATAAATATAACTTGTTCCAACATATTTATCTAACAAATCTAACTTATTTATCTAACTTACTTATCTAACATATTTAAAAATTAACAAGAATTAAAAAAAAAAAATCTAACATATTCAAAATAAATCCGAATTTCAAAATAAAATTTAACCTATTCAAAAATAAATCTAAAATCTAACATATTTCAAAATATTCAAATTTAACCTATTACAAACTAAATATAACATATTTAAAAATAAATATAACTATCCAACATATTCAAAAATAAAATATAACTTATTTATCTAACCTATTTAAGATAAATCCAAATTTAAAAAAAATCTAATCTATTTCAAAATAAATCCGAATTTCAAAATAAAATACAATAAGCTAACAAATCCAATAATCTAACATATCCAATAATCTAACATATTCAAAAATAAAATCCAATAATCTAACATATTCAAAATCGAACATATCCAATAACCTAATATATTCAAATCTTATTATCTAACATATTCAAAATTTTAAAAATAAAATATAACATATTTAAATTAAATAAAATATAACATATTAAAAAAAATCCAAATTTTGAAAAGTTCAATAAATCTAAAATAAATCTAAAATCTAAAATCTAACCTATTAAAAATAAATCTAAAAAATATTCAAAATTTAAAAAATCTAATCTAACATATTCAAATTTTAAAAATTAAATATAACATATTCAAAAAATAAATGTATCCTATTTATAAATTAGAAATAAATCTAAAATCTAACATATTTCATAATATTCAATTTGAACAAACAAATAAATATAACTCTAATTTGAACAAACAACTATAACTCTAATTTTAAAAAATATCCAAAATATTTCAAAACAAATATAACATTTATTTGAACAAACAAATAAATCTAACCATATTTCAAAATACCTAACCTATTAAACTCTAATTTGAACAAACAAATATAACTCTAATTGAAAAAAAAATAACTCTAACAAATTAAACTTATTCAAAAATCTATTTAACAAAAATAAATATAACTTGTTCTAACTTATTTTAAAAATATATTTAAAAAAATAACTCTAACAATTTACTTATTCCAAAAAATAACTCTACCAAATCCAACCTATTCAAAAATAAAATTAAATCTAACTTATTTATCTACAAATCTAACTTCTATTTGAAAAATAAATCTAACTTATTTGAAAAATAATCTATTATCTAACTTCTATGTAAATCTAGCTTATTTATCTAACAAATTTAAAAACAATCTGAATTAAAAAAGAAATCTAACATATTAAATAGAACTCTGAATTACTCAAAAATTACTAACAAATAACAATATCTAACAATTACTAAAATTACTAACAATTGACTAATAATTAGTCAAAATTACTAACAATTACTAAAAATTACTAAAAATTACTAAACAATTACTAAAAATTATCTAACAATTACTAACAATATCTAAAATTACTAAAAATACTAAAAACTTACTCAAATTACTAACAATCTACTCAAAATTACTAAAAATTACTAAACATTACTAACAATTACTAAAATTATCTAACAATCCAACAATTACTAAATAACCTATTTAACCTAATTCTAATATCTAACAATTACTAAAATAAATCTAACCTTTTAATCTCGCGGAAAAATCTTTGCAGGAGGTGCGAACTTCGTAATTCCTCTACTTACGTAATTCCGTTTGGTATTTGTAGAATGAAATAAATTGCAACCTTTTTTTTTAAACAATAAAATTAAAATGAGAATAATGAAACATATTGAGGTATGAGACTATGAGATTGAGAGAATGAGAGATTGAGAATAATGAGTATGAGATGTGAAAATGTATGAAGAATGGGGGTGTATTTATGGGATTTTTTTTTGGAGGGGGGGGGGAGTTACCGTTTTTTTTTTAAATTGAAATTTCGGTGGGGGTCGGGTTGGGGACGGTCGGGTCGGGTCGGGTCCGGGGTTTTTGGGGGGGTTAGGTGGGTTAGGGTCGGTTTTGGGGGGGGTTAGGTCGGTTAGGGTCGGGTTAGGGGGGGTTAGGTCGGGTTCACC